>OX155901.1:33864822-34464822 GCA_944588485.1 Phosphuga atrata
AGGAACATGTACGTAGTGAAACTGCTATTGATTTTCTTGTATTTTGAGTGAAAGAACTAATATTGGTATAAATAATGTAGGACGTGGGGTCGAGTTATAAATAGCAACAAAATCTAATCAAGTATTATAATATTGGGGCCTGGCTGGATATCTTTTGAAAAGCCCTAAAAACGTCCAGCCACAAAGAACAAGTCACCGAAGCGAACTGACCCGTGTTTGGGACTGGCATGCCCGAGATCATTTCATTAGGTAGGTAACTCCATGTGAAGGGATAAAGAGGAATGTTCTGGTGACACGTCACACCTGTGTGCTTCCGGCCGGAGGGCTTACACAATTCCCTCGGGATCCCACTCGTTCTATTTATCTCTATAACTACTTAGTCGGGCTCGTGTGTTACGCGACGTTTGAAATAAACGCCGAAGGAAATAAATGTCAGGCCGTTTAGGCTAAAAGCAAGGTTTTCTATCTCTCGGTGTATTTTATCGGGATTAGCCAAATGGAAGATATTGTGTTAAATGTTTTCCGTCGTGTCGCTGGGTTAAGAATAATGTGATAACATGCGTTGAAAAGATCAAAGCGACTATTTTCCCCTATTTTTTTGACTTAATCGTTTATAAATTTGCATGAAAACATGAAATCCTGGGTGGATTAACGGTTTTCAGATGTTGTTCTACTTTTACCCCTTGAATGTTCCTAATTGGATGTAACAATCGCCTCTATAGATTTTTATGTGAATTCTACAAATTTTCCGAAAAATTATTTTTATTTTTGGCGAAAAAGTTAATTTATCAACCGATATAAAACCCAATTCCGCTGAAATGTATAAAAATATCCTCCCTAAAACTATACGATGAATTTAACGACCCGACTTGCAACTCCAACACAAGATTAATCGTCCGTAAGGGCAATTAAAGGTACAAATCCATAATCGAACCAAGAACTTTACACCCTTCATTAACCTCACCAAAAACAGAATTATAATAAAAAAAATGAACCGGGATTTATTTTCGAATAAAAACCGTAATCAAGAAGTTAAGAATAGCAATATCAATAAAAGTAGCTGTGAAATGTATGAATTATCTTGTTTGTGTCATCAATTAGATTCGCATCAAGTGATAGGGATGGTGTGAAAACCAATAAAGTAGATGAGTCAGTCCAATATTCGGCCATCAGCAGTGCTGACGATAAGAAATAAGGGCTCGTCTAGGGCCCTTAACCCCAAGTATGCCTCTAATAAGTCCACGGGGTCTGTCTGTATTTCTAGGGTGGACGGACACGGTCATAACAAGGATGTTAGAGTAGGCGTTTTGGGTCGTTACTGCTTCACAATTACTGTTTGGTTTCTTTTTGAAGAGTTTACGTGTCGCTACATCTTAATCAAACAAACTTAATCAACCAAAATCTAATTCGATAAAGAGAAATTAAACTAATTTGGTGTATTGATTCTTATAGACGTTTTCTCTTTGTTTGGGTGAAATCAACTGAAAATTAGAAACGATTTTAAATTTCGTCTAATCAAACTAATCTAGATTTTCCTAAGCATATTCTCTACTTTACTTATTATCTAAACTTGTTTTTACATACTGCACTCATTCCTACTGTGAAAGATTATTTCCTGATGCAACTTTAATTGTAGGCTTAAAGAACGGGGAGTTTGTAAGTATGCAGCCGAAGTTTTGTATAAGAAATACTAAAAAAACATAAGATAAGATTAAGTCGCAAATTAGAGATGTAAACGAACTTAGTTGGTGTTAAATTTCGCCGATAAGCTTTAATGGACCAAACCCCTATAGATTTACCACCGGGATGATAACAATAAAACGAGTTTAAATTCGTTTTTTCTTTTTGAATAAAATCAAATCGAAATTACGAAATGAATGTTTCCATTCCATTGATCTACTATTCGGTTTTGTACTGTTTCCAGGGTGCATTGTAAGTTTATGATTGCTAGTAAGGGTGTTGTATGGTATCTACGTGGATTTCATATCATATCGAACATACTCGGAGAGTACATGTACGTGCGGTGCTGGTTGTACTTGATATTAGAAGTGAAGACACGTAAGGAACATGCACTCTATACGGATACTCTAAATCTACTTTTTTTATTATGCCTTAAATTTCAAGGTTTAATTTTTATTTTCTTCTGATAAATAGATTATATAAGATTGATGGCTACACAGACAATACTAGACGAAATATATTTTACACTCAGTATTCATTTGAGTGTCAAGATCAGTGGTTCGCAAAGTTGCCCAAAGTTCCTGCGGACACTCCAAAATTATCTATTGAAACTCACGGCACCCTGTATGATCTTATCTCCCATGTTTAAGTATAGATATCTACTTATAACATGTATGTTGTATACACAAACAATTTTTTTGTAACATTATTTTATAAACAAATATGTATACGAGAGATTCCAACAAATATGTATCAGTACTTGTAGATGACCATATAAACAATTATTGCCAATTTACTTATAATATAATTAAACAACTCAATGAGAAACATGCAACTGGTGTGATTGATGCGCATATTTTTTTAATGTCAGGGCGAATTTGATATAGGTTTATGATGAAATGTGAGTAGGCATTTCATCTTCGACCGCCTTGGTCTTTCTCTTTTTTTAGTTTTGATGTTCATCAAAAGCAGAAATGCCAAGCTCGTACAGATATGAAGCTGAGAATTGTAGGAGATTTTTGAGTGCTCGTAGTCCTATGTTGGAATAATCTTTTTTAATCTCATCCAGGAACAGTTGAGTCAAATTTTTTGGGTTTTAGTTTGAGTGTTCGATCATTTCGCATGTTAATCATTTCTTCCTCTTCTACAAGTTCCAAATCATTTTTTTCACAAAATCACAGATTCCACAAAAAATTATGATTGGCTAAGAAATCCATCTTAGCCAATCAATTTACCATTGATATAGGAAAAATTATCAACTTTTGTCTCAAAATTTGTTAAATTCTCAATAATGAGTTCAATAATGAGCGGAATTTGGTTATTTTCCATTTCCTTAGTTCTTGAAAATATTCCAATATAACCCTGGCTTACTTTCTTTGTCCACAACTTCAATTTGTCTTTGAAAGCCACTATTTTGTTAAAATATTTTAATTTCTTCCCAGCATACTGGAGTTTTATTAATTCAGTTGTTCAAAAATATCTGCCAAATAAGTCAGCTTTGCATGCCACTCTTTTGCTTTCCTTCTTAAAAAAATAGTAGTAATTCTGTTTTAAAATTTGAAACTCTACTGTAAGTTTTGTTATGACATCGTCGATATAACTTCCACAAATTCCGGATTTTCAAGGTAACCTCCTTTCTCCAAAGGGTTGTTTGAGCTCTCGGGGCATGATTCAGGTTTTATGAAAATTATTAAATGTTATTATTTATTTAAGAGAAATAATGGTAATAATAGTAATAGTTTTATGATATTATTATATTAATTATGATGGTTGTAAAATGATCTTTGTGATTGCACGCACGACCGATCACATTCGCGTTAACTTCGAGAGTCTCGTCTGTCTAGTCTTGTCTGTGTAGTCTTGTCTGTGTAGTCTTGTCTGTGTAGTTTTGTATGTGTAGTCTTGTCTGTGTAGTCTTGTCTGTTTAGTCTTGTCTGTCTAGTATTGTCTGTCTAGTCTTGTCTGTCTAGTCTTGTCTGTCTAATCTTGTCTGTCTAGTCTTGTCTGTGTAGTCTTGTATGTGTAGTATTGTCTGTCTAGTCTTGTTTGTCTAGTCCTGTCTGTCTAATCTTGTCTCTCTAGTCTAAGTAGTCTAATATTTTAATTTCTTCCCAGCATACTGGAGTTATAATATATAATTCAGTTGTTCAAAAATATATGCCAAATAAGTAAGCTTAAGTAAGTAAGTAGTAAGTAAGCAAAAGAGTGGCATGAAACTCTTTTGCTTTTCTTCTTAAAAAAATAATAGTAATTCTGCTTTGAAATCGTAAAAACGACTCAAATCACGCCCTTTGGAAAGCCGTAATTTATCATTTTGACTACCTTGTTCAAGACACATTCTTTATTTTCGGATTTTGCAACTAAGGCTTCACGCTGTATAAATCAATGTATTGATACAATATTCTTGTTCTTTTTGTTAGCAAGGCACACACACATTCTATGGAACCGACCATAGATGGTGCATCATCCGTACATATACCAGCACACGTTTCCCAAGAGATGCCACCTGATGATAAATACTAATCTAAACTATTAAAAACTTCAGCTCCAGTAGTTGTGTACACTACTGGGTCTCTGAAGATGTTGTCGTGTACACTAATAACTGAGCTTTTGCTCCAATATCAGTACTGTAATCAAATTGCAAAACGTATTAACGTATTAAACGTATTAAACTATTAGCTTCTTTCATTTTCAAAACAATATTATACTATACGTCTTATTCTCGATGATAATTTGTAGTAATCCTCATCGTGGCTAACATTTCGCACTTTTGACAGACACTTTGAAATTTGGCGCCTGGGATGGCGTGGCCGGTTGTGCGCCGCGCTGTCTATAGTCATATTTGTTGGTTCGTATATCGTTTTACACGTACTCAGTACTCTAAGTGCAAAAAATTACCAAATCTAATTGAAAAGGTTTATTATGTCAGGAGATAAGAAGAAGGGAAAAATCACGTTCGCGATCACGAGAAAGAAATAGGAAGATATAAAAAACCGATGAAATACTGGACAAAATTGAAAAACTAACGGACCGTTAGTCAAACTGTTCAAACGAAAAACTGTCCATACGCCAGACTGTCCACGTGACGAACTGTCCATTCGACGAAGTATTCATTCACACTTAAGTATGTCTTTGTACAAAAATAACATGTACAAAAAATGTCTATACGACAAATTATCCATACGAAAAACTGTCCATGCGACAAACTGTCCATACAACAAACTGTCCATATGGCAAACTGTCCATGCGACGAAGTATAAAGTCTTTGCACAAAAATAACATTTACAAAAAAAAAAGTCTATACAACAAATTGTCCATATAACAAACTGTCTGCACGACAAACTGTCCATACTACCAAGTATTCATACACACTTAAGTATGACTTTGTACAAAAATAACATGTACAAAAATGTCTTGAGGACAAACTATCCATACAACAAACTGTCTATACGAAAAACTGTTTATACGACAAATTGTACATACAACAAGCTGTCTAAGGACAAACTGTCTAAACCAGGGCTGTCCAACCAGTCGATCGCGATCTACCGGTCGATCGTGGCGTGATTTTGAGTCGATCTTTAGTTTTTTGTATGTACTTACTTAAAAATACATACACTATAAATATAAGGCCGAGGCCGCACTACGGTTTTTTCCCGCGAGCGGTAATCGTTATAACCGCGAAACCGCTCGAGAAACACACAGTATGGCCTAGGCCGCGCTACGGCTAAACCGCTGAGGGTTTTAATCGCGTGATTTTGGACTTAATACACACAATGGAAGCTGTCTTTAACCCTCCGTCGGGCGCATCTATGGGCGAACCGAAATCAGGCGCACCAGGCCTGAGAAGCCACCCACATATTTTAGCCTTCACCTTCCATTATTTTAATTCTAATACAAAATACTTTTCGGGTTGTCTTTACTAGGATCACATTGACGAAGCTGGATGGTAACTGCCGTTTATTTTTTTTTTATGGTTCCAACATGACATCTTTTTTGTTTTCAAATAGTTAACGAGTTCTATATCTGTAAACCAATTGAGGGCGGTTATGTTCCGCCCTGTCCCATAAAGCGGCTCGGCCAATATTTTCACCACGTCACTGGGCTTGTTGCTAATACAAAATGGTCCTTCCGGCTGACGACCTGCGTATATTTCCATATTGTAGACGTATATCGTACGGGCATCAGTTAGAGCAAAAGTCTTGATCCCATATTTGTTGGGTTTCGAGGGTATATACTGTCGGGATGCACATCTTCCACGGAACCCTGGCAGCATCTCGTCTTTTCTTTCTTTTCAATTCTTTGGACAGTTCTGAACAAACCGATCAAAAAGTTCACGAATTGGGGCAAGCCGATCATATTCTTTCCGTTGAGCTCTGGTCATTAGATCATCAAAACGAAAACAACGTATGATGAACTTGAAACGGTTGATGTTCATTACAAGACCAAATTTCTGAGGGTTAAAATAGTCAATTCTATTACGCATTTACTCAAAATTTTCTGAGGTGGCACATGATCGCAAACTCCAGGTGGCCCGCTACGCGTTTTGGTCGATCTTGGCAACAATATATAGAAAAAAGTAGATCGCCACTACAAAAAGGTTGGACAGCCCTGGTCTAAACAAAGTTACAAAACTTACAATAAAGGTCCATATTATAAAAAATAATTAAATTTGAAAATAATAAGCGCAAGCATTAGTTCTAAACCTTCGTACTAAATTTAGAAGAAACCCTTCTTTTAGAAGAAAATCTGGATTAAGACAACTGCATTGGTTCTGCAATTGCGGCATTAGGTGCTGCAGTATCCATGATTCTGGAACATCCTGAAGAGGGTATTGACCAAGAAGCGCTCATGAAGTATTTATGGGATACTCTGAAACTGTTGACCGATGTTTTTTATCAACAGTCGCAAACACGAAGAGGGTTCATTACACCACTAATGAGGAAATCAGTTAAGCCCTGTATACAAGCTGGAGGGAAACCAACAGAAAAAATCGGTGATCAAATTCAAGCCCTCAACGTACGGGGTACAATACAAATCACCAGCAGCCCCTAAGAACTAGATAAGTTAAAGGAGACAGCAGGCTGTCTAAAATAGTTTACAAAAACTGAGAGGATAACTTTGTCCTAGATTGCCCGAAGGGTTATAAAATACCTTTCAACGAAATTCTATATCAAACGAAACCACCTACAGACCAAAATTGTGTTAAAAATGATATTATAAAAATAAGGCACTAAATAAATAGGCTCTTAGCTAAAATGTAATAGAGCCTTGTCAAAATGAAGATAATGAATTCATTTGCTCTTTGTTCTTAGTTACAATCCAGATAGCTCCAGTAGATAATAATCTAAACAAATTTATCGGGGGATAATCTATCCATTTAGATTCAGAGTATCCATTTTAAATGGATGATATTAATTCCACCAAACAATTAATTGGGTCGTACATGCGTTCGATAGACCTAAAAGGCGCATACTAAATTATTCCTATCCATAAATCATTTAAAAAAAAAAAAATTTAAATTTCAGAAACAGCTCTTCCAGTTTGCTCATGCCTTTGGTTTGCTCCTTTTGGTTTATGCAGCGGTCCTTTTGTTTTTACAAAAATTATGGTACCAGTTATGAAAAAAATTAGAGAAGTGGGAATTTTATCAATTATATACATTGATGATGATCTATTAATCGTGGGAAATTCATATGAATCCTGTAAAAATTTAATCAATTTTGGTGAAAATCTGCTGGAACAATTAGGCTTTGTCAGAAACTCCCAAAAAAAAATCATAAGCACCTAATCATACATGCGAATACTTGGGGTTCATTATAAAAGAAGAGTTGACAGACAAAAAAACAAATAATCTCATTAATTAATACTTTTGACAAAAACAAATATTATAAAATTAGAGACTTCGCAAAACTACTGGGCAAACTCAGGGCAGCCTGCCGAGCGGTGGCATATGGATCCATCTACTGTAACAGGCTAGAAAGGCAAAAGTATCTAGTCCTAATTTTGCCACACAAGTGACAACGACTGCTACGGAAGAATTCGTTAATAAAATAATAATGGAAGAACTGTATTGGTGGAAAATAAATACACCTACAGGTTCAAACCCAATTAGAATACTATTCGGTGGACGAAAGAAAAAATCTATGCTTTTCCTCCTTTCGCACTCATCTTTAGAACTCTGAGAAAAATAATAGCTGATAAAGCTGAGAAAACACTCGTGGTACCATTGTGGCCAACCCAATGGTTTAGTTTTCAAACCTCACCAAAATCTATTTTTGTCTTCCAGGCAAGAAATACATCACTGCACTTTCATTGGTGGCAGGTAACTTGTATCCAAAGCGTTCCTAAGCATAGGAATAAATGAAGCATCAACAGAAATCATGATCAATTCCAAAACATCATCAACATTCAAACAATACCAAGGTGCGTTAAAGCTATGGTAGAAATGTTCTACATCAAACAATATTCCAATATTTAATGCAAGTACAGTAGACATATTACGTGCTCTAACAGGAATGTTCAAAAACGGAGCAAGGTACGGGACTTTGAACTCCATCAAATCAGTTATATCACTCATCTTCACCCAAGATCTCGGTAAGGATAAACTTCTGTACCGATTATTCAGGGGAATGTTTAAGGAACAACCTAAAAGGTTTAAATAAACAAGTACATGGAACACAACACCAGTCTTACAGTATATAGAAGGAGTTCATCGAATCAGCTAAAATAACTAAAAGCAGCTAAAGGACGCAGCAGGAAAAGTTCAACGATGCTTATATTATGTACGTGCTGTACAGACTTCAAACTATCGCATTAATTAAGATAAAAAACATATCCATGGACAAAAAAACGTCCAGAAAGAAATCAGCCAGAGCTTATACTACCTTTTTATAAAGAAAAACCTGGGCTAGGTATCGCTACAACTGTAATTCATTACTTGAATATGACAAAAGTCCTAAGAAGTGAGCAAAACAACAAATTACTCATATTAAACATCAAGCCATACAAAAATATAACGTTTTAAATGATTGGTCACTGGAAAAAATCCTTGCTGTCTAAAGCAGGCATTGATATAAATCAGTTCACAGCATATAGTACAAAATATGCTGCAGTATCTGTGGCTAGTATTGGTGATTATATGAAATGGTGTCGATATCGACATAATCAGAAGTACTGCTGGTTGGTCTCGATGGTCACAGACCTTCGCAAAAGTTTACAATCGCCCTATCCAAGATTAGAACGATACGTTCGCAAAATCTGAATTATCTAACGCTGAATTATTTATATGAATGACTTTTCTTATACGCTATAAGTTTTCTTATATGCTAAAAGTCTCAAAATTATCATCGAGAACGAGACGTATAGTATATAATCGAACGATTTAACGAGCCCGCCGAAGGCGGGCGATGTTCGATCGTGGAGATGATCAATCTCCTTCCCTACATGTACCCGTTAATAATCATACTCAAGAACATCTTGCAGGGTAAACTCAACTACAAAAATCGCTAAAAATATGTCTATAGACGGCACACAACCGGTCACACCAGTCCAGGGGCCAAATTTCAAACTCTAAGAAATGGGTTATGTATTCCGATTCTTGCACTAGACAAAACCGGAATATTGGACACTTTTTTTCCTCTTGAAGCTTGTAGAAGACCCTGACACTAGTATTGATACCATAGATTACAAGTTCATGGTATCTGGGCATTCTTATCTTAGAAATGATGGAAAATTTGGAATAATAGAGAGCGCTAGTCGCCGCCGTGGAAAATTTATAGCCCAGACCAATGGGTCGCTATTATAAAAACAGCTAAACGCAAAAAAATCTTATTATGTTGTTACTGAAATGAAAAACGCCTAATTTTTAAGTACCACTGTCTTAGAAAAAACAAATTGATAAAAACAACTTGCGGTTACGACTTTAATTGGCTAAATATTAGATAGCTGAGGTTTGAGAGAAATTATCCGTTACAATTTTAATATAAAGAAACACTAAATCCCGACACACCCTTATATAAAGTAATACATACGATATACGCATAAAAGCAAGAACGACCGGCCCACTTGTACAATATTCGACAAGACCCACTCTATCCATCTAACGACTTGTTACTAACGCATAGAAGAAAGATATTCTTGATCTTCTACCATACATTCCGCCAATTTACCACCATTTCTATAAAAATCTGCCCATAGATATTCCAAATCTGATGACGAAATTACATATGATTAAAACACTATACACATGTCACTATAACAGTGATGTAACTCCAAAAATAAAGTTTTAAAAATATATAGACAAAAATATATAGAAAAATATAAAAATTTATTTTTAAAAATATTAGTTTTATTTTGATTTTCTACGTTACTTCAAATTATTATATCTTTGATTTGTATTAAACAATAAAAAAGAGAAAATATTGAATGAATGCCTATATATTTTTTCCTACACTATAATTCGCAAAAAGCTCGTTATTTTAAAATTCAGTTTCAAGGAGGTAGTTCACTTTTACAATGAGAAACATAAATGTTAGCAATGACGAACATTCCTACAATATCATCTTCGAACGAGACTTTTCATATAATCATGATCAAACATCGCCTGCCTTTGGCGGGCTCGTTTGATCGTTCAATTTTCTTTCAGACATCACACATTTCATTAAAAAGTCTTCTTATCTTCTGTGTCGTCTGATAAAGGAATTTTCCTGATTTCAGCTTCAGCTGCTTCTCCGAGCACTACCTTTACAATTGCTAAAGAAGGCGGAAAATTTAATGTGTCTCGTATTGTATGTGATTTCATATGCTGTGCTATTATTCCCGCGACTAAGTAACTGATCTCTTTAACACTATCAGAAATTTGGAATTGTTTCGTAAAATTACTGCTTTGTTTTGTAAACAAAGCAGTCTTGTAAACTATTCCACATTTTTTTGAAAGATGAGCATATCAAAAAATGACTGTGCAATAGTTTACTAGATATTAGGCACCATAGTTTCATTAGCCAGTACTTCTCCACATACAACACATTTTGGGTTATGAAATATCTTATCAGCACACCAAGTTTTCAAATTGTTTTCTTTGTATAAACGGGCCTTACTCTTACATGCTTTTTTCTTAGTTCGAAATTTATCTTCATTATTATCACTGGAATTTGTGTCAATTGCACTGGATTGCAAATATGAATTCTCGTCCACACTCCTCATTCTTACAAATACTTCGTCCATTTTTTAGACTACCAAAGAAGAAAATATTGCAGTAATTAAAAACTTGTATTTTAATGTTATGTTTACCTAACATTGACAATATTATATGCATAAAATTTTATTGATATTAAGATAAAGAAAAACTTGTCACACTTTCACTGTGTCCTCACAACTAAGCTCCACTAAGAACTAAAACAAACAGAAACACTAACAGCATCCGGTTTTTGTGATCCGAGAAAAGTAAGCACAAACAATAGCATAATATTTCTGGGTATAAAACGGATGACAAGGTACCGAGGACGACCCGAAACCAAAATTATTCTAAATTTTTACGGGGGTCAACTAGAAATTTTGGAGAATTTATGCTTAAAAAAATTCTCAAATTTAATTATTTTCTACACCCCTAAAAATATTTCACAGCGCACATGGGTGCCGCGGCACCCAGCTTACGAACTTTTGGTCTAGATCAGTGGTGTCTAGACAGGTTTGGTCTAGATCAGAGATATCGTGACCTCTGAATAAAAGTAACGTGAATATTGTAATCCCCAAACAGTTGTACCAACATCTCCACAAAAGCATAAACAAATCCCCAAATTAGTTTTTGTGAAAATTAAGTTTGTAAATGTCAATATTTACAAATTTGATTTTCAAGGTGGAATTTACAAAAAAAGTGCAATATTTGCTGAAATAAATATAAAAAAATTGGGAAAATTTGCTAAATATTTAGGAACAGTTCTACCAACATCTCCACAAAATTTTAAACAAATCCCTAAATTGGTTTTTAAGAAAATTATGTTTGAAAATTTAAATATTTACAAAATTGATTTTCAAGGTGGAATTTACAAAAAACTGCAATATTTGCGGAAATAAACATTAAAATATTGGAAAAATATGCCAGATATTCCGAAACAGTTCTACCAACATCTCTACAAATTTTGAAATAAATCCCCACATTAGTTCTTGAGAAAATTAACTTTGAAAATTTCAATGATTAAAAATTTGATGTTCAAGATGGAATTTAAAAAACAAATCAATATTTGCTGAAATAACTATTAAAATGTTGGGAAAATTTGCTAAATATTCCGGAACAGTTCTACCAACATTATTTGAAAGAACAAAATTTGAAAGAAATTCCCAAATTAGTTTTCGAGAAAATTATGTTGGAAAATATCAATGTTTTTAAATTTCTTTATATTGACATTTCAATATTTACTGCTACTCAATACTTACATACGAAATGCCTTAATTTTTTTTATGAATTCGGCGACCCAAAAAGATTCTCTATCGACCCTTCTGGGGGTTTCTGCCCTTGGTTTGGGCACCACTGGTCTAGATAAACTGAGAAGTATTAAGTTTAATGGTTAAAGTTAAGTTGCTGGGACAAATCATTTAAAAGTTAATTTCACCAAAACCATTGTTTATTAATTGAAAACATTCTTTCCTTTTAGTACAAAATGCAAAATATTTTTCCTGCTGATTGAAAATATTCAAATTATACTTTGATAACTTTTTACATGCGGTAGATATGACTTCGAGAAAGAAATTTCATGAAAGCAAAGAAAAAAGGACACTCGAGTAGAGGTTTCGGAAGCTAATAAACTGTTCACGAGAAAGCCTGAAAATAACGCCGCAATACTGTTTTCCGAATTTCTCCATTTGAAAAATTGATTTTGCACAAAGAGAGAACGAATTAAGTGAAACCGAGTTCGGTATTAATTTGGGAAAAGGGTTTTTTCCCCTCTTTGATGGTCTCGCATGAGCGAAGTCATGTAAAATTTTCAAACGATTTTGTTTCGACAAACCTCACTCTTTTTCAGATCTGCATGAATGCTCGATAAGTTGCTGAAATTTGGTCGGTGAAATTTACAACAAAATTAAAACGATTATAGAAAACCGTTTGATCTACAATCGAGATTTTTTTAATTGAAATAGTCAAGTACATTAAATTTTTGATAATTGGTACCGAACTGACCTGAATGTTTGTGAAAAATTACTTGAAACTACAAGCAAATTATTTACGCATTTTTTTATTTCCGTCATCCAACAATTTCCATTTCAATTTATTAACTTTTCCTAATATCAAGTGATTCGTAACTTCCAGACGACTTTATTTTACAGCCCCACGTTCGCATAAAAGCCAATTTTTAGGGGCGCACGCAAAGTTTACTGCGAGGAATTCGAGCGGCGAACGAAAAACAGTTACCACAATCGAAAATAACACGGGAGAAGGAGTTGGAACACATGCTGCACCTCAATTTCGGCAGCTTACAACGAAAGCTGTAATGGCGCGTTAACGGCTCAGTTTCAGGACGGAAGGGCACCGGCCGCAAAAATACCTCATTACCGGTTCGGTCGTGCAGGAAGATTAAATCATCTTGAATGTGTGAACCTGACGTCGGATTCACACCTGCACTCGTAAAACAACCCCGAAGCCGTCCCCTACCCGATATATTGCTCCATGAAACCATAAGGGAACTCAATGATGGATCCTTGTACATTTACTTTTTTCTACTTTTATTATTTATGACAAGGGTTATCCCTATCCAGCTCCATTACTACCCCTAAAATTATTCTAATATTATCCCTTAAGCGTTCTTTAAAAAACGTACGCATAAGTGCTTATATGAAATTTACAGAGTTAGGGCGAAACTATACTTTTACAAATTTTAACTAGCTTAAACTAAAACTGCAAATCGATGTATATTAGTTTACTAATTCATCTTTTGACAGAGAGATGAGCTAATCTGTATTGTCAAAATGTATATCTATTTTTACATTCAAGCTGGATGGAAAATGATATTTTCATGCACAGATTTTTCAAATAGACATTTCATCCATGAGAATTTTTTTATAAAAGTTTTAACCAGAGTAGTACAGAGTATTCTGGTTAAAAGAAAAGGTTATGAGAATTAACAGCGTTATCCTAGGGCCGACAGCTAAAGGGCGAGATAACACTCTGTTAGAAAGTTTACCAAAAGGGCGGCGCAACCCCGCGTCTATAATTGAAAAGGCGCCAAATTTTGTATTTAAATTAAAAATGTCTTAAAATATCCTGGATCCAATATTAACAGCTGTTATTAATACGTACCCTTCTTTTATTAATATTTACCCTAATTTAATGAATATTTACAAATTTAACACATTATATTGTCGATATAATTAGAATGAACATTTCTGTCTCGAAATTAATTTCGTACAAGGGAAATTCCCGATGTTTCTACTTCTTTGTGACGAACGTGCGGCTGGAATGTTTTAACATCTTTTTTCCCATAATAAATTTCACCCTTGCATGCAAACCAGGAAATATTTAATTTCCACAATAAAAAAACGGATATTAAAAATGGAATGATTTATGGGGTTTTCCTCATTGTTGCAAGCAGAAACAAATAATAAATTTTATAACGTCTTCATAAATGAACAGGTTTGAATAATGTCTTTATGATTACGGAAAACATCAAGAATTAAGTAAATTTATAGAGATATTCACGATTTATTCGAGTTTATTTTACAAACGTCTATCACGGTTTATCTATCAAGATTTGTATTGAAGGATTATCTAACGTACCTAACGTTAATCTAATGTTAACTTTCTTTCATCAAGGTTTGTCTATTTTTAGCTAACAATAAGTTGATTAACAAAGTTTTACTATCATATATATGTACAGGGTGTAAACAGGGTTAAAAAGAACTCCATAGTTTTATTGTATCAGAGAAACTGTTCAAAGTGATACACACTATTCTAGTTTGTGGTGTTTGGTCCATCAACTGACCAAGTTTTGCTCCCTTGCAGCTGGCACGACTGCTTTACCTTGAGACGGCACCAGGGCTCAGTTGGCTTAATTCAGTTCAGGCGTGGAGTGCAGTACATTGTACATTACTATCAGACTCTCTACCGAGTCTTATATCTAGTTTTGTCCATCAAGGTTTATGCATCATTTTATTTCTGACAATATTTCTGTATTATGTTTTGTCTATCAGTGTTTATCTGCCAAATTCTGTCTGTCTAGCTTTATCTATCAAGATATGTCTATCAAGTTTTATACAACAAAGATTATCAATCTAGATTTATTATGTTGGGTCCATTTATTTTTGTCTAACAAAATTTAAACATAAAAGTTTGAGTCTTGTGTAACAGTAACTTATGTGTAACAATATTATGTATTATAATGTACTTTTTAACGGCCAACGTAGGACCACGTTATTAAAACTGTTTCCTTTCTTGTGCTTTAATGTTAACCCAGTACTTCTCATTCATCTTCATTCATTCTCGATGTTTCTGCTTCCATTCTTTAGTCCAGATCTTGCCTGTTTTGAGCTTGGGCTTTTCCTGGAGACTCTGGAATGATTTCAGCTTCGTCTTAGAAGGTTTACGTTCTTGAATAACTGCCCATGTGCACCCCACATATTTCAAGTCTTTGTCCAGTCCTGTGAACCATGCTCCCTTGATCTTCTTTCATAAGAAATAGGTAAAGATTCTGTTTCCCAATCTCGTTGGATTCATTCGTGCCATGTGGCCATAAAATGTGATTCTTCTCTTCCGAATAATGTCGGTTATTTTTTCCATGTGCACGTAGAGTTCGTGATTATGCCGTTTTTTGTATTTACCATTCTCATTTACTGGACCCAATTTTTTTCTCAGAATCCTTCTTTTCCCAAATTTCCAGGGATTCTATCATTCCTCTCCTCCTCATTTTAAGGCATTCTGTACCATATAGGGCTTCCGGCTGAATAACTGTTTGATAGTGTTTGAGCTTGGCATTTAGGGACTTCTTGTTGTAGATGCTCTTGATCAGTTGATATGCAATTTTACGTGAATTCTTCCTCCGAGATGTTGGGCTCTATCCATTCACCTAGATATTTGAATTTGTCGGCTCGTGTAATTTTACCTGATTCCATGACTAGCACTTTGGGTGCTGGTTTGATATTTGTGATAAACTCTGTTTTGTCAAAGGAAATCTGAAACCTGCCCTAGGGGCTTGTGTTTGTAGTAGGTTGATTTGCTGCACAGCTTTATCCAGTAAATCTGAAAATATCGCGAGTTAGTTCCATGTTTCTGCATCCCAATCTGACCCCATTTTCCACTCCTTTGTTGTTTATTTCCTTACGCCACTCACGGATGACTTTCTCGAGTACGCAGCTGAAAAGCAGAGGTGAAAGCCCATCTCCCTGCCTTACGGCTATCCTGATTTCGAAGGCATCTGCAATCTCTCCTCTAAATTTCACTCTGGATTGTGTGCTACTTAAGGTCCATTGAATTATCGATCTTGTTTTGTTCTCCAAACCCAGTTCTTTCAAGATTTGTATTAAGGTACATCGATCGATTGAGTCATACGCTTTCCTGAAATCAACAAAGGTTACCACAAACCGTTTGTTCCTGAGCTTGAGATATGAAAGGATAGATTTTAAATTCATAATCTGTTTTGCACATAAACGCCCTTTCCTTAATTCTCCTTAGTATTCTCCCAACTGTGCATCCAGTTGCTCCTAAGCCCGATTTTGTAGAGCCTCAGAGAGGATCTTGTAAGTTATTGAGACAAGAGAGATTGTACGGTAATTGGTCACGTCCGTTCTGTCCCCTTTCTTATGAAGAGGATGGATCAAAACCTCAGCTTTGATCCAGTCTCAAAGTTTCTCAGTTTCCCATATCTCGCAGATTATCTCTATAAGCTTTTCAACTGTCTTCTTCCCAGCTTCTTCCCAGCTTCTTCCCTTGCCTTGTTGTTTTTAACTGCCTGGATGATCTGTTTGATTTCTTCCTTTGTAGGCGGGGATGAGTCTGGATTGTTGGTTGCACTCTCTTCAAACGTGTACGCAGATTCTGGAGGTTTGCAGTTGAGGAGAGACACAAAATAGGTTGCCAATATCCGGCAGTTGTGTTTGTCATTAAAGCAGTTTTACCATCAAAATTCTTAAAGTGTAGAATCGGTGGAGGGTACTTGCTCAAGTGCTGTTTGAATGTTCTGTAATAGTTGCGTGTGTTGTTCTTCTGGAAGTCTTGTTCAACTTGAGCTAGATGATTTTTGTCGAAGGCCTATTTTACCCCATGGCTGATTTTCGCAGCGTGTTTTCTTGCATTAGGAAATTGATCCAATTATCTTCATTCTTATATGAGTTCCATCTTTGCCAGGCAAGTTGTCTTTGCCTTATGGCTGCATCACATTCACTTTTCGACCAGGCATGTGTCCTTCGTTTTGTTTGTGGGACTGTATCCTGTGCTGTTTCGATTATGACATGTTGTAGTTGCTACCAAGTCTGTGGGTTCAAACATTCCAGTTTCTCAGGGAACTCTTGATTTGATCTTAGCTTTTCTGTATCAAACCTCCTGATCTTTTTTAGTTGAACCTTTCTGGTACTTCTAGGAATGAGTTTCACTTTGATCTTAGAGAGGTAATGATCAAAATCAAGAATTGCACTTCTCAAAAGCTTTACATTCTGAATCTCTCGGTGTGCTTTCCGTGCGATAGCGTCGTGATCAATCTTGAACTCCCCAAGGTTAGTGTTTGGGGATGTCCAGGTTTTCTGCTTATTGGGCAGATGTTTGAAAGCAGTTGCTTTCATTAGATTGAAGATTTTGCAGAGCTCCATGAGCCTCTCTACATTCCGATTGGTTCTCTGTTGAACTGGGTAATCTTCAATGATATTTCGGAACTTTCTTTCCTTTCCTAATTGGGCATTGAGGTCTCCTAATACGATGGTCGTGTGTCACAGGATATCCTCTAGTTCTTCCCAGAAATTGTCTGTTACTTCCGGGTCTTTCTTGTTTGCCTGGTTAGTTGGAGCGTGTACATTAACGATAGTGTATATCTTGTTCATGCTTCGGAAGGAGAGAGTAGGGATTCGACTATTAGAAGAGCTAAAATCCGTCACAGAACCTAGAATCTTCTTGTCTACGATCTGTGCAGAGATGTGGGATGGTTTTAACTGCACGTTTACCGGTCTTGCCTTTGAAGATCCTGTAACCCTCTGACTCAAAGGCATGTTCATCTGTATATCTCGTTTCTTGAATCGCGGCAATTAACATTTCATTATGGGAAAGAGTGTCGTGTCGATGATTTGTTTAACTTGCCTACTTTAAGAAGGGAGCACACATTGAAGGTGGCAAAGTAGTTCTTGCGTTTGTGTTAGATATTTCCTGGAGTCTCCGATACCTCCAATCATGTCGGTGTAGCCTCCCCAGAATCCGAATGCTTACTTGCGTCGTCCAAGGTGACCGTAGATTGGTTACCACCTGGGGTAGTAGCTTCCCCTGAACTTTCCGCCATGCTTTGAACATTTGAAAAACTGTAGATTGGGACTGATGCTGTTTCACACCAGCCAAGGTACTACCCAAGTTGTGTCATCACTGATCGGCTCGCCGACCCAGCTTCCCGCTGGGATTCGTTACCCAACCTTCCACTGGGTTGCTCGGCTTAACAGGCTTAACCTTTTGTAGGTTACGTGCTGGAGTTGGAGTGAAGGTTGATTCCTGAGAACCAATATTATGTATTATTATTAATATTATGTATTAATATTATATAGGCAGCCGAAATGAGATTCCTTAGAAGCGTTAAGGGATGCATTAGGACCGACAGAATACGAAACGAGGAAATCAGCGAGGACTTTTTAGCGTCAAAAACAAGATAGATGAATATACAGATAAATGGAGACACCGCATTAATCGGATGAAAGAAGAACGAACACCGAAACGAATCCTAAAATACCATCGAATCCAACGTGAAGTTCGGAACGGGCAGTAATGCCTAACCCTTGAAGGCAGAAGATAGGGCTTCACACTAGAACGATATTTTTCTCGTCTCATCTCGTAAAAGAGAGACGAGAACGAGACGAGACCGCATGTGGTCTCACTCTCGCGAGAGCGAGAACGTATGTGGGCCACATGCGCTCTCGCTCCCGCGAGAGCGCATGTGGTCTCGTTCTCGCGAGACACAAGAGTCTCGTTTCTGATCCCGGTCATACTTCTTCTTCAATCTTTGATTCTAATACGGGCAACCGTAATATTTTGTTGCATAAATTTGAACTACGGGCTCGCGCACGTTACATTTCATTATATAACAATTAAAAGAGTAGATTTCTTAATATGAAATAGATGTCGTAGACAATTTCAAATTATGTTCGCTTTTATTATTAATTTTAAATCGTCAACAAAATAGAAGGTTTATAGAAACAGACATTTATGGTGTGTTATCTATCGCTTTATTTTCATGTGGATATTTGTTTTTGTTTTTCAACCTGTATTAATCCACTTCTGGACACAGGCCTCTTCCATTTTCCTCCATGTTGGCCTGTCTTGTGCTGGGAGCATCCAGTTCTTTCCCGCTCTTCTTTGTATGTCATCTTGCCATCTTAGCATGGGTCTGCCTCTGCTTCTCTTTGTTTTCCGTGGTCTCCACTGCATAATGATTTTTGTCCATTTCTCATAATTTCGCGCAACGAGTCCTGCCCAACGCCTTTCTTTTTGCAGTTTGTTCTATGACGTCGCTTACTTTACTTCTTGCCCTGATATCCTCGTTTCTTTGTTTATTCCTTAAGCTAATTCCCAGCATCGCACGTTCCATCGCACGCTGACAAACCCGAAGTTGTTGTGCACTTTTCTTTGTCATGGTGACTGTTTCGAGTCCGTATAATATAACTGGCAGTACGCAGGCATCGTACACTTTCCCTTTCAGATTAATTGGTATCTTTGGTTCTTTGAGGATATATGCGAGTTTTCCAAATGCTGCCCATGCCAAACTGATCCTCCTCCTTACCTCGGTTGTCTGGTTGTCTTTGCCTGGCCTAATGCTGTGTCACAGATAAATATATTCTTCCACAAGTTGAAGTGTGTGGTTATCGATATTGACATTGATGTTGGTGTTGTTTGAGCTCATGATCTTCGTTTTCTGGATTTTCATTTCTAGGCCTACTTTCTGTGCCTCCTTCTTTAGTTCGCATATCATGGTGTTAAGTTCGTCCTGGTCGGTGCTCATGATCACAATGTCGTCGGCGAATCGGAGATGACTCAAAAATCTCCCGTCTATGTTGACTCTTTGATATGTATTGTAGCATCCTTGTAGATATCTTTAATGAGGTTGGTATATCTTGAATCAATCCTCGCATTGCCCATTGCCTCCAGCAGCGCCCAGGTTTCCAGCGAATCGAAAGCTTTTTTGTAGTCGACGAATGCGAGGTGTAATGGGATATTATATACAGTACACCTCTCAATAAGTGTACGTATCGTTTGAATGTGATCCTTGGTTGGTAGAAATCGAACTTTTTTTTGAGTCGGTTGGTTATGATTTTGGTAAGGAGCTTATACAAAACGGACAAGAGAGAGAATTATTACTTCGGCATTTCTCCAGGAGTCGGGAATTTTTCCCTCCTCCATACATTTGTTAAGAAGGATTATCATTGCTTTTTCCAGAGTTTTTCCCCCATTCTTCACCATTTCCGTTGTAAGGCGGTCTTGTCCGGGGGCTTTTCGGTTTTTCATCTGCTTCAGTGCCATTCTCAGCTCTGCAGTATCAATCTCCGGGATGTCCTCGGAGCCCACATTCAGGACTGTCTGCTCTATCCCGTTTGGCTTAGGTACCGATTGTCTGTAGAGTTCCTGATAGAAGTGTTGGATAGTGGATGTGATCTGTTCCCTTTCTGTCACATCTTGTCCTTGTTGGTTCTTAATTTTGTATGTGAGCGACCTTCCCTTTGTTCTTTTTGATCGGAGGACTTTCATATTCATGTTGTCTTTGATGGCTTCTTGTATGATCTTTGTGTTATGAGATCTTAGGTCTTTTTTAATCGCTTTCTTTACTCGTTTGTCTAGTTCTCGGTATCCTATTGAGTATCTGTCGATTTTTCTGGGTTCTGCTAGGAATGCGTTTGAGCTCTGGCTGGTTTTCGTATTAGTTTTTTCTGCAATGTAACATATTTTCTTTGCTGCTACTTGTATGCTGCTAGTGATTTTTCCCAATAACTCATTTAGACCCATATTTTTCCGATCTTTAGTTGGTTCTAGTTTTTTGTTGATTTGGGCATTGTATTCTTCCAATATGTCTTTGATCTGCATACCTGTTGGACGAACAGCTTTACCGATCTGCTTTTTTCTTTCCAAGCATGTGTTTATATTTATTGTGGCTCTTACGGTTCTGTGGTCGCTTCCGCTATTAAAACGGCTAATAACTGATACATCGGTACAGGGCTGTCAATCCGTAGTGAGTATATAGTCAATTTCGTTCTTAACTGCGCCATTCGGACTTCTGCATGTCCATTTTCTCTGATGTTGTTTCTTGAAAAACGTGTTCATGCAGTTCATTTGTCCTTTGTTCATAAAATCAATCAACATTTCGCTTCTATTATTTCGCGCGCCTAGTCCAAAATTACCGATGTTCGGGCCGTCTGTCGCAGTTTCACGTCCTATCTTAGCATTAAAGTCCCCGATTATAACCTTGCACTTCGTTTTCTCTTGGTTTTTAGCCATCGTCAGATCTTCATAGTATTACTCGGTATCTTCGTCAGTTGATGTTGATGTGGGTTTATATGCCTGTATTATCTGCATTGTTCAATTGGAGTATAATGTAAATAACGAGGTCTGATATAGCTTTGCTTTTCGTGACCAGGTGTTTTCTCTTGCTGTTTACCATGATCGCTACTCCTCCGATATGATGGTTTGTTTCGGAATTTCTATGAAAGAGCACATGTCCAGATTTCAGAATCGTGTTGGCTTCGCTTTTTTGTCGGGTCTCGCTAATTCCTAGTATGTCCCAATTAATGTTTTGGAGTTCGTTTTCTGGACTTAGTAGGTGTTCTTCGAGTCTCATTGTGCGAATGTTTTATGTTAGGACTAGGATTTTCTCGTTTGTTTTCCGTCTTTTATCTGCTAGTGTCGAGGTTTTGTCCTCCCCAAGAATCCTCGAGGCTGGCTGATGTATCAGCGCGAGATTCTGAGCACGTGGCTCTACTCGCCTGGGGTATTTCTGTTTTAAATGTCGACATTTCATGTAGGTTGTGGAAGGAGTTTAAGGATACATTAAAACGCCACGCTTGTCGAACGTGTTGGCGAGTCCTGTTCCCAGGGATTAATTCAACCGCCCATTTTGGGTTCCGACACTGTTTGCAGCCGCCCATTCTGGGACAGACGCTGCTGGTTTGTTTCTCAATCTCTACTCAATTTTCCTGTGAGCCAACACAGTTTCCAGGGTGTGGCACGTGGAGCCTTGAGTAAGAGCTGGGCACTCCATGAGGACCAGTCACTACAATCTATCTTGTGAATCCCGATTCTAGTGAAAGGTGCTACCTCTATGGCGTGACCCCACATGTGGATATAACAATGCGAAATTAAGAAGATATTAATAGTAACCAAATAGAAAACGTATATACAGAGACAGTGATTAGTTTACAATAAAATGAATGATTACCTCGTTTTGGACAATCTTAACAATAAGTTCTAGCAAGAAAGATATTTGGCGAGATTAGACGAGACGAGACAAACTTTAATTTATCAAAAAAAATAAAGTCTAGGTAACGAGAGCGAGACAAGACAAACGGTTACGAGAGCGAGAGCGAGACGAGACTAACGGTTATGAGAGCGAGACGAGACGAACGGTTACGAGAGCGAGAGCGAGACGAGACTAACGGTTACGAGAGCGAGAGCGAGACTCAGACGAGAGTAATTTTTTCCCCAAACTCTCGCCCTATCTCGTCTCGTGTGAAGCCCTAGAAGAAGAAGATTATGTATTATTATTATGTATGTTAATGTGCGAGTTTTGTCTAGCAAAGTTTGGCTATCAAGCTTTATCAATAAAGGTTTGTATATCAAGTTTTATCCAACATAGTTTATTAATCTGGGCTTATCTATCAAGATTTAGCTATCAACTTTTGTCAAACAAAATGGTATATAAGTATCTAGGGTATATAATCTATTTAGGTTTATCTGACTCTATTGAATACGGAATTTAATGCTTTAAATTTTATCGAAATTATGTGGTCAGTTCTATATAGATACCGAGAAAAAATCTATTAGATTTCACATTAATTAAAATTTCTTGTTTGGACCGATATCTTACTTCATATTCTAAATATAGATTCATTTAATTATCAATATTTGATTAACAATCTATTATATTTTTTTGATTTTCAAATGAAGGCTATTTGTTCAATTTAATGTAAACACAGACGAGGAATATAATAGACTGTAGTGCAAACTCAGAGTTTTAAGTTTGAAACTCGTTAATTTACCCTATATCCTATGTATAACCGTCTAGTTTTTAGTATTTAATAAACAAATGAATGAATAAGTTTCTTAATTTAGAATGAAATTGAATAACTTTTTCAGTTAATGTATTTGTTTGGAATCACAACAGTTGTTCCACCGCAATTTTTTCGCAATTCATTTTAATAAATCTCTGCGGTTGTTTTGGATTCAAATAAAATAACGTCCGCGGTACGTAATCGAGTTGAACGCTAGTCATGCAAATTTGCATGCCGAAACGTCTTTCGGCGCTCTCTCCACAGCGATGTATCAATTAAAATCTATTTTTGAGCTCACTATATAGTTTTATAGTTTTACTCAGAAATGCCATTAAAACCCAACGAGGAACTTTTAATAAAAAATTCGCTTTATTTAACAATCTCGGAGATGAACGCAAAATGCAATTTTTACAAAGTTTTCTGGAATGTTTTGTTGTTGTGCGTCTGCTCCGCATTTTATTTTGTTCTCGGAAAATATAAGTTACATGAAAATGTCCCGGGGTTTATTTAATAATAAAATTGAAAAAATGGGAAAAAGAAAGTTTAACAGCGCAGGGTTGTTTTAAAAGGAACGAAATTTGTTTATCCGAAAGGTTACGTCTTCCTACTTGGAGAAATCTTTTAGACAAGAGAGAAATCCGCTTTTCGACAGATGTTATTTTTTATCAGCATTTATAAAACTTTTTTCCAGAATATTCATAGCATATTCAAGTAATACAAGTAATATAGCAAATTGCGATTAATTGGATATAGACAGTAACATAAACGAATATATTCTTTATTAGATTTTCAAAACTAGGGCATTATGTATGGGATATTAACTGAATTATTGAATTCTTAACTTAAAAGTCACAGATTCTAGACATACTATTAGTTTCTATTATTTATGTCAATATAGAGAGTAATAAAATGACGTTTTTTAGTAAATATACAAAAATTTATTCATTTATCCATTATATTCTTAATTGCACAGGAAAAACTAGAGATTCTATAAGATTCTATATATAATATTATCAGAGTTATTGAACTCTACTTCCCCAAATTACAATACTTTCTTTTACTTAAGTTAACAGATTTAACTAAAGGTTGACAACTTAAGATTGTCCTGCTTTTATTTAATAAAAATAAAAACAAAAAGAAGTAATGACTTATTTTCCACAATTTTAATTGTCTAATATTCAGTGAACCTAAGTTTTATTGCAAATGGAACGGTGGCCGATTGAACAAAGTATTGCTTATTAGAACGATCATCATTATTCAAACTCAGAGGTGGATTCGACAACAGTTTAATTTTTGAGCACCGCCAAATTGCAGGACAATTGCAAGATGGATCGAAAAATATCGTCGAACCGGTACTCTTAAGGATACTAAAACAGAAGTGAATACTTTGCGACAATCCCTGCGACGTTTATCGCAGCCAACAGGAATTTCACGTGAGCCGGTTTTAAAGAAATATTTACTCTTTCGGCCTTACAAATTGTTAAAAGCTCAACAACTTTTTAGTTTTATTTTGTTTAGTTTTACTCACGTTTTGAAGTCAGTCGGTTGATTTTGGCCAAAGGGGATAATTTTTTCAACAAAATAATTGAATTAAATAAGAATTTAGTGATGAAATCGCAGTTAAAACGGGTCTTCAAATCTCCTACAAGCACCAAAGTGAGATGTACATGGAGGTAAATCATGGGAAGATAAAGAGAACAGAGAAGTTTAAATACCTGGGGGCAACGGACCAGATAAGGAGGCAAACAAAGGAAGAGCCAGAAAAGTTAACCTGGCCTACAAGCTAACGCAGAATAAGTACAACAAACAGGCATTTTCCTACAAGACCAAAATCAGACAGTATAAATATACACTCCGAGGTGTATACGCCTTGGAGTGTCTTATTTTAAATAAAAAGGGGTAGTAATATGAACTCGAAAAAAAAGAAAGGAGGATTCTGCGGAAAATATTCGGACCACAGAAAACTACTGATGGGACTTGGAGGATGAGGAAACACGAAGAACTACACGGACACAATGAGGAAGCGGAAATTCTAAGTACACCTACTAAGAATGGATGAATGCAGACTGTCCAAAAGGATCTTCAACTACATTATGGGGTTAAAGGCCGCAACTATAGGTAGACTTCCGAGCAAAGCGGCTCTGGCATCACTAACGCAGCGATACTGACATGGCTACATAGCTATAGTATTACGCACTACGGAAATATGAGGCGCCATTCGAGCACAGCGACACTGACGCGCTCAGCGTTAATGCGTTAGTGTCGCTGCGCAATGTGTCGCTGCGAATGGTGCCTCATACGTTTCCATAGTACATAATAATATCGCTATGTCGCCGCGTCAGTATCGCTACGTTAGTGACGCCAGAGCCGCGTTGCTCGAAGTCTACCTTAAATGGGTAGATGAGGTTAAAAGGGATGCGGCAGAAGTTGAAATCACACTACAGATGGCCCACAACAGAAGAGAGTTTGGAAGGAGAGTAGACAGCATAAAAGCATTTCAGAAGAAACCAACAATGAGGAGGCCCAAACGGATCATTTCCGATGAGAAGAGAAAGAAAAAAAGCGAACGCATGAAGAGGTTCTGGTAGGATAAAATAAGT
This sequence comes from Phosphuga atrata, assembly GCA_944588485.1. Classification (NCBI taxonomy): domain Eukaryota; kingdom Metazoa; phylum Arthropoda; class Insecta; order Coleoptera; family Silphidae; genus Phosphuga; species Phosphuga atrata. The sequence goes on from OX155901.1 coordinate 33,890,526, forward strand.
CTTAAGCTCTTTACGGTTCATAGTTGGGCAAATTAAAAACATAATAATTGAGTGATGAAACAAATTTTCAATTGCATGTTGAGAGGAACAAATAAAATTCAGGTTGCTGGTCTGCCAAAAACCCTAAATGTATATTCGAAGAAGAGCTGCATTCTCAAAAAGTACCTGTATGGTGTGGAATATGCTCACATCAGGAGAATTGTGAACATATTTTGTTGAAGATGATATGGGAAACGTAGTAGTTGTGAATAGCGAACGTTATGTGAAGATGCCACAGACGTTCTTAATAGATGACATCGGTCAACTCCGATTACCAATAAACGGTATTCGATATCAGATAGATAGTACTAGGCCTCATGTATCCAACATGTATATGGGAGTGTTACGAGAGTTCTTTCCTGGTCGTCTGATTTACCAGCGTGAGGATGATAGGTGGCCTCGTCGCTCTCCGGATTTGTGGGCTTTAGATTAAATGAAGTTAATCTAAAGTTTATCAGAACCGACCTGAAACCCTGTAAAACTTAAAAGAAATCATTCGACAAGCTATAGCTGAGATTTCACCAGAAATGTGATCTCAGTCATGCATCGAAGCAAACGGAGGTCATATAATTGATGTAATTTTTAAATATTCATTGTTACTTTAGGATTAAGCATTTAACTTGTTACTAGACTTTAGATTTTACTCTACAAAGTTCAACAAAAACATTTGGTATCCAATTTATTTCGTTTTTTGATAATTGCAGTGTAAAATCAGGACTCTCTTAATTCGTCACTCTTTAGATTAAACATTATTAATATATACTAATTAACCAAAACTTAACGATTTTTTTAATAAACTACAATTTTCCTTCTAAATATAATGGTTCGTTCTTCTTGTTATGTTTCTTGTTATGTTTCTTATTTTTCCATAGTCTACCGAAAATTTAATAAATATTTCTTCAACGAAAAAAAAACTTTTCTATATAAGAATCGCCGCAATTAAATATGAAGTGCGTTTTGGTATGTTTGCTGGATGTCTGCCATAATTACATTCTGTTCGCGTGCAAGTGTACGAATTTCAATTTATATAAAAGGGACATGTCGCGAACAAAGCGAGAGAGAGGGTGGGAGAGCGGCATCCCTAAACAAGGTGGCCAGTGGCATTTGATGTAGGGTATCTATTTTCTATTGTGTGGAACATTGTAATTATATTATTGTAGTTTCCCTCGGCGTCTGTTCCTGACGTTTATGATATCACGACCCCGTCCAAATTGTTTCGCCGTACGTCTAGGAGTAATAGAATCTTTACATGCAACTGGATGGTTTGTTTTATGTTCCTTGAAAAAAATCAATTTTTCCTGCGAAGGAAAGCCTCACGACGACGGTAATAAAGAAATAATGAAGTTTTGATCTTCATCAATCATACCTTACCCCAGCTATTAAATCGCAATAAGTAGAAATTAATGGCAACAATTTTTCCTAGATAAAAAACACAGATTATTAAAATTATTCAGTTCGAAAAATATGTGTATATATTTTCTTTATTTAGACATTTTACCAAATTTTATCTAAAATTATTTTATCAAAATTGGTTTTTAAATATTTTTTTCTTTGAATGTGTGATGAATAATTTATGAAAATAATTAAAATTAATGAGGATGTATGTGATGGCAATAATTAATAAATCGCATAGAAATCAAATTCGCTCCAAAACGTGTTATTTTTTATTGTTGGTAACGTGCTCACATTTAATAAATAGAGCTCCATGAATATATATTTTTATTATTATTTAAATTATTCGAAATAATTTGAAATAAATCAAATGATATTTTATGCATCTGCTTTTGTGCGTTTATTGTAAAGGGGATGAAACGGATAAATCCATAACAAACCCCCAAAAACAAATCATTTTCGCAATAACGCTAATTGCTCCGGGATCTGTAATCCATATATACGTATTATTTTTTTTGGAAACTAATCTACAAATGGATCGACTAGCCACTACGGCCAGTTTATTCTATTCATTAAAATTGCATTTATTCCAACGTTTACATCTGTCTAAACTTCAATTACTAGTTTTTTTGTTCACTTTCGAAACTTACAAATTATTACTTTCCATCCATAAAGTAAGCTTTCAATGTTACACAAATATTAGTTAACAGTATTTACTTCATTTTTTTTTAATTAAACAAAATAATAAATAGAATTGTAAATTAAAAAGTTTTTTTCCGAAAGTAATGTGAATATTTTCATTAAAAATAAACTTTTTATCAATCATGCCTTAAAAGTACAATCTTGGCGTTTTTTCTTGCGAAATATGACATTTTTTGCTGTATTACCACATAACTTGCATAACGCACGCAAATATTCGGATTATTTTTGGTATTATTTTTAATATCACTAAGTTACATTAAAAAAAACAATGAAATAAATAAAATAAACACAATCAAGACCACAATATTAAAAAAGTGACGTGGAAGTGACATTCGAGCAGATGTGCGCACTCACTTCGTTCCTGCGCCCAATTTCGCTCTCGTGGCCAATTGACAACTTACCGCCTTAGTTGCAAAATATACTATTATGTTTATTATTATTAAATATAAAACTGTATATATTTTTTTTCTTTATGCAGGGTGTTTGCAATCTTGTTATTAAGAGGTGATTAAACGTCTTAAAACAAGGTCGTTAATATAAAAATGTCGTGACAAAAGTTACATAATAAGAGAAATATTACTGTTTTTAATTTTTTGTTGTTTTTTAGGTGGTTATCTGGTTAATAGTGATTAACCATATTAAATAACACGACATTTTATTAATGAAAATTTACAACTACGGAATTAGAGGAATAGCTCTAGATTGGATTAAGTCGTATTTATCCAACAGAAATCAAAGAACAAAAATCGATACACCATATGGAAGCACGATATCAAAGACTCAAAGAGTGGTCAAAATGGTGATACCGCAAGGGAGCATTCTAGGCCCTCTTATTTTTATTCTTTATGTTAATGACCTTTTCGAAGAAATCGAATATTACAATATTAAACTATGCAGATGACACCTGTCTTTTGATAGATAATAACTGTATCGAGGATATTCATACAAATTCAGTTTTTGCATTTAATACCTTAGCAAATTGGTTTAATATGAACAGGTTGATTAGGAACAAGGGTAAAACTAACATGATTATATTTAAAACAAATAGAAGCTTAAAACCATATCCTTCTAGCATAAACATAGAAGCAGAACTTTTTGAAATAAGGCAAACTCTGAGATTTCTAGGAATACAAATGAACAATTTACTGAATTGTTCATCCCACATTGATAGGGTGCTGCCAAAACTAAATAGAATCACATACGCTTTAAGGATATTACAGCCATATATGGGTATAGAAACACTTAAGACAGTATACTTTACTAACTTTCATTCTCTTCTAAGATTTGGAGAAATATTTTGGGGCAGTGGTAGAAACTACTGCAGTGACTTATTCAAAGTCCCGAAAATTGCAGTCAAAATACTATTTAATCTAAACTATAAACAATCTTGCAGAGGAAAATTTAGGGCTGCTCATATATTAACACTACTTGGTACCTATATATACGAATTGCTTATTTTTATGTATAAACATAGGAATAAGTATAACCAATATCTAGTTTCGCACCAGAAAAGCACAAGACAGTAAAGTGTACAGTACAACATGCCTCAGCATAGACTAACACTGACTGAGAGAAGTCATTATACGCCGGAATTAAGTTTACAACGTACCGCCGATTAAGCTTATACTAGTTCCAGGCCTAAGAGATTATAAACAAAAATCTTTGTTTATATCTTTGAATATATCAATAACCTGGAACCTTATACCGTGGAGAAGTATTTTAATCCTACTAACTCTACGCTAGTTTAGAAAAAAAATTAATAAAAGCGATTTTAATTTTAATTTAATAATAATAATTTAATAAATGTTATGTATATATTATTATTACTATATATTTTCTTTTTTTAATGACATATTTCATTTAGTTTATATCTATATATAGCTTTTGTAATGAAATAAATATTTGTTACCTGATCTGATTTGATTAAATAAAACATTATTTCATTTTTTCATGGAATCCACTCGACTTATCCATAAATTGGCATAATTTACTAGGCCTTAGTCTTGTTGTCAAATTGTCGTCGCAGCTGCCTCAACTCTGTTACGAGGATCATTTAAATCAATTATTTCGTTTGTGTATACCAATGTTTTCATAACGCCCCATAAATAGAAATCAGGGAAGTTAAGGTCGGGTAACCGAGGAGGCCATAGAACAAGAACACCGCGACCAATCCACTTATTTTCAAACAGATTATCTAAATGTTAGCGAATTAAACTATTAAAATTCGGCGGTATGCCATCTTGAATAAGCCACATTTGTCGATGTACATTCAAACTTCTAATAGTTCTATCAACTGATTTTGCAAAAAGAATAGATAATCATTTCCAGTCAATTTGGCAACAAGTGGGGGCCAATAGGTTGACCGTTGACCAGTCCGGCCCAAATGTTTATCGAAAATCTGTGCTGGAAATGATTACGACGAATAGCATATAGATTTTCGACAGCCCAAATATGACTATTATGACTGTTTATTTATGTTATGTATAAATGTTGTCAACCTAACCTAACCAAACCAGTCGCTAATACAATGGAAGAAAAGTTTGGAATTTCAGCATGTTTTTGTAGAAACCATCTGTTGAGACGCAGTTGGGCATTGCCTGTCATATGTTTGTTTAATATGTTATCTTTATTTTGGTAGTATTATTTTGTTTTGGAATGTGTGGATTGGTGGTTTTTTTGTTTGGCATCATTGTTTTTGCGTTGGCATCACTGGCTCCGTTGGTAGCGCATGCATTCTGCCTCGAGATTTTGTGAAGAACGTACGCATTTTTAAGCATTTTTGTTGAGTTTTTTGAGTGTCCATTTATATAGTAATAAATTTTAAAGTAATCTTATTTCTGTTTATTAATTTAAAGAAAAATTAAGTTCCTGCTCCTTGATTGTATCTTGTGTAAGTTTGAAACTCTCAAAACCAAAACATGGTCCTTCGAACCGGATATCAGAAATAAAAAAACCTAAAAATAATCTTTAGACGTTGAAAAAACCAGTAATCGAGGCGAATCAACTAAGTCGAAGCATAGAGAAAAATTCCATAAATTGAAAGCGAGGATAGAAAAGGATCCATCAACCCGATATGAGAATCAACGGGATATCAATCCAACGCGGAGGGGTATCTGCAAGGTCGTATGTAACTGTTTGTTATTTAAGTCGCTAATCCTCTATTTGAATATATATATATATATACTTTTCCCTTTTTTTTATCAATTTCGATTATCATATGTTAAGTTAATTATATATGTCTCAAGATGAATCAAAACGTATTTCTATACTCGTTAGAGAATATAATAATTTCCTCCCAAAAAAAAAAGTTAGGTTAGTATACTAACCTAAGATTAACTTTTGGTGAGTATACTAAGCTGAACAGCACTAATAGTCTAGTCATTATAGTAAGTTCACCTCGGAATTAGAGATACCCAGCTGTAAGTCTGTAAATACTTGTATATTGACACCCTAAAAGTTGTCTCAAAACCTACATATGGTAGCGTAGGGTTACCATATGTAGGTTTTGAGACAACTTTTAGGGTGTCAATATACAAGTATTTACAGACTTACAGCTGGGTATCTCGAATTCCGAGATTCTTACCTAATTTAAGCTTAAATGACTGGACTGTAATAAATTATTCTGTATTGAATATTTTTCTATCAATTTCGATTATCATATTTTAAGTTAATTATATATGTCGACTCAGGATGAATCAAAACGTATTTCTATACTCGATAGAGAACGCTCAAAGTTAAAACGCAATTTATCGCTATATAAAAAGTTTGGTTTGAACTGATAAAATACACATAGACCAGTTCGATACACATAGAAGACAATTCATTATTTGAATCGCAACTAGCGGAACGGGAAGGTTACAGGAAAATTTTTATAAATATAGTTATAGTAAATATAATTATAGTAAAGCCGAAGATTTGATTAAAAAAGCCGAAATGGTAACCGCCGCAATAAGTATTATGAAAACGCAAAAATTCGGGACTACACAAGTTAGTGGAGAATCCGAACTGTCTGTAAGGAACAATTTAAACCCTGAAAATAATACGATAATTGATTCTCATACGCCGCGTGAAGACGAATTTTCGCATACTCGTATAAATATAGATAGTTCGCATATACGAATGCCATCAGTGGTTTTACCTAGTTTTAACAAATCGAGCGAATCGTGGCCCAGTTTTTATGATTCCTTTAAGTGCTCATCCACGTTGACACGCGGACGTGTTCACGTCGAACTAGCGGCGGAACGCGCGATTCACTCGCGACGTAAGTAAGTTCAACCAGTACGAACTTATCGCTAGAAACGATAGCATATTTTCATCATGTCTTTCAATACAGAATAATTTATTATAGTCCAGTCATTTAAGCTTAAATTAGGTAAGAATCTCGGAATTCGAGATACCCAGCTGTAAGTCTGTAAATACTTGTATATTGACACCCTAAAAGTTGTCTCAAAACCTACATATGGTAACCCTACCCTACCATATGTAGGTTTTGAGACAACTTTTAGGGTGTCAATATACAAGTATTTACAGATTTACAGCTGGGTATCTCTAATTGCGAGGTGAACTTACTATAATGACTGGACTATTAGTGCTGTTCAGCTTAGTATACTCACCAAAAGTTAAACTTAGGTTATTATACTAACCTAACTTTTTTTTTTGGGAGGAAGAGGAAACCTTTTATAGGCACCGACTAACCTGGTAGTGTGGGAGACTCTGTGGGATAGTTTACCCACTAAAACCACCTACCCCCTGGTTTCACGCCCTAAAACAGCTTGGCACTGCAATCTTGCATAACTTCAAACTGCGGGCTCCTGGTTTACTTGTCCGTTATTTTCCTTCTGCCATTCCATCTCGTCCTTCTCCTTCTGCTGCATGATTTCCTTGATAATGGCACCGACGTCGCTCCACCTCTCCTCGCTTTCTAGCATCAGCACTGTTAACGCCCGGGGATACAATGCCCCGCAAATTAACACTTCCAACTTCGCCCTCTGTCCTGCCTACCTATCGCAGGTGAACAGCGTGTGTTCGGCCGTCTCCGGCTCCGTGTTACAGTACGGGCAGTTCTCCGCGTTCGTCTTGTCGATTCTTTTTCTGAAACTCTGAAAGCAACCATGGCCCGTAAGCGCCATTGTCATGTGGTAACTCATCTGACCGTGCTTCCTATCAAGCCAGGACTTGACATCCGGAATCAACTTGTGGGTTCAATTGCTCGTATCCTTGTCTCGCATCTCCTGCCACTTTCGAATGGTTTCCCGCCTTTCCTCTTCTTTGACCGCCCTCGCATCATTCCCCTCCTTGTCTAGCGTGCGCCCCACGATTCTGGCTCTTTCTTCTACCAGTAGCTCCAGGGGAATAGGCCTTGCCAATACCCGCACGGCGTCGGTCCCGAGAGTTCTGTAAGCGCTGACTATCCTGATAGCTATTTTCCTTTGTGCCCTTTTCAGGGCTTCCCTGCGCCTCATGACTTTAGTGCAGCTGGCCCACACCGGTGCCCCATACAAGACGATATTGTTTGCAACGGATGCCAGTATTATTCTTTTGTTCTCAGACGCCCCTCCGATCCTCATGAGTATCCTCAAGAGATTATTCACCCTGCAGTGAGCTTTTGCACATGCCTCCTCAACGTGCCTACCAAAGGTTAGCTTCTCGTCGAAGACTATTCCCAGGTATTTTCGGGACTTCTGAGGGCGAAACGTTTTTCAGCCGAGAACGAACTCCACCGGGCCACATCTCTTCCTGCCGATTAGCAGCACCGCCTCGGTTTTGTCCAGTGCAATAGCCAGCTGATTTGCGTCTATCCATACCTGTATAGTGTCTATGGCGGCGTTCGTTATTTCTTCGAGCTCTTCTTCTCTTCTTGCTTTGACCACTAGGGCCAGGTCGTCCGGGTAAGCGACGGCTTCCGCACCGTCCAGTAAGGCCACATTTAGAACTCCATCATAAAGAATGTTCCACAACATCGGACCCAGCACGGATCCTTGTGGGACCCCGGCTGTGACATCTATCTCGTCCTGCCCCTCCACCAGGGTCAGGTCAGGCCTACCAGGTATTCGGTCATCCTCCTGCGTCCCAGCTCCTCTACAATGGTCCTCCACGGTGCCGAGTTGAAGGCATTCTTAACGTCTATCGTTACCAGTGCTGCCAATTTTCTTGTTTTAAGCGATCTCCTTCGTTCTTCATCTGCCAGGTTGAAGATCTATCTTGCGGCCGTAACAGTGGACTTCCCCTTCCTGAACCCGTGCTGTCTCACAGAGAGCGCCGCCTTCTCTGTCAATTCGTTGTTGAACCTATTTGCCAGGATTCTCTCGAACAACTTTCCGAAATTGTCCAGCATGCAAATTGGACGGTACGCGTCTGGACTAGTCGGAGGCTTGTTGTACTTCGGTATGAGTACCAATCTGGCTGTTTTCCACCTTCCCGGGAAATTTGCGCTCTTTAGCTCCTTGTTCAGTGCGTGCCGCACTGTATCGGGAAAACGCTCGCACACGAGCTTTAAGATCTCCGCTGGTAGACCGTCAGGGCCCGGCGCTTTCTTGGTTCTTATTTTCGCCACTGTCTCTTCAAGTTCCTCGGACGAAATTTCCTGGACGTCGTATTGCCGTGCACGCAACCACTCGTTCCTTTCATGCGTCACAAAAAGGCTTTCCACCACCCTTTTCTTGAAGTCATGGTCCAGCTGAAGCTGCGGCTTTTTAAGTTTGTCCGTGACAACCTAACCTAACCTGACAACTGGTCACATTCGCGCAAACGTCTGGCGGCCAATGTGAACACGAACTCTCCACGTATACTGCACCCGCACCCGCCACCGCGCCCTCGCGTTCTAACGTGAACAAACACTAAGGCTGCGATTAACGACAACCCCGCGCTTCGTGATTCGGAAAGGCTTACATATTTAAAATCGTGCTTGTCCGGCAGGTCGCTAGATATGATAGAAATATTTGAAACAACCAATAATAACTACGCGACTGCAATGTCGGTATTAGATACAAATTTTAACGACCCTTTAGCAGCCATGAATAAACGTATACGGGCTATTTTTGAGTCGCTAACGCTACCGGAAATTCCCTTAGAGAACTTCTCGACAACGCTACAAAAAACTACCGCGCTTTACAAGCCCTAAACAAACCATTCCTGGAAGCGTTTCCGGTATATGCCGTGGTGTCTAAGTTAGACAAGCATTCTTTGCTTAAATGGAAGGAGCATTGCTCCAATAATCCATTTCCAACAATGGATGATATTTTAGATTTCCTACGGGAAAGGCAACAGGTCTTAGAATAAATTTCGGAATCGCCGAATTCAAAATTCCTTTCGACCGATAGTTATATATATATATATATATATATATATATACAAAAAATAGCAAAACAGTCTAACTGCTACAGTCAATGAGAACCGCGCGCCCTCTTGTTATTTATGTAAAGGTATCCATTATACGGATGGTTGTGAACGGCTTGCAAGTTCAAATCCAACCGAACGACTGGAGGTCATAAAAAATGCGAAATTATGTATCAATTGTCTCAGACCAAATCATTCAGTGAAGAATTGCAAAATGCGCAGGAATTGTAAAAAATGCGATAAAAGACATCACACCCTGCTTCATCGCTAACCGGAAACTATGATTCAGGCACACATCGCGAACATAGAGTCGCAAGTTTTATTGTCAACCGCTAGTATCAACATTTCTGACAACACCGGAAGTTGGCATACAGCGCGCGTTTTGTTAGACTCAGGTTCTCAATCTCATTTTTTAACCGAACGCTTTGCAGCAAGGTTGGTCATAGGGTCTACCCCTATGTTAAATCGACATACCAGTTATGGGTATTTTTCAAATGAAATCGAAAATTAATAATTCCACAAGCGCAAAAATCTCTTCGAAAACTAGCGATTATTCGAAAGAGCTTAACTTTTTAATCGTGCCTAGAATCGCGAGTAGATTACCAGCCGCGCCTATACACAACCGGCAATTCACTATTTGATAAGCCAGGCGAAATTGACGTGTTATTTTACAATCTACTTGGTGTTGGTCAAATCCCAATTGCAAATCCGACAGCTACCTTACAAAAAACGAAATTTGGTTGGGTTATATCAGGTAGAGTGTACAATCAATCGCGACAAGGGCATCTAATCAGTAATCTAGCTATCGACAATCTCAACCGCGATTTAACTAAATTTTTGGGAAATCGAAAACTGTCCCTTCGAAAGTTTGTTGTCCCCCGAGGAGCAAAACTGTGAAAGACATTTTGCAGAGACGACCACGCGAGATGTAAAAACGGGTAGATATACAATTAAGCTTCCATTTAACGAAAACAAATCAAAATTGGGAAAATCTTATTATAATGCGTATAGACGGTTTCTGCCGTTAGAACGTTCCTTTGAACGAAAACCTGAACAATGGAAACATTATTGTTTATTTATGGAAGAATAATAGGTTGGGATATATGTCATTACACAAGAATGACAATATTGATATCGGTTATTATTTACCACAGCATCCGGTATTTAAGGATGGGAGTGCAACAACAAAGCTACGCGTAGTTTTTGACGCGTCTGCGAAATGTCTTTCACAGTTTTGTACCTCGGGGAAAACAAATTTTCGAAGGGACCGTTTTCGATTTCCCAAAATTCTTCGTTTCCTATAATAAAACCCGACTTTATTTGAATTATTTCACGCTTTTTGGTGAAAAAACAATATTTTATTCAACAAATTTGTTTGTAACCGCGCAATTCGATTTGAGACATCTACCAGGCGAAATATTTGTTGAGTACTACTAGAAGGTCCTTTTCATAGACTTCAAACAAGCCTTCGATAAAGTCGACAGAGAGAAGCTGTTCGAGAAAATTCTTGTAATGGACACCCAGAGGAAATTGTGCAACCTGGTCAAGTTGACTCTAAACCAGACAACAGCGACTGTGAAAATACCAAACTCACATAATAAATCTTTTGATATCGACAACGGGATGACAAGACGACGCAGTATATCCTATTCAACTTTCTACTTCATGCAGCAATTTGTAAACTGAAGGTAAAATTCAAAGCAAAAAGTCAAAACAACTCTGTGTGTTCGTGGGCGATATTGTCATAATGTGCAGAAACCAAAACTACCTTGGAGAAACTTTCACGCGACTAGAGCAAAAAACTAAACAACTTGGACTAGAAATCAATGTTAACAAAACGAAATACATGAAAGTAAGCAGAACACCGAAAAACCAGCAGCAAAACTTCATAGTAGACCAACTTGAATTCGAAGAAGTGGCTCACTTTACCTCGTTAGGGACACAACTTAACAAAAAAAAAATATATAGGCAGTCAGGCACTGCTAGGGCTTTCAATACCGGAATCTCGGGATCCCGAAAACAGGGATTTTAGTCTATTTTTCCGGTATTAGAAAATCGGTATTACAAAAAAAAATACCGGTATTTCGGTATTTGTGTAAAATATCTTACTGTTTACCTGTATTAGTTATTTCAATTAGCAGAACAGAATAAGAACAAGAATAATAAATTCGTATTTATACCTCTTCAATGCATAGTGAAGTTAGTCATTGAATTTCGTTATAAAAAACTTGCTTTCCTGTTTACATCTCTCATCTCACACGCACACGATTAACAACACATACATAAAACCTATATTTCTGAATTTATTATTTGCTGTAGACTGTAATATTTGTTGTTTGAAACCGTAAGTTATTTTATTGTACAACATCAAATTTTTATAATAATTTTATTAAGTTTTGGATAGACATATACGATACGCGGCCTATCGCACGCCATGTCTACGTCCACACAAAAGGAGTTCTTCAAACACAAAAAGGACAACGATGCATCTTGCGGTTTGGCAGTATGTTTTATATGAAACAAATGGTCTTCTGGCCAGGTGTAAAGAGTGTTCAAAAGAAATAAAATGTGGTGGTGGATCTACTAGTGGACTACATACTCATTTAAAGACAATACATGGAATAAATCTAAGAAAAAGATGTGAGGTAACATTAAATGCAAACAATGATCAAGATTAACGAAGTCAGTCTAAAAAACCTAATTTAATAACAAGTTATTTAAAAAGCAATAAAAAACGAAAGCCTAGCTAAAGTATTAGCTCGAATGGCAGCTCGAGACGGTTTATCATTTAATATTTTGAAAACATCTATTGATACTAGAGAAGGATTCATTGCTCGTGGTTTTAAAGATGTTCCAAACTCAGCAAGTACAATAAGAAATATTATATTCGAATATAAAAAACTATTTGAATTACCATTAAAGATGAACTAGCTCAGCTTAAATCTAAAGGCAAACGATTCAGTGTAACATTTGATGAATGGACATCGATTCGCAATCGACGCAATCTAAATATAAATATACATACTGCTGGAGGATTTTTTTGAAATATTAGACTAGTACGAGCATTTGTAGGTCATGCCAGCAGAAAGGTGTTTAATGCTGATTAGAGAAAATTTAGAAGAATTTGGTTTGCGTATTTCTAAAGTTATAGTCTGCATAACCACTGATGGGGCATCAGTTATGGTTAAATTAGGCAAACTTATTTATTAGGAGAATTACTATTACTACTATTACTATTATTTATTAGGAGAAACTTATTGATACTGAGCAACAGATCTGCTTGATGCATGGCATCAATTTCGCTATAACCGATATACTTTATAAGTCAGGCCAGAAGTTCTGACAATTTCATCGTTTGGATCTGACTCAGAACCAAACGATGAAATAAATGTTGAAGAAGATGATGATAATGGAGAATATGTTGACGGCGTCGTTACATAATCTAATTTTGTAGATACTACGGCCAGTATTAGTCATGCTACTATTTCTCCTCTTGTAACAAAAATATGAAAAGATTTTAATAGAGAAATTGCTTTAAAATTACACTGTAAAGCAAGATGGAATAGCATGTTATTTATGTTAGAAACATTTTACCAATTGAGATATTGTGTTCAAAAAGCCCTTATTGACATAAATTCCGGAATGAATTTTTGTGACAGACAGACATTTATTATCTGACATTATCACTACCCTTACTCCTATAAAATTAGCAGTTGATGCATTATGTCGCCAAGATTCTAGATCTATGTCGCCAAGATTCTAATCTTCTTACAGCAGATGAAACAATAAAATTTATGATGGAAGCTCTTTCGAATCAAAATTGTGAAATTGCTAAAGAACTTTATGACGCTTTAAAAATTCGCATATTACAAAGACGAAATAATTTATCACAGGTACTTCAGTACTTACATAGCGCAGAACAAGATAAGCGATTTAGTTCAAACTTCATTTCCACAGTTAACTAAAGTGACTATGATAAAAATTATAATTCGTTTGATCAAAAGACTCGCCCGAAAACGCAGAAGAATAAGTTAGATAGATTCAGATAAAGACGAAAATGCCGTAGAATCCTTAAAAAGATATCTGACCCAATACATTAAGGACTGGCTCAAACTTTGCTTTTTAGGACCATGGCAAATTAAAACTGCAACTTCAATCAGCAATCCAACAAAAACTTTCAGTTCAACCTAAAATTACAAAAGGGCAAGGGGTGGAACCAATTATATAAGACGAAATTGGTATTTTTTGGAAAAACAGGAGTAAGAGGAAAATATTTGCAACTGACGTTAGACCATTTAAGTACAATTGCACCAACAAGTGTAAAATCGGAAAAGGCGTTTTCTGCAGCAAGTCACTTATGTATAAAGATTCGGTCCAGTTTGAACGACAAAACAATTTATTGTTTATGTTTTTACCGGCATATTTTAATAAAAAAAACTCAAATTGCGAAATGTAGTAATATGTTTATGATGCCTGTGTTCAAAATGTTTGCTATAAATAATTTGTTTTTTTATATACAGAAGGAGTAAAAAAAAGTTTCGTTTAAATATTTTTTTGTATAGTTTATAACTAAAGAAATACAAAGTAAAGAAATATTATTTTTAAGTTTTTCCTTTGTTTTATTTTTAATAAATTGCCATAATCATTAATATTCATAAAATCTGTCGAAAATATTGTTTTCTGGTAATACCGGTATCAATACCGGTATTCCGGTTTTGAAAACAAATAATACCAAAATACCGGTTTTAATTTTTGTTCCGGTATTGGAAGCCCTAGGCACTGCCGACTGAAGTGAAAACTTTTGAAAAAAACAGCCTCAAAACTGGTTTTGAGGATTTATCAGTATGTTAATTAATCAAATTTATTACATAGTTTGTTAGTATTGGTTTATGTAATTCTGGAACATAACTCACTTGTGAAGGAGAATGTCTGTTAATGTCATCATCATAATATGAATTTGAATCCGGAATGTTTGGTTGATTCTGTGTTGATAGGTCAGCAAAATGAATTGGTAGGATATATGGCACATTTCTTGTAGATGGTCCTGCAATTTGTGAGTTATGTAAATTTTGACATTTAGAAACAACTTATTACTGCTTTTGAATGTTTATCTGTATGTAAATTAATCACATTAGTAGTAGCTTTTTTCTTTTCTATGTACCGCTGACTGTTTTGTTTGGAATATTCTTTACGACGTGTATTTTTTTTCCTCCTCAGCTGTGATTGTTCGATGTTTAGAAATTTCTGAATTACCTAATACAACAGTTTTTTCTTATTCTTATCTCTATATAGCTGACTATTAATTTTATTTTGGAGTTTCCTTCCTTTGGAAAGCACACGAGTACATTTGGTTGCCTAAAACTTTGAGGGGTCTTATTCATGATTTACCATGAATTCTTCTATAGTATCCAGTAATATGAACATTCCAGTAATCCGGCACTAGTATATCTACTAGTACATCCAGCAAAAGTACTTACTCTTGTACTGCACACTGATAATAGGGGTTGATCTTTCCTTAGAGGCGCTGCGTTCTGTCAACACTGCCAGAAACTTTCCAATAATCCGGCACTAGTACTATACACTAGTAATCTACTACTACATCCGATAAAAGTAGTTACTCTTGTGCTGCACACTGATTCTACGGGTTGATATTTCCTTAGAAACGCTACTTTCTGTCAACACTGCCAAAAACTTTGACTATTAAGTTTGACGTTCAGAGCCAACTTTAAATATATGCGTATATATTCAAAAGAACACATCTTTGAGTAATAGAAATGTGTTATATAGAACGCAGCTATTAATGACGATGACGCAAATCTATGAGTTTACCCTCAACCAAAAACTCGTTCAGCGCGGTTAAAGAAGTTTTCACTTCAAAAATATGATAAGTGAAGAAGTAAAAAACAGAATATTGAAAGAAAACAGATGCTACTATGCAAACAAGAAACTCACACGCACTAAATTACTTAGCAACACTCAACAAAGCTGAGAATATACAAATCCATTATCAGACCAGTCGTAACGTATAACAGCTATGATGGATGATGACACGTATAGGCGCTTAGAGTCTTTGAGAGAAAGATTCTCAGAAAAATGTACGGCCCAACAAGTTGCGAAAATAACAACTGGCGCATAAAACGAACTAAATAACCTAATAGGTGGTGCTGACATAGTTACATTCGTAAACTCACAAAGATTACGATGGATATGACATTTACGCAGTTTGGATCTATACAGAAACACAAGATTAATTATGGAATGGAGACCAACAGAGACACGTGCAAGAGGTAGACCACGTAAAAAGTGGTTACAATCGGTGGAAGAGGATTTGAGAAGAATGAGGGAGAATAACTGGAAGGAAGTCGCCGTGGACAGGACACGAGATGAGACGAAATTGTAGAGGAGGTCAAAGCCCATTTCGGGATGTAGTGCCAAAGGAAGAAGAAGAAGACTACTAGAAGGATCTACTTCGACAAGATCAATTATTTCGTTGGTGTATACCATGGTCTTCATAACACCCCATAAATATAAATCAAGGGGGTTAAGGTCGGGTGATCGAAGGGGCCATGGAACAAGACCGCCTCCACCAATCCACTTATTTCCAAACACATTTTCAATATGTTGGCGAACGATTAAAATGCGGTGGTACGCCATCTTGAAGAAGCCAAATTTATCGACGTACTATTACTAATTGCTAATAGTTCTATCCACTGATTTGCAAAAGGTAGAGATAATCATTTCCAGTCAATCGATTTGTCAACACATGCGGGCCAATAAGTGGTCAATTCAGTTTAATATTTCTTCTTCGGTATCCAAAATTCGTTGGTGTCGGGCAGGTCCATCATCCCGACCTTAGCGTGTTTGCAGTACAGTACAATGAGCGGTGAATTTTTAGCGTACAATCGACTGGCAACAGCAAATAAAACTTAATTGCTTCATTTTCATTGTGAGCCACCAAACCTGCCAGTAAGAAATCATCAGCATCGGGTTAGCAGATAATTTTTCAAATTGAATTTGTGGTCATAAAAACCGAACGAAAATTAACAAATAATTTAAATTTATTATTCCAACTTAAAAAAGAAAGAATGATACTAAGAGCTCCTTGAGGAGACATATGACAACTCCCCAAGAAATGATCACAAAATCATAATCGGCGATACAAATGCAAAAATTGGGTCTGAGGACCAGTACATTGGAACAAATTGGAAAGCACTCACTACACGATGAGACAAACGAAAACGGAGAGATTCTCATCAATTTTGCTGCAAGTAAGAACATGGTAGTCAGCTCCACGTGCTTTCCACACAAAAACATACACAAAGGCACATGGAGGTCGCCAGATGAAAGAACAACAAACCAAATAGATCACGTCATAGTTTACAGAAGAGCAGGAACCATCATAATGGACGTGAAAGCAAGAAGAGGTGTATTTTGTGGGTCAGATCATAACCTAGTTCAAATACTGTTTAGGTGCAGAATAGTTAAGAACGCCAAAGTAAGATTACAATATGAACAGGAGGTCACAAGCAAACTGACCACTAAAAACAATTAACAACCGCAAGAAAGCGCAGAAAACCAATGGAACAGAATAAAGGGGATACTCACGGAAACGTTGAGGACAACCCTGGGCCCAAGGAAAAAGAAGAAACGGGAAGAGTAGTTCGACAAAGAATGTGAAGAAGCATTAGCAGACAGAAACAAGAAATATAGGAATTATATTGAAAGAATAACCAGGGAGAGGAGAACAGACTTTGAAGCAGCTAGTCGTGTGGCGGACAAGATATGTAGGCATAAGAGGAGAGCACATGACAACAAATTTATTGGCCTTATTGGAGGAGAACTTTAAAGGGAGTGTAGCCAGGAAAACATACAAGTACCTACACGAAACCAGAGAAGATTTTAAACCACGCACTAGTCTGATCAAGAACCATGAGGGCCAAATGGAGAGTGATCTCCACAAAATAAAAGACATATGGAAGGAGTATTTCAAAATTCTCCTGGCGGCGACAGAAGAGGCAACAGAAGGACCTAGGGAACCTAGGGAACACATAAGGCTCGAAGACGAGAGAACGGAGCCTCTCTCTCGAAGAAACGAATAAAGCCATAAATAGGCTATAAAGGAACAAAGTGCCGGATATTGATGGTATACCAGCGGAGGGGAATAAACTGGGCGGCCAACGCCTAACGCAAGAAATCCATTCCCTAATAATAACAATATGGGAAGAACAGCTATTACCAAGCGACATGCGAAAAAGAGATAATAATACCCATACACAAAATAGGAGACAAGCTAAAATACGAGAACTACCGCGGAATTAGTCTGTTGTGCACGGCGTACAAGATGCTTACCTACATCATAAATAAGCGCCTACAACCACACGCAGAGAGATTCATCGGAGAATACCAAGCAGGCTTCAGGCGAGGTAGGTCCACTGTCGACCAGATCTTCACAGTAAAGCAGATACTGAGCAAAGCATGGGAATACGACATCGATATACACAACATATTTATCGCCTACAAACAGGCATATAACTCTATTAACCGTAACACCCTCTACCAAATATTGCTAAATCAATTGCTGATCAATGCAACAATGGACGAATCAGAAGCCGTAATACGGATCCAAAACCAGCTAACGGATCCATTTAAAATACCGAAAGGTTTGAAGCAGGGAGATGGACTGACACCCCCACTCTTCAACCTTACGTTATAGTATGTCATAAGACAAATGGGAGTAGGGAGAGGCATATGCGGATGATATCAACATAATGAGCAGAAAGGTGGATACGGCACAACAGACATATACACAGTTAAAAGAACAAGCCAAAGGCAGCGGGCTCGAAATAAACATTTGCAAAACAAAGACAAGGACACAAGGGCGAAGAAACGGGCCAGACATTTGGCTCTAGGATGACATTGAGACAGTCAATAAAGTTCTGTATCTGGGAGTACAGATTAACAGGGACGGGACAGAGGACGGAGAGATATGCCTCAGAATTCTAGCGGCGAACAGAGCCATGCTAAACATGTCCGGAATACTAAAATCAATTAGCGTCCACCGAAAAACCAAGCTGCAAATATACAAAACGATCATAAGACCCATCGCGTGCTACTGCAGTAAAAGCTGGATTAAGACAGAGACAATAAAGAGTGAGTATACATCTTCTCTAGAAAAAAGATGAGATTAAAGATAAAGGAAGAGGTGAGAGTAGTAAAGTGCAGAGAGTAGTACAGTGCAGCAGCTGGATAGAATACTACAGGAATTAAAAGAAATTAAAAAGGAGTTCACAGCAATAGACGGAAAGCTGGAGGAAATGAGAAGGGAAAACAGAAGGCTGGAGGAAAAGCTGGAAAGAGTGGCGAAGAGACAGAAGGAGGAGGAAGAAGCAGAAAAGAACTGGAGAAAAGAATTGTTATCTGAGCTGAGGGCAATAAGGGATGAGAATAAGGAAATAAAGAATAGGATGTCGAGGCTGGAGGATGCAGCGGAGGGTGTCGGTGATAGACATTGCAGTTGTTAACGACTCCGCGAAACAAGAAATTAGAGAGATGGAGATCGGAGTGAAAGGTGAATCTGACCATATGCTAATACTGATCACGTTAAAGCAGCAGGTAGAAGAGGGGTCCGGGAAAGAAAAATGGGTCACCAGGTGGGATAGCGGCGCGACGGAGCTGTTTAAATTAAGAATGGAGGCAATAAACTGGGATAATTTAAAAGATATAGATATGATAACCGAGGAAATGGAAACAGCATTGGTCAGGCGGAAAGTCACAGAGGGACAGTGGAAAGATTATGGGCGGATAAGGAATTCATAAGGGAGAAACAAAAATATAGAGAGGTGACGAGAAGGTGGAGAGAGGGTACCGGTGACAAGGAACTGTGGTTAAGTACGAGAGCAGACTTACGAAACCTGGAGAGGAAAAAGAAAGAAATGTGGGAGAGAAGAGAGCGACAACGAATACTGGACATTAAAACTGAAGCGCAGCTGTGGAAATATTTAAAGGAGAAGAGCGGGAAGAAGGATCGAATTCCAGACAGTAAACCTAAGGAAACCTGGTTAAGGCACTATATGTTCTATTGGAAGGAGTGGAGATAATGGTGGATCGAGGGAAAGACAGTCTTAGAAGGGAGCAGACTGTTGAAGAAGTAGGTGAAGAAAAAATTACGGCCGGGGAAGTACACTAGGTAATTGCAGCCTTAAAGCAGAAGAAAGCGGCAGGACCGGACGGAGTTGGAAATGAAGCGTGGAAGTTGGTACCAGAGAATACAGCCAATCCACAAAAATGGGGACAAGGAAAGGGTGGAGCATTACAGGGGGATCATGCTGATGAACTCTTCCTACAAAATGTTCGCCAAGATTCTAGAAGGGCGGTTGAGAAAAGAGGCAGAGGAAAAGCAATTAATACCAGAGGTGCAAGCAGGATTCAGAGAGGGAAGAGGCACAGTCGAGCAACTCATAACGCTTAGATTTATAATTGATCAGGAAATTAGATCTGGGAGCCTTTTTGCTCTTTTTATCGACCTGAAAGCAGCGTATAATTCCGTAGATAGAGGGAGATTATATGAATGTTTGATTAAAAAGAGTATTTCGGATATATTTGTATAGGGAAACGGTGTGTAAGATCAGGGAGTGACTGGGGTAAGAATAAGAGGAAATTGTATGAAAGAGGTGGTATATCTGGTGAGGGGCTCGAAACGCTAAAGCAGGAAAGGGCACTGTGGGCCGAAAGATTGGTAGAACGTTTGCAAGAAGTGGACCTACAGGAGCAACAAAGCAAAATAGAAACTAGTAATTTTCATAAAGGGTATGTAAAGATACAGGTACATGGGCGGTTACCAACCTTTTTAAGTGTAAATCAAGAGGACGATGCACAAGTCATGTTAGCAAGGTATAGGCATGGATGTGAGGAGCGTGGAAGAAGATACTGGATGAGTGAGGAGCATAGAAAGTGTAGTGTTTGTGGGACAGCAGAGGATACTTGGGAGCATTGGATGAAAGAGAGTACAAGGGGTGAATGGAATGAGGGAGAGAGGCGGGAAGGAAAGAAATGGGAGGAATGTATGAATGATAGCGGAAAGGGTCTGAAACTGCTGAGACGGATAAAAAGATGGAAAGAGCAAACTGGCAACAGAGAAGGTGTATTATAAAGGAAGTGAAGTTTATTCTGTGTCAGTTTACAGATATTTTTGTATTTTTTTTTAATGTATATTTTTTATGTGGTTTCTATATGCCAGTAGGTTAATAAATAAATAAATAATATACATCTTCTAGCGCAAAGCGCTGCGAGGAATACTCCGACCGATCATGGGTGGCAACGTACGAAGACCCAGACACATTATCGAGCTCTATGAGATATACAAAGAGCCGCCCGTATCCACATTTATTGCTGAGGATGGACGATTTGCGACTCACAAATAGAGTGCTAAACGCAAAAATGCAAGGTAGGCGACCGGTAAAGAGGCCAACGTCGGACTGGGAGGGCGAGATGAGAAAAGACACCAAATACTGGAGATTAGAGCGTGGAAGAGAACGGCGAAGGACAGATTGGAATTTAGGGCTAGAATCCAGGAGGAAAAGGCTCGATTTGGGCTGTAGCGCCATATGATGATGATGGTTCCAACTTGGCCTGATAAATTAAAACCAAAAAGGTAAAAAATTATATCTAGGGATTACTTTAGGGACATTTATTACTAATTAGTCAATTTGTTGTACAGAAAATTGAACATGTAGTAGATATAGAAATATTTGAATTAATTCATAATCAAAAACTATTAATTACATGCGAGCAAGTTTAATTAATATTAAATTGTAAAACTAGATAATTAAAATAACTAATAATCATATCCAATATATAAACAAGCGAGGTAAAACATGCCCACTCGCATTGGGGTTTTTCCTGTATTTTAAAAGCTCTCTGTATGAAGGTTTACTATTTAATACCCATTAATTAGAGTATTAAAATAGTGTACATTATGGTGTGCATATAGTTGGTGGTTGTGGAGTGAGGCTGCAATTATTTACATTGCAAATTTAAACTAAACACATATAATCAGCGAGGTTCTGGTCTATCCGGAAAAGCTCGCCGGTTTGAATAAAATATTCGTCTCGGGGCGAAGAAACCCCCAGGAAAATAATTTCCCTCGAATCATAAATTATTCCAGCCGTTTTAATTTTTCATTTAGGAAATTTTAAATCGTGTTTCTCTCTCATACGCACCAACACCAACATATCTCTTCTCAATTTTGTACGGAAATTTAAAAATATATATTTTTTCCTTGCATGTTACTTATTTCAGCTGCAAAAATTGATAAAACACGAAAGCTCATGCATTCAAAAATTACATAAATACGATAACTTCTTCTTCTTCAGCCTTTCTTTGTCCACTCCTGAGTTTAGGCCTCTTCTATACTTTTCCCCATATGTCTCTATTTTGGGCGCCTTGGTAACAGTTTCGGCCCGTAATTTGTTCGATCTCGTCAAACCAACGTTGCTGAGGTCATCAAACACTCCACTGTATTAGTCTTGGTAGCCATTTCACGATGCGTATGGTTTACTTGTCAGGGTTTTGTCTTGCTATGTGTACAACCCATAGTGACTAGTCACTTCAGTTTCGCTACACTCACTACAATATCTTTTACTTTCGCTCTTATTTCGATAATACGTTCTTTGTCTCTTAATCTTATTCCGAGCATGGATCTTTCAATCGCTCTTTGTGATGTACGTGGACGTTAAAGTTGCGGTTTCCAGACCTTAATTGGCTAAACGTAAGACATAAGCATCGTATACCTTTGTCTTAAGGTTAATAGGTACTGTACTACTTTTAAGTATATGTTCTCGCTTTCCGTATGCTTCCCAGCTCAGGCGCACTGTTCTAATAATTTCAGTTTCTAGTAATTTTAATGTCTGGTTTTCCTTGAAAAACTTGATGGAATGACCGAGATACACATATTCCTTTACCGTGTTAAAGAGATGGTTATCGATAGTTATGTGTAGATTGTCGCTACTAATTTTGTTCTTATTTAAATTCATCTTTATACCTACTTGCATGGATGCTTCTTGAACTTGAGTGAATATGATAACTATAATCCAGTAATTTTTTTATTGGTTTGTTAATTTATTGGTAATTTCATTGAAATAAATGTTTTGTCGTCTAAAGATTTCTATAAAGATCGGAAGAAGTTGAGTGTCAGATATGGTGAATTGGTGGGTTCGGTTTCACTATAACAGCTTCTGGAGTTTCATCAAATGTGTATGAGAGCTCTTGATATCACGGTGAAACTTTTCTATTAATCAATTCTGGCCTCTTTTTTTTCCTGAAATCAATAAAATTGTCCACCTGGTGGCAGAAGGCTTCTGAAATAATCGTGGAATTATTTGGTGAGATCTCGAAATAAAACATGTTCCTTGTAATCTCAGCAGAGAACATAACTTTTTTATGAACATCTACTTTGAGACGTTTCATCTCTTCTGATCCACGATTCCTTGCGTTCAATATTGTTGCAAACAATTCAACTTTCATAGACAGTTACGATTCATTTCAGAAATGGAGTTTGAGCAGGAAATCACAGCATAACAAACACATAAATGTAAATAACATTTTTCTCTGGTTTTCCAGATTTTTTCGCCTATCCAACCAAAGTGAATGACAATAAAAAAACTAAAAATTCGTTATAAACAGATAACCTAAAGTTTTATTCAACTTTACGACCGATTTGGTCTCGCAAAAACTTTTTCCACAAGATACTACCAATAATAATAAAAAATCGGATAATCCGTCTAAAATTCCTCCCGGCAAAGCCGTAACAATTCAGTTTGGCAGAAGCAATTATTTAAATTTACGATCGCAGCGTCTACTAGTTTATTCTTTCTATGGAACTTACACACACGCATCTGCAATTCTCCCCCTACTGAGTAATTGAACTCGTTTCTATATAAAATTGCTTTGTGCTAAATAATCCCGATTTGATTCGAAATGCATGTCAAACTCGCCAAGTCCTTTGTGGCACTGTTTCATGCTTATTACCATCCCCACGTACATATAGACAATGCCCGCTTGCAAACATCCATTTATTATTCGATCGCTCATATTTATACTGAAAATCCGAATTTGATATAATACAAATTTCTCTCTATATTACAAATAGTTGAACAAATAAACGATTTGAGTTACAATAGAAAATTTTATTTGTTGAATAACACTAGGCAGATCAGAATTGATCAGAATGTATCCTAAACGTATATAATAACATAAACAAAATATTCAACACACATAATTAAACAGATAACATAAATCATTAATTTTCCAATCTCTACAAACTCGAGCGACAAAATGAAAACCAAATTACTTTAACAAAATGATTTTTAAATATTTTAAAAGATATGTTTCTGAAAATGTTGCTAAAAGGTATGTTTCCTTGTTGTAGCTTTTACAACAACTTAAACTGTTGGAATACATTTAGAGAAAAACCTAGTTGCAAACTAACATACTTAAAACTCTCTAGAAATCACTGAATATTCTTAATATTGATTTGGTTATAATCCATTAAGCTTAACTCTGCAGACAATAAATTAATGTTGGGAAATACGAAATAATTACATATTATAGAATATAATTCATGGGGAACGTTAGGGTTTTATAATAGTCTGAATAATCCTCCCAGACTGTCCCATTTATCAATATCAATATTTCCACACATCCCATCAGAATTACCCTCCAGACAATTAAACGCGATCCCCGTCCGAAAAACCGTGTCGAAAGCGTAACTCGCACAGAAAACATTGCCGATTGATAAACCCAACCACAATTATCAATCATTACAGATGACCAATTCCGACTAAAGAGAAATAATTTGGGAAGGCCGTGAAAATAACCGTATGAATTTTCCCTTTTCCTCCTTTAATGTTTGGGCAAGGACAATGGAGTTATAATAAAAACTAATCGGTAGATGGCGTGTGGCACGTGACTCTAACTGAATTTCGGGCGGTGTGGAAATTGGACAGTCAGGGTGGCCACCCCACCGCCACGCTTACTTAACTCTGAACCTTGTTCCTTTTCAAAGTTTGCTTGTTAAACGAATTGTAATGATCACCCAACGACGCGACGTCAGCATTATCCAAGATTCAACTATAAATTGTAGCTAAAAAAGCAAACATTTTCCATGAGAAGTCACCCAAAAAAAAACTTGTAAAATAACTTGTTTTAAAACACAATTCGGTCTGTTTATTTTTAGATTATGAAAATCTGTATGTGTGGCAGATATAAACCGTCAAGTAAAAATGGAACGTTTGTTTTAGAGATCAATGTTTTGTAACCTTGATCTCCCTGACACTCTTGGTTTTTTTTGAGAAGATAGATCAGATGTCTCAGTGTGTTTTAGACATGTAGTTCATTGAGTGGTCCGCTACAAATGTAGTTAGTGTAGATAAATTTTAGTTACGATGAGTGCGGTTCAGATTACTAATAGATTTAAATGTTGTCACAAATTCCTTGTAAGTTTATAGTATCAAATATTTAACATAATCATTTTTTGCGACAAAGACAAAAATCCTTAAGGTATTGTGTTAAGTCATTAATTTAATCATGCAACGTTCATTTAATTATTTACTTTCATTTCCTAACATCATAAAATCAAACTTTAACAAAACTAGGTTATAATAAACCAGAAAAGTTAGTTATAATACGAATTTAAATCATATGATGCACACGTCTAAGAAATTAAATTACTTCAAGCTAAGACATACTTAAGAATAGATTAAATGTAATTGTAAGATTAAGTCATTTAAGTTAAAACAAGCATAAGTCTGGTTGTTTAAAGACTAGAAGTGTGATAAAATCATGGACTTAATTTTAAGTTAAAACTCAGTCAGTTTAAGTTAATGTTTTAAATATTCGCTTAAATGACGTCGAACTTAACTCACGTTAAGTAAAAAATTACATGAGTATGAATAAATGTGTTAAGTCTAGATTAAATAAATTTTTGAATTTGAAATTTTGTCCCTTTATATTGAATCATATTTAAATATAGATTAATAGGTATTGATGTAGATTAACACTTTACGTATATGCATAACGGGTGTCCCAAAATTCACGCATATATTTGAATTTCTCGCTATTTGCAGGGTTATTTGTTGTTGTTGGAAAAAATACAGAGTGACAGCTGATATTTCAGTGTTATTAAATATGGACACGAAAAAACGACACGTTTTTATCATTGAGCAATATTTTAAAAGTAATAAATGTTTGGGAGTTACAGTTCGCAATTTTCGTACAAAATATGGTCGGAATGATGATTTAAGTTCATCAACTGTGAAGAGATTAATTAAAAAAGTCAGATAGACTGGATCAATTAGTGATCTTACACACTCTATCCGTGCTTCAACAAGTCATCCAACACAAAACATCGAAGCAGTTCGTCACAGTATTTCCGAGTCTCCAGAAATACGAATTCGGCACCGTAGTCACGTATTGGAAATATCGAGAAGTATATATACAGGGTGGGCCATTTACCGTGACCACCCCAAATATCTCCGTTACCTTTAGAGTGACAAAAAAATGGCAAAAGGGAATTTTATTGATTTCAAAGGGCTGATACAGTGGTTAAAGATTCTTTTTTTGTCAAGGTCATAGTTTATGCGTCCATTAGGTCATCAATGGTTTTTCAAATGGTTATTTTTGTGTCAAAACATAGTAGCCACTATTCAGAGAAATCCAGTGGCCCATGATATCATGACCTCGAAATAATCTTACAAGTGTATCCATTGCAAATTAGAATAATTTTGAAAAACCGTATCGAAAATGGTATGGTACAGATTTATGGTGAGACCGGCAGAAACCCGTCGATGTATTGATCGAATTATTCATTTATTCCGTGAAACGGGCAGTGTTAATCCACGCAAAAAGAAACATCGCAAGACTAAAACAAACGAAGAAGCGGAGATTTCCGTTCTAGCTGTATCCGCAATTTCATGATCCACAATTAAATAGACGGCAAATTGAGCACTATGTAGGAATTTCCAAGCTGAGTGTTTTAAGAATATTAAGACATCATAAATTCCATCCTTACCATATTTTGGCAGTAGGGTTCAGTTCTGTGAATGGGCTCTGCGTCAGTTAGAGATGAATTCGAATTTTTTCGTGGAATGCATTTTGTTTACTGACGAGTCAACTTTTAATAACCATGGACAGTTGCATAGGCATAACATGCACCACTGGTCAATAGAAAATTCAGTCTCTCTCCTATGGCTCTACAGCCCAAGGTTGGGATTTTGGTCTCCCTCAATTTATTCCTCGAGGCCTTCTGTCCATTGATACATCTTCCAGCCTCTAATCCTTAGCAACCCTCTGATATCTTCTTCTATCGCATCCTCCCATCACTTCTGTGGTCTGCCCCTAGGACTCTTTCCCTACCACTTTGGCTTGGAGGACCCGTTTTAGCAGTCCGTCCTCATCCATTCTTGTGACATGGCCTGCCTATCGTAACCTCTGTATTTTTGGATATGCGGATACTGGCGGGTCCTGCAAGGCCAAAATCCAAAGTGGCCCCGGCAAATTGTGCATCGGCGTCCATCGGAGTGTTAATGTGTGGTGTGGCATGATTGAGGACCGGATTATTGGACCATTTTTCATAGACGGCATTTTGAATGCACGAAAATACGTCGACTTTTTGAACAACACTTTAGGAGAATCACTACAAGACATCCCGTTAGCACAGCGATGCCAAATGTGGTATCCACAAGATGACTGTTCAACTCATTGGGCAGTTATAGCTCGTGAAGTTATAAACCGAAAATTTCAATAATCGATAATAAAATTGCAATAATCCCTTGGCCTCTCTGTTCGCCAGATTTAACGCCAATTGATTTTTTCCTATGAGAAGTTATACAGGATTGTGTTTACCATGATGTTCTGACGACGCCGGCGAACATGCGAAAACGAAAATATCACCCCAGAAAATATTCGAATTTCAAGAGAATCATTTATTCGACGTCTTTGAAAATCTCTATCTCTCTTAGTTCCTGTTTCCCCCAGTGGGCCATAGGGCTTCTACCAATTGTCGCCATCTGACTCTATTTCGAGCCACGACCTTCAACTCATGATCGACTCACGATTTGCCGGTGGAGGTGATTTCTGCTTCAATTGAGCGTCGCCATGTTGTTTCTGGCCTTCCTCTCTTTCGCTTCTTCGTTTTCTTTTCCAGAATGCAAGAATGTCATTCCGTTGCTTGATTTGGTTTCACCAAACCCGTTCCAGTGCGTTTCGCTAAGTCCAAGGATGTTGCTGTTATATTGCTGCATGTTTTGTGCAACTTGTGCGAGTCTGCTTCCCTCAAACATCGTTCTGACATTCCAGCATCCAATTCGTGTTCGTGTTTTCATGCTAAAGGTCGTGTATCGTAGATCTGTCCGGTTAATTTTCCTGGTTGAAGTTTCGGTGATAATTTGTTTTCGGATATGTAGGCTATCAACCTTCAGTACCCTAGTTCGCCGGTGGGGCTGCCATCTTTAGGCATGCGAACCTACTCTGGTTTTCTGTCGGAGTTTTCCTTCTCTTAGCCAAGTGGTTCCCGTTTTATGGTGCCGGGGATTCGCCAGACACCCCTCTCTATTTGTTACAACATCGTTGCATTGCCCAGGAAGTGCCGCGAGGAGGCTAGAGATAGGATTCGTTGGCTGATTAATATTCAAAGGCATTTCCCAGTATTTTGGCGTTGCACTCCTATTGGCGTCGGCGCGCAACACTAAGACCTAAACCAACATTACTCCCTCTTTGAAAATGTGTCGAGGTTAATGGTCATCATTTCGAACATTTGTTATAATAAATTTTCTGCAGCAAAAATCAACTACATTATTCGGATATTTCTATTCTCAACAAAATCATGATTTCCCGTTTTTATTCTTATTTTTCTTGGTTTTCAGGACTTCTTTTCCTTTCTTCATTTTATAAAGAATGTTATTGGTTGTAATTTTATCTGTCCATGGCACTTTAAGAATTCTCCTGTAGAGCCACATCTCAAATACCTCAAGTCGTTTACCCATCGTCTCGGTCAAAGTCCAGGTCTCGGCTCCATAGAAAAGAATGGAAAATATATAGCAACATAGAAATCTTAATTTTGTTTCCATCGAGAAGTAATGGCTCTTAAACACAATAGCCATTTTACAAAATGCAGCTCCGGCTTTCTCGATACGGACTCTAATTTCGTGTGAATTATCCCATTGGTCATTAATGTTGGTTCCCAGATATATTTTTTTTTCTTACTTGCTCAATAGAGGTACTTGCCATATATTGCTCACTACTTTCACCGATTCGAGAGACAAGCTGTTGAAGACCATCCAAGCTGTCAGCAAATATTACAGTATCATCAGCGTGGCGGATATTGTTCAGCTTCTCTCCATTCACGGGTATTCCTTCTTCCACATTTTCGAGGACTTCTTTGAACGACTCTGAATAAACATTAAATATCAATGGCGACAAAATGCACCCCTGTCTCACTACTGGGCATATTTTTACTGCGTCAGATTTCTCATTTTCTACCCTGACGGCTGCATATTGATTCCAATATAGATTATTTATGAGCTGGAGATCTTTGTCGTTTATCCTACTGTTTTTTTAGCACCTCGGCCAACTTGTAACTCTATCAAAAGCCTTTTGATAGTCAATAAAACAGGCATAAACATCACAGTTTATGTCTCTACCCCTCTGGAATAAGAATTGGACAAAGCTTCTCGAGTACCAACGTATGCATACCTGAAGCAAAATTGTGTAGGTTACATATGTTCTTCACAAACTTTGTAGATTCTGTTGTGAATTATTTTTAAAAATATTTTCAGTAGATGGCTCATCAAACTTCTGAAATCACTACATTTTTTAGCTCCTCGTTTCTTCGGCAAGATAATAATCTCTGATTGAAGCCATTTTTGCGGAATGTTCCCCGAATTATAAATTTTATAGAAGAGTTGCGTCAACCACTCAATTTGTTTTTCATCAAACAACTTTAGGAATTCAGAATGTATTCCATCTGGTCCTGCTGCTTTGGCATCTTTTATTGCCTCTACTGCTGACATTACTTCTTCTGCTAAAAACATCTGGTCCTGTTTTTTCATTAACTTCAGGTGGATCTGGTCTATCATCGTGAAAAAGGTCTTCTATATAGTTCTTTCAAGCAAGTATTCTTTAATTTTTGTTGATGATTAGCTTACCATCACTACCTACTAATGTAGACGAAGGTCTTGTGCGGAATTTCCCAGTCATTTCTTTTACTTTCTTATGAACATAGAAGCTGTGATATTTGCTTTGTAAATTTTCAATCTCTGAGCATCTTTGTATCAGTTTTTCTTCTTTTGCTTCTCTGATTTTTCTCTTGATAATTTTGTTCACTCTTCTGAATTGGTCTGGGTTTGCTTCGCAGCTTATTCTTTGGTCTATTATTTGTAATATTAGTCATCTATGACTTTTTTTCCTTGTTTCAGGCTTTAACATTTCCTTTTTCCTTCGATTCTTTCACATAATTTATTGATCATTTCTCCTATATTATCCATAGATGGTGTTCTGTATTTTCGTTCAGTTGATCTTTCACTTCACTTCTTACTGATGGTTCTTTCAATTTTGTCTTCATTCTTTTCAATTTTACTCTGAACACTCCAACTACAGGAACGTGATCTGATTGTATATCAGCTCCAGGGTATGCTTTGACTGAGGTGAAACCTATACCTTTCATTTACTAAAATATAGTCAATCTGATTTCGGATTATGTTATCAAGGCTATGTTTTGGTGATTTCCAATTATACAATCTTCTTGGAGGGAGTTCAAAGAATGTGTTAAGTATTGTACGACCATGTTCAACAGCAAAAGTGCTTACTCTATTACCACGTTCATTTCTTTCACCAAGTCCATAGGGACCTATATGGTTACCCAAACGACCTTTCCCTACTTTACCACTAAAATCTCCCATTATTATCAAAATGCCTTGTTTTGGTAATTTATTTAAAACATCTGAAATTTTAGAATAAAAATCTATTTCATCATCAATGTGCTGAGTAGTTGGTGCATATATTTGATCAATATTTCTTTGTGCTGATTTAGCATTTATTTGAAGTAACATTATCCTCTCTGATACTGGCACGAAATTAGTTACACATGTCACCATTGATTTATCGACTATCACACCTACTCCATGTCTAAATTCTCCGTCAGATGTTCCCGAGTAATAAACTCTATGTTCATCAATGTCACAATAATTAGAGTCGCCTCATCTCACTTATACTATGATTTGGATCTTCAGCCTTTTCATTTCTTGGATAGCATTGTGTATTTTCCCACTTTGTGCCATTGTCAGCGCATTCCATGTGCATAGCCTAGTGTCTAGTTTAGATAGTTTCTCTTTCCTTGATCCATAAACGATATCACTCAAAGCTGTCCTCCCCGGAGATCCGAACAGAGGACTAGAAACTCCGGAACATTTTGCTTCGAGCTCACTCATAACCGTAACCATGATGATCATACTAAGGATATCCTTTAGGATCTTTAATAGAGTTCATCCGCCTTTAGAGGTAATTTCATACCCAGAGGACAAGAAAGTGCCCTAAACCTCTACCTGCTCATCCGCCCTCCAAGGAAGCCGTTGGCACTTGGTAGAGGGGAACCTCTTATACCGGAGCTCACTCGGTCGCTAGAGCCTCGTCAGTCGAAAGCAGGATGCACCACGTGCAGCTGAGGTTGACATTTGAGTAGGGGTTCTCTTAACAGAAGCATCCTAAGCCCCACAATGGTATTATTGGCTGTCGCGACATGTTAATCAAGCTTTTTGTGCCTAAATTGGTCGTGTAATGTCACATTCTGGAGATAAGAATTGACCGCCCAGATCACGCAATGATGAGAACGACGTTAGTTGGACTTCTTTCTTTGGGGTTTTTTAAGTCTAAGGTTTATGTCAACAAGCCTACGATCACACAAGCTTTGAAAGAGAGCGAAATTCAGCCACATGTATACAAAACGGTCATGGAAAATTTCGACAAAAGATTGCATATGTGCCAGCAAAACCGTATAGGCCATTTACCCGGAATTCTTTTCTACAAATAACTGTAACATTATGAATCAATAAAAAATTAACAATTTTTAATTAAACGCGTGAATTTTGGGACACCTTTTAATATAAAAGCCTGATAGTATATTTTGTAACTAGGGCGGAAAGTTGTATTTTTTTTTCGCGAGAGCGAAATAAGGCGCACGAAAGAAGAGTACATTCGCTCGAGAGGAAAATTGACAATTCCGCCCATGCTACAAACAATATTTTTTATTACTCATGCGACGGGATGTATCTTACAAGTTTGGGATCCAGTCATAAGAACTTTCGTCATAAGAACTCTCCTCCGGTATCACCATAGAATTTACACTCACTTTAAAACGTTTTCATTAATCACTTCAGACACTTCACGCCACTTTTTTAATATTTATTTTTATTTATTTGTTTTTTTTTAATGTAACCTAGCAATATTGAATTTAAACTAAAAGTGGCATTTCTCGTAATAAAAAACGTGCACGAGATAATACTTTTAAGGCATGAGTAATAAAAAATCACTTTAGTTAAGACATAACTCATGTCTAAATTTAAGTGCAAGCTAAATGAAATTAGGAACTGAAGACTAGATTAAATTAAATTGTAAATTGAAACCAATTACAATTCAAACAAATGTAAATTGTTAGCTTAGGTCTAGGTAAGAAATTCTGAAGTCAGTTAAAGTTCAAACATAATTCAATCTAAATTATGTTTTATATCCTTGATATTTGAAATTATGAAATTAAATCAATTTGAATTTAGATTTAAGTTTAAGTTAATGCCTTCAGACTAAATTAAATGAAATTGTGAACTTAAGTTATTTTAAGTTAAAACAGCCTAAATAATTAGACATTTATTTAGGCTGTTTTAGATGCTTAGATTCTTGATAATATAAAATTTGTCATTGTTTGTTTTTGTGTAGAAAAAATAGAGCGTGGACTAAGCGAATAAGATTCACAAACAATTAAGAGTTTATTGGCTTATTTGTCGTGGTAACTATAAATATGATAGTTATCTTTGGACATTTATATATCTTGTGTGAGTAACCAATTTTTATTTCCTTTCTCGATGACATGACAACTTTTTTGCCAAGATAATTTCACTTGTAAGAAAAAAATTACGGCTTAATATTAGTTATTTCCTTTCTATATGTATATTGACTTATTATACTTCTTATATATATATATTGACTATCACTATTCCAAAAATAATATTTCAATAATAATCTAATTCAAACATTTTAATCAACAAACTTACATTCAACCTTAATTCCACCTAATCAAAACCAACGTTCCCATGACCAACTTCTGAATTATATTTACAATTACAGCTAGTATTCCCTAGTAATTTATTTACAACGACCCAAAGGAGAGAGATTAATACTTTAGAGCCAATAAACCCAAACGAGCCGAAATTTGATAAACTGTTAATTGCGAATCGAGGCGAAATCGCATGCAGAATAATAAACACCGCCAAGAAAATGGGAGTGAAAACCGTTGCCGTTTACTCAATAGTTGACGCACAATCAGTGAGGAACTAACTTTTAAAAAAGGATAAATTGCTAAACAATTCTGCTTTTAGAAACACGTTAAATTAGCCGACGAATCAGTTTTAATTGGTGGTGCAAAATCCGCAGATTCTTACCTAAACATTTCGAACATTTTGAAAGCCGTTAAAGAAACTAAAGCAGAAGCTGTACATCCTGGTTACGGATTCTTGTCGGAAAATCCCGGATTTGTGGAAACATTGGTGAAAAAAAACCCGCTTTATTTTGCTCCAACTTGTGCTCAAATTGTTTTTTTAGGAGACAGAAAATGTGAAATTTATAGGGCCGTCGTCGCAGGCGATTAGAAAAATGGGTGATAAATTAGAGTCTAAACGTCTAGCGGTGGAGGCCGGCGTTAACACCATTCCGGGATTTGATGGCATTATTAAGGACGGAGAGCACTGCGTGGAAATAGCTAAGGATATAGGCTATCCCGTAATGATAAAGGCTTCGGCCGGAGGCGGAGGAATGGGCATGAGGATAGCCAGGAATGATAAAGACGCCAGGTAATATTACAACATAAAAAGCAAAGAAAGGGGAATTGGATTGTGCAGAGGGGAAATGGTAAAGTAAGTTGGATGATTTTGCTAGAAGAATTTTGCTTATTGCACAAAGGAAATAGATTTTACACAGGAGTTTTTGTTTTAAACTAGATTATACTATTATCAGTAAAACGATTATTTAATTTTATAAAGACAAGTTTTCATTGTCTACAGATTACATATGGTTTTTTAAAATCTATAATATCGTTGTTACATTACGACGTTGGTTAAAAGATATTTAACTATTTAAATATTATCGCAAATATAGTCGCCGCCGAAAAATACTCTGTGAATAAACGTCGCCTATATACAACATCCATAACATAGTTTCGTCTTAATAGTATAACTAGTACAGCTCGGTAGATTATCTATAGAAAGCAGAATATAGTTTATCAAGCTTATAAAGCCTTAGTCAAGTTTAGATTTGAGTAATTTATAGATTTACTACTCGTACGTATGAAAAATAGATTCTAATTTCTTAATATTTGCTATCTAACTGGAATATTTTGTTTAACATGTATCTATTATTATTAAGTCTATCATATCTTAGTTAGTTAGTTAGTTCTTTAGTTTAAAAATTTGATATTTTCTTGAGTTTTAGGGAGGGGTTTGTGTTAGCTTCACAGCAAGCCATGTCCAGTTTTGGAGATAACCGAATTCTGTTAGAAAAATACATTGACAATCCACGTCACATAGAAATTCAAGTTTTGGGCGACCAATTTGGAAACGCCGTCCATTTCTTCGAGCGCGAATGCAGCATTCAAAGAAGACATCAAAAAGTCATCGAAGAAGCTCCAAGGTATCTGATATCTAACTAGGTCTGCCTCTCTAGTCTTGTCTGACTAGTCTACACTAGGCGGACATAGTCTTGTCTGACTAGTATTGTCTGACTTGTCCTGTCTACCTAATCTTGCCTCTTTTTTTGGGGGGGCGGGGGCGGTTGAAGCAAGCACCTTCGTTGGAGCACCTGCTATGCAAGGAGCACCTGCTCCTTGCATATCATCGGGATGGAGACGTCTCACATTATAGTGTTTCCGTAATTACATTGCCATACATCACCCTTCCACACAGGGTGATTAGGGGTTCAGGAGCTTCTCTTTGTATGCCTGTGTCATCCGTTCGTTTTCTTCCTTTGTTTTTAATATTGCCCTTGTTATGGTACCTTGTTAGCATTTCTTGGACTAGAGTTTCCGCTTCTAGTTTGGTGTGCGTCGTAGCTGCCCATTTGTCTCTCTCAGGGGTCCATCTGTCACTGGCACATCGTGTACCTGAATCCATTCGCAAGGCCGAAGTATTCGCATATGTCATCAGGGGCTCTGCCAATGCTATTCAGATAGTCACGGAAGCATCCGTGTCCGGTGAGCGCTTGGGTGAGGTAGTAGTTAACCTCCCCGTGCTTCCGTGTAACCCATGATTCATCTTGTGATATTAGCAGCTTGATCCACTGTCCCTTGTCTGCGGTGCTCCAGTGGCTTTGCCACCTGTGGTAGAGCTTTGCACGAACCTTCCTTCTCTCTTTGTTCGTTTTATCGTGTTTTCTGTCGCGGTTCCAATATAGTTATGCCCTTTCCTCATTCATGTGCTCTATTGGAGATATTCCTGCGACCCTCTAGACACTGTGCTGTAAGCACTGCACACCCGCAGGGCCATCCTCCTCTGCACCGCGGCAAGCTTATGCAGGTACGTTCTTATGTGTATTGCACTTGCCGAGACTGTTGGCCCATACAGCATTGTTGAATGGACAACAGCGCACAGCAGTTTCCTTTTGCTACTGCTTTGACCACCAACATTTGGCAGCAGCTTTTCAAGTGCCACAAGTATTTTAATAGTTTTTTGGGTTGCGTTCGTCACGTGCTCTTTGAAGGGCAGCCGTCTGTCAATGTTTACCCCAATGTACTTTTTAAAGTCTTTTGGCACAATAGTGGTGCCCCCCACTGTAATACGTATTGGGCTTATTTTTCGTAATGCTGTGAGCAGCACAGCTTCCGTTTAATGTGGGTTCAGCCGCTTTTTCCCATCCACTCATTTACTTGTGCGATAACCGTATTC
Source organism: Phosphuga atrata (assembly GCA_944588485.1). Lineage (NCBI taxonomy): Eukaryota > Metazoa > Arthropoda > Insecta > Coleoptera > Silphidae > Phosphuga > Phosphuga atrata. The sequence continues at coordinate 33,926,186 of OX155901.1, forward strand.
GCTCGCCTCATGAGATTTTTTTCAGTTGTTCCCGCCACCACCAAAGCAAGATCATCAGCGCAGGCAATCATTTAATTCAGTCAAGGCAGTTTCATTTTCAGGACTCCATTGTACAGGATGTTTCGCAGGGTAGGTCCCATTACTGAGCCCAGTGAGGCACCACTGTACACCTCGCGTTCCGCAGTCTGTCCATCCGCTTCTATACAAACTCTTCGACATTGAAAATAACTGAGCATTAGCCTCAGTAGATGTGGGGGGAAGACCTAATCTTGTCTGTCTATTCTTGTCTGTCTAGTCTTGTAAATCTCGTCTTGTCTGTCTAGTCTTATTCTTCTAGTCTTCTCCGTCTGGTCTTGCCTGGCTAGTCTTGTCCCTCTAGTCTTATCTGTTCAGTTTTTTCTGTTTAGTCTTGTCTTTCTACTCCTGACTGTATAGTCTTGTCTGTCTAATTTATTTATATCTCTTAAAAAAAATGAACATAAACAAAATTGAATTTTCATGGTAATGCATGCTATTTATAATTGTATTTCAGTATATTTTTAGACGATGCAACGAGGAGAAAGATGGGCGAGCAAGCTGTGTCGTTGTGCAAGAAGATCGGTTACTATTCAGCCGGCACAGTGGAATTCCTGGTAGACAAAAACCGTCGGTTTTACTTCCTCGAAATGAATACGCGATTACAAGTGGAACATCCAATAACGGAATACATTACTGGAGTGGATTTAGTGCACCAAATGTTGCGAATCGCGCGCGGCAATAAACTCCATATAAAACAGGAAGAAATCCGAATAAATGGATGGGCAATTGAAAGCCGAGTGTACGCGGAGGATCCTTACAAGAATTTAGGATTGCCCAGCGTGGGGAGGCTGCACAAATATCGCGAACCGGAGGATATTCCGGGCGTCAGGTGCGACAGCGGAATTCAAGAGGGTAGCGAAATTAGTATCTATTACGACGCCATGATTTCCAAATTAATTTGCCACGATAAAAACAGGGAGGACGCGATAAAGAAGAGCATCCGGGCGCTGGATTCCTACGTTATAAGGGGTGTTACACACAACATCCCACTCCTCCGGGATATTCTAACTGACACAAGATTCCAGCGCGGCGATATAAACACTAATTACTTAAACGAAGCTTACGGAGGAAACTTTAAGATGAAACCGTTAAAAAATAATGAGATTACTTCTTTAATATCAATAGCTGCTTCCATTTACGTCCTCTGGGAGAAGAGGAACAGGGAATTCTTAAACGGACCTCAGTTCCGCACCCACGTTAAACCCAGCGACGAGTGGAACCTACAAATCGAACTGCAAGACAAGAAATACCCAGTGAAGATACACAAGTCCAATAACAAAAATACAGTAGAAATCCACAAAGTTAAATACGAAATTCCGAATGATTTCAATATTTCCCATCCTATTATTAAGACAAGTATTAATGGCAAAGCTATTATTATGCAGCTGCTTTCTAAAAGCTCAAACGGAGAATTCAAAATTATGTAAGTGTCTTCTGTTATTTCACTCATCAATTATACTAACACATTTTTAATACCACAAACCCTAATATTAACTAATTAATTTCCGCACAAAACAGATGAATTCAAGTTTACTAAATACACACATTTATTTTATTATAAAATAACATGTCCAATCTATTCAAACTAGTTCCACCATGTCCTACTACTTTAAAATAGACAATCAAATCTTTAGTCATGTCTCTATAGTAGAGAGCATATGGACCGTAAAGTAATTTTGTCTTCATAATGTTTTTTAGTGCTTAGCTAGTCTAATCGCATCTGTCTAATCTTGTCTATATAGTCTTGTATATTTCATATTTATGTTTTTTTGCAGTTATAAGGGTGGAACATACAAGTTAAGGGTGTTGACTGAAACGGCCGCAGAGCTGTACAGGTTCGTCAAAGTGAAACCGAAGATTGATTTTTCAAAAACGATTCGGTCGCCAATGCCCGGCTTGGTCAAGTCTGTCAAGTGTAAAATCGGAGACGAAGTGGTAAATGGACAAGAGCTCTGCGTTATCGGTAAGATGACATCAACACTGAAGCTTAAAAACTAAATTTCACTTAGTTTTTAAGCTTGATTTAGTGGTAGATTAGAAAAGGAAGACGAAACGAAATTAAAAAAAAGGATTAAAGTGTTATTTAAATAATAGGGAATCTAAACAAGTTGCATGAAACATTTGAAACGGTTGAAGTTTGTCTTTATATAAAATTATTAGTCTCTTGCTAATCCACGTCATCATTCAGTATATTTATTATTGCCATATTCTTTAAGCCCAATGAAAATCAGTTTGTTGCACATTAAGGGCTAATGTATAATAATTACTAATAGTCAACAAGGTGGTAACAAGGTTTACCAATGAGGGTAAAAATGTAATAAAGTTTTATCAACGTTAAATAACTGTGAAATTTCCATAATTTCTATGTATTTTGTTATCAGAAGTTTTTAAATTATTTCGATGTGTCTAATCTACAATTTTTGGACGTTTTTTTTTTATTAAAAAGAAATAAATTATCTTCGAGGAAATGTTTTGAAAATAATGGACGTCAAAATTGTCAAGATAACATAAGAAAGGAAAAAACCGTTCTTTTCGAATAATTTACGTTTGATGACTCGTCGTGGATAATGTTTATCAGCAATAATAAAATATTAAAATGGAAAACGTCCGCACTTAAGCGAACGCGTACAAAAAAGTCGTAAAACCGTGAAATATCATCGTGAATAATTCCATCGATTGTATTTTTTTATTGTTGTTTTAGAGGCGATGAAGATGCAGAACGCGATGTCTTCGGCGACGAGAGGCAAAGTGAAAAGTGTTAATGTGAAGGAGGGAGATACGGTGGGGGACGACGACGTTTTGGTCGTTTTGGAATAATTAGGATTCTCGACAACATTTGTATTATCTCAATACCAAAGTCTTTACGTAATTACGTGATTCAAGCAACATAGTCATTTCATTTAAATGTTTCTTTGATATTAAACATTTTTTTACGTAAATTATTTGTAATAAAAAAATTAATTTGCAATTTTCGACAGCAAAAAACGCAAAATCTATTCGCGTTTTAGAACAGATAAGATAGATAGTGAAAACTATGTTTGACAGTACGTTAAACACAATTAGACGAGACTAAAATAAATATTATTATGCAATATTCACAGTGAATTATCTTTTAAAAATAAATAAATACGACAAATGATTTATTACAAACATTTATTATTCATGGCAAAAATTAAATTCGTGCTGCAAATTAATAATTTGAAACCTTTTTTTGTTGCCGATATTCCATCCGAAAACAACGAAATATATAAAATTAAATTAAATCGATTCGTTTCAATTAAAAATATTTTCAAATGTAATTGTGTCAGTCCGTAACGCCGGACCTGTATGATTAATTAGTCCGCTACATATTTTGTGTCATTTGTCATTTGCATGTCCAATTTGCATGATAATATTACCTACGTATTATAATGAAATTCTCAATTCTATTCATAATTAATTATTCTAAATATACAATATCGGTATTAACATTTCAAATCTATTTAACATCATAACAATTTATTGTTTTCTATTATCACTACCATATACACTACATTTTACTAGCATTGTTATCCGACTAGATCCTAAACTCGATAGCTTGATGAATTATATATTCACATCTTATTTTAACAATACAATTTATAACTAAATAATCTAGTTTATCCCGTTTTTTCTAAACAGAGACGACTAGAGTATACATAAAATACTAGACTAAACAAGATTAGACAGACAAGACTGGACAAACAAGACAAGAAAAACTCGAATAGACTAGACAGAAAAACTACACAGACTAAACTAAACACACAATATTAGTATACTCAAATATAATATACTGATAGTACTAGTCGGATAAAACTGGAAGGACAAGTCTATACAGACAAGACTAGACAGAAAAAACTAGACGGACAAGACTAGACAAACAAAAGTACAATGACAACGGTAGACAGAGAAGACTTGAGAGACAAGATTAGACTGACAATACTAGACAAACAAAATAAGGCAGACAAGACTAAAGAGACAAGACTAGACAGACAAGACTATACAAAGACCACATTACAAAAAGTCAGAGAGCAATCAATCGGCTAATACATCCAAATAGTCCAAAAGAACTATACACCTGGTTAACGTTGATCAACGTTCAAAGTATAAAACATAAAGTAAATGAAATTGAAATTTTGACTTCAGATCTCAATCCAGAGGTGATATGCTTCGCCGAAACTTGGCTCCATCAAATTTATTCATATTTAAAGCTACGTGCTAGCCAGCGCCTTTTGTCGTAAAAACGCATCTGGAGGTGGAGTAGCTATTTGGGCCAAGTATAACATAATTGAGAAAGAAATCAAATTTGCCCTCGGTTGAAAAACACATCGAAATATGCGGAATAGAATGAAAGAAAATAAAGCTAAAACTTCAATAATCTCGCTGTACAGACCATCAGGATGTATCAAAACATTCATGTCTATATTGGAACAAACGCTTCACAACTTGTTCGATGTTCCATGATGTCCTAATCGTGGGCAACTTTAATATTCATTTTGAGAAAGATCTAACAGAAAAACTTAATTTTGTAAACATGTTACTTTCATATGGGCTGGAACCTCGCATCAGGGACTTCACAGGGTTAACCCCAACCTCGCAAAGCACAATAGATAATCTATTTAGTCGCCGCAGCTGTGCATCCGTCCAAGACTCCACACTATCGGACCACAGACTGTTAATTCTTTTATCGGAGTAGCTGAACTGTCCGGAAAAACAGCAATCTCGATTTATTTGAAAGTTCAGTGTAACAAACATAGAAAAATTTCATAGGGCATTAACTGAGGAATCGTGGGAGAACAGTTTCTCCGCAGAAAACTGTAACGAAAAAGCATCAGAATTCATAAAGACACTACAATTTAATTTCTTTAATTCCTTTCCGCTGAAAATAATAAATTTTACATCTAAGACGTGGATAACCGATGAAATTAAAAAATCCAACATCCATCTGAAAGACCTATTATTTCCTACAAAAAGATTATCCGATAACACCAGAGATGTTAAACATGGTAAAACAACAATAAACAAAAGGCTATGTGGAGCGTATTCAGCGAAATAGCAAATAGAAACACCGTAAATGACTCAATAAAGCAGTGTAGTCTGCGTCTGCAGTCATAAGTTATAAACGAACACATATGTTTGCATGTTACATTTACTACGCTCGCCTAAATTTACCGGAGTAAGTAATATAAGTTTAAAAAGCGAATGTATAATATAAGTTTACATATTAAGAAAAATTTTAAATTTAGAAAATGGATAAGTGGTTAGGACTGAGTAAGCGGAAACCTGATAATGCACAGGAAATAGATTCACAGATACAAACTACTACTTACGACCAGTAGTAATAATTCTGAAAAGTTACCAGAAAGTATGATTCAAGTTATTTAGAATTTGGCTTCACTTGGAATGAAAATGAAATGGACCCTCAAGCTCAGTGTATATACAGTGTATGTACAAAAATAAATCTGTTGGCTATTTTAAGGCGAAATTAATTGAACTTAAATCTCGTAAACAGGTAATAAAAGGTTTTGTTAGTGTTAATGACAAGTACTTGCATGTAAGTTATCTTGTAAGTTTAAGAATTGCCAAAACTGGTAGTGCTCATACTATTGGAGAAAATTTAATATTACCAGCTGCTAAAGATATTGTTTTAACATTATTTGATGAAAAGACAGCTAGTAAACTTGATAATATTCCTTTATCAAATGACTCTGCAAGTAGACGTATTGAGGAAATGACAGATAATATAAAACAGATTCTTATTTGTAAAATAAACCAGTCCCTATTTTGCACTACAATTAGATGAAAGTTCAGACATAACGAACTTTGCTCAATTGTTAGTGTACATTCGATTCGAGGCGGAAGAAAAAATAAATGGGGATATTTTATTTTGCGAACCTCTTTCTGAACTACTGCGAAAGAAATATTCAAGGCTAATTGATAACTTTATGTCAGAAAATAATATTTCTTGGAAAAAATGTATTGGTGTGTGTATTGATGGAGCTCGAGCTTTAACTGGCAAACATTCTGGTGTTTTATCTCAAAAAAAGCAGTTGCCCTAAATTTACTCATTGCAGTATCCATCGTGAAGCTTTAGTAACAAAAGAAATCCCCGAAAAATTGATTACTGTTTTGAAACAATCTGTTAAGATTGTAAATTTTATTAAGAGCCGGGCTTTAAACACCAAAATGTTTGCAATTTTGTGCCAAGACATGGGAAGTGTTCAGAAAAGCCTATTATTACATTCTGAAGTTAGATGGCAGTTCAGAGGCAAGGTTTTAAATCGTCTTCTTGAACTTCGATTAGAATTGCAAGCTTTTTTATTGACTTCAAAATTTGAATTGGGAAAGTGTTTTTTAGATTAAATATGGTTTTATGGCTAAACGGGCCTAGCATATTTAGCTGATATTTTTGGAAGGTTGAACAATTTAAATTTAGGCTTTAATTTTTTTTTTTTTTAACTCGAACTAATTATCAGTGAAATAGATAAGAATACTTTCAGCCTTTTACCAAGCCTTGAAAATTTTCTTACAGAAAACAATATGAACTATAATGAGGAATTGGCATCAGATATAATTCATCATTGTTCCTTATTGAATAATAAATTTAAATTTTATTTCCAAGATTTGGAAAATTAAAATTGGATCAGAAACCCTCTTCCTTCAAATATTAAAGAATATTTTTCACGTGAACAAAAAGAGCAAATAATAGATATGTCAAGTGATTCCACTGTAATGGAAAAATTAAACAAACAAAACTGATTGAATTTTGGCTTCAACAAAGAACAGATTTTAAAGACATAGCAAACATTGCTATTCAGTTTTTAATGCCCTTTTGTACGACGTAGGTTTATGTGAAAAAGGTTTTTCACAAATGTTATATCTGAAGAATAAATACAGAACAAAATTAAAAATTGAATCAAATTTAAGATTAAAATTAACTGACATAGAACCAGAGATACAAAAAAATGTATCTGCAAAACAAGCGCAGGGATCGCATTGAATATTATAATTTTACTGTTTTTACGTTTTTTATTTTTTTGCTGTAAACTTTTTAATATATTTCATTTTTAATTTTAAGAATATATTTTTTGTTGAATAAAAAGTAAACAGTTTTTTTTCAAATGCTGGTGGTACTATAGTTTATGTGATTTCCTTATGGTGGTACGCAATAAACAAAAGGTTGAGAACCGCTGCTATAGACCAATTCCTTTAATATCGGTCATAGCTAAAATAATAGAATGCATGGAGACAAGACTAAAACCCTTCTTAGCAAAATGCCAAATTATTCCTCCACAACAGCATGGTTTTTGCTAACACAAATCCACAGCAACGGCTATTGAACAATTCTACACAACAATTATTAATGAAGTAGATGTTTGAAACCGTTCGCTGGGCATCTTCTTGTGACTTGTCAAAGGCTTTTGACTGCGTTTCTCTAACGAAACTAATTGAAAAACTGGATCTATATGGAATTAGAGGAAAGACAGGAAGATGGTTCCAGTCCTATTTATCAAATCGTTACCAATATGTAAAAGTTGGGACAGCTACCTCGAAAACAATAGAAATTTCTGTCGTGGTTCCACAAGGAACAATATTAGCTCCCATCCTCTTTTCCATCTATATTGCTGACCTTATTTATAACATCGGATCCGACTTTTGAACAATGTACGCGGACGATATCAGCGTATCAATTTCTGAATGAAATACACAAGAGTCATAACCAGCAGCAAGAAATATTTTAGCAAAAATGAACAACTGGCTTGCTGCCAACAACTTATACCTGAACATAGAGAAAACTAAATATATTTCCTAACATACAAATAGGGCTAAATATCAAGATGACATTGTTCTTAGAATCAATGATTCCAACATAGAAAGAGTTAGAAACATAAAATTCCTAGGGGTATTCATTCATTGATGAACACTTGAAATGAGAAACCATGACAGACGCAATTTCTGCAAGACTAAACGGGACAGCATACCTGCTAAGAAGGGTTCGGGATGTAATTGAGAAATCAGTTCTAACGGAGGTATACCATGTCGAAGTAGAATCTATGTTAGCCTATGTTGTGGTATGTTGTGGTATGGGAATCATCTTCACTCACAACAAAAGTTCTCCTAGCACAAAAAAGAATAATTAGAATAATAATCAGTCCTGCAGGGCAGAATTCATAAAGTTAAATATTTTAACGGTTCCATCCATTCCAAAAAATAAACACAAATTCCGTGCAAATAAAGATGTACATAGTCTGAAATACTAGAAATGCGTCTGATCTTCCTAACCAAAGGAGCAAGCTTAGTCTGTGCAGTGCAGCGCCCAATAGACTGGATATCGAAGTGTGTAATTGTCTTCCAGAAACAATCAAAGATGAGGGGTCCTAAAAGTTATTTCGTAAAAAAGCTAAAGAATTTTTCATAAACAATTGTTTTTACTCCATAAATTAATTTATTGCTTAGTATTAACCCATTCGAGAATCTAAACCTAATTTTCATTATTAATGCAGGAAGTTATGATTCCATTGTTATGCATTTAGATATCTGTTTTCTTTCTTTTATTATTTTACTATACTTTACTTTATTTCTTTATTCGTTGCTTTATATTCTTCCATTTTAGGTAATACGTAGTATGTAACGTGCCTGTTGTTTCTGCTAAGTGATCATTACTATTTCACCTTACACATAACGTATCTTACATGTACGTTATACATCGCTAAATGATAAATAAATTATTTGATGTTGCTAGATAGGCAAGACTAGACAGATAAGACTAGACAGACAAGGCTAGATAGAGAAAAGCTAATAATATTTGTAGGCAGATATAAAATAATTAGCCAAAACCAACGTGATTTTCTAGAAGGGAAAGGCATCGAGACTGCATGCTACCAACTTATGTATGCTCTAAGTGAAAACTTAGAAGTAAAAAAATATAGCCTATGACCTTGTGGATATAGCATATTGTACGCTAAGATGAATAATTAAAGTATGCAAAGAGTCGCCTTAGACTTGTTAAAATCATTTTTGTGAAACAAATTACAAATAACTAAATTAATAACAAAGTATGGTATAGTGCAGGGATGGCGAACTTTTTTGGGTAGTGGTTCAAATTTTGTTCATTATTTGTTTCGTACTAGCTCGTGGGTCACCAGATCACTGATATCGCTTGGAAAAGAGGAGGGTGGGCAAAAAGTACTTTTTTTATTCTCGCTATTAAAGGCTTTTACAAAATTCAAGTTTCCTTCTTGTTTTACAATTTCTACTTTGGAGGTGAAGAGCAAAAAATAAAGGTCAAAGTAAAAAAATTTATATTGATGAATAAGTCCATAAAACTTCTTTATGAATTTATATCGATGGATAACTTGATTGTGTATATTTTTCACACACTTGTATCATAAACTACTATTCTGGGATTAAAAACTCTTATAAAACACAAATTAATTCTCGTATTTGTTTTGTGAAAAATATGTTTTTCTTTCTTTGTCTGTTTAAAAACTGTTCTTTCTTTGTCTGAAAGGCGAGATTAGTATATTATTTATTTAAATACAATGAAATTTAATTAGAGGATGTGGAATATTTTGCTTAATATATTGAATAAAACCAATGTATTTCCCCACCATATTACGTGCATAGTCTGCTGTAACAGAATTTTTTTTCTGTAGGTCAATATCCATTTCTCTAAATGCAATATCAAATTCTTTAAAAATATCAAGACCGGTACACTTCCCTTTCAACGTTATTAGTTTCAATAGCTCTTCTTTCATTATATTTCCTGAATTATATCAAGCAAAAACTGCTAATTGGGTAAAACCATTTACATCATTACTCTCATCTAAAGCAGCTGAATACATTTCTGCATTATTTAAGTCGTTATATATTTGCGAATATTTGTCTCTTTCTATTTCAAGTATTCTTTTCTAGTATTATTGGTAACTCATTTATACGCTTCTTAACCAAGTCTTTGTCTTTAAAATTTGAAAATAAAGTAGCACTACATTCTAAAAACGCTTTTTTACAAACTCTCTTTCTGAAAGATGTTTTCGTGACGAGCAATGCAATGGGCAACTTGAAAACTAGCAGCTGTAATGTTAGTTTATCCACTTGCACCTCAATATGAACACATTAATAAGTAAATTATTGTATGTGAAGCATGCTATTATTATTATAATCGTGTGTAAAAGTATCCAAATCGTGCGTAAAAGTCCAATGTAAATCAAATGGAGTTTCATTATTAAACGATTTCTGTTTGTTGTTACTATGACGACAACTCGCGTCACGAAACATAAAAAACATAGTCGTAGTGAAAATACATTTTCTGGCGTGTATTAAAATTGAATTAACAGAATGGATGTATATTAAAATTGGAACAAATAGTGTTCCCGTCACAGTGCACTTGCAATAGTTAGCAATTTTTTGCCACGGAGGGGCTGAACGTTATAACCTTATTGTGTCAGTGATTTGAAGTATTTTTTCTGTCAAAATTACAATGTTTCAATATTATCGGTAAGAAATAATTATATTTTTGTATATTCAACAGTATTTTAACATCCTTCGTAGATAAAATAATGTATGATACACGTGTGTGAAAGGCTTTCGTGTATGAGATGCGAAGTTAATTCACTCACTTTCCTCCTTCACACACTTGAATCAGAAACTACTAATTTGGGATAAAAAAAACGCTTTAAAAACACAATATGATTCTTTTTTTTTCACTTGTGAAAAATATATTTTTCTTTCTTTCTCTGTTGAAAAGGCGAGATTAGAATGCAACTTTTCAAAATGTCTTTACATTATATCTACGTGAAGTATTTTTTTCATTAGAAATTACACACAGTGTTTTTATTCCCTTCAAACACACTACAATATTTATCAAAGCATTCTGTTTGATAAGATCTGGGATTTGTATCGTTAGGTTTTATCGTTTGTACCGCAGCCATATTACATGATTACATCTAAAACCATATTTAAAATATAATTTGAGAAGAAATTTCTTATTGATATATTTAATGTTCATACATTTGTGGTTGAGAAACTAATAAGAAAATAATAAAAGTGTTAGGGTCACTTAAAAAGCCTGTATGGATCAGTGTCTGACCGAAGCGGCGGATCATAGATTCGCCATCCCTGGTATAGTGAAATCACCACCAAGGCTAATAAACATGGACATCCCGCAAGGAAGTACCGTAAGTCCACTGTTATTTATACTATTCATCAATGATTTATCTCAAACATATATAACTCCTCAATAAACTATGATCAACTATGCAGATTTTCTCCTGTATATGCAGAACATGCCGGCGCCCCCTGGTAACACTGTCCCATGAGACAGTGGCCAATCCTTCCACCACCGGAAACCACCGGACAAGAAAAAGTAAATTATGCAGATGATATGATCATTCTTATCATAAACGAAGCTATGAATACTAATAATGCGAATCTGGTAATGAGCTCAATTTTGTCCTGGTTAGTTGAAAATCGCCAAATATTTTTCAAATAAAAAAGTGTTCAGCCACATTTCCAAAAGAATTTTTGCATGGAAATGAATCTATTTAAATTCAACAGGCTGTGTGAATTATTCACTTCGGCAATACTCTAGACTGGTCCTCCCACATCAATAAAATCTCGATGAAACTTTATTTGCCATAAGAGCAAAACTGTATATGCCATAAGAATCCTGGGTCGTTATTTAGACATAAACATCTAAAAATGTTCCGGGGTAACGGAGTTTACATAAAAAGTGTGTTTTCGCTATGTGTGCGTGGTAGGAGTGTAGTAAAGCGATCACAGCGCATGCCGTGTCAGAAATCCGGAACAATTCGGGATAGTCAATTTGTTCATATTTTGAAATGGGTCATAATTGTTGTTGTGTTCAATCAATTTTATTTGCGCTATATTTTATGTAATATTAATTATTGTCGGTCGTCGGTCGTCGTGCTCTTCTCAACCTCACGACACAATTTGTAGTGAACATTTTATTGGAGGAAAAAAATCAAGCGCGCAAGCAAGTCTGAGTTATGTTCCCACGATATTCCCTAAAATACATCGAAATAAGGTTAGTGATTCACAAGTCCTAGCTAGATATACACGCTTGATAAAACGAAGAACTTTCGGAAAGTTTCGAAAATCATGTAAAGCAATAGTTCCCAACCTTTTGAAAAATTGTACCTCCTAAAATAAACTGCTAAAAATTCTGTACCCCTCCCCATTTTTTAGAGGTAAAGGAAAAAAAGTTTTAGTATCTTTAGACAATAAAAAACCAAAATAAAATAATCTTATGATGAAACATAGTTTTATTATAATTATAATTTATAATACATATAAATTATAATAAAACTATAAACCCCTGAGAAAGCAACGGGAAATTACTGAAGCAATACCTCACGAAAAGTCACATGGAGTTACAACTAACACACCGCCCTCATCGAGGGTGCTAAGAATCCCCGGAGGTAAAACAAAAAAACACATTCAAACCGGGACATGGAATATCTGCAGCCTTTGTGACGCATGTAAACTCATCAAAGAAATGAAAAGATTGTACATTGACATTCTTGGAGTAAGCGAAATATTCTGGCGAGGTTCAAGTAAATTACAATCAGAAAACAAAACTATATATTACTCAGGAAATGATACTCATAGACATAGAAGAGGTGTTGGTATAATTGTATCAAACTACATAGGTGATTCTATGGCTGCTTTTATACCAAACCCAGATAGAACAATGCTCTTAAAAATAAAGGCAAAACCCTTCTCTATGATCATCATACAGGTTGAAACTTCGGAATCGAGTGAGGATGAAATCGAAGAATTTTATTTCCAAATCTCCGAATAATTACAACACACAAAAATCGCACGATCTGACCATAATTATAGGGGACTTTAATGCAATAGTAATCTCGGATAAAATAGATGGAATAGTTGTTGGGTTTGGACTAGGAGATAGAAACGAAAGGGGAGACAAATTAATACAATTCTACCAGGAAAGGAGCTTCAAAATAAGCAATACTTGGTTCGGGCTCACTCCCAGATGACTATACATTTGGAAATCTCCACAAGACAACCAACAACATATCGTACGTAACCTAATCGATTACATCACTAATAAATAAGATTTGCTTCAACAATAATCAGTGCATGCACATATCCAGGAGCTGACGTGCCTTCAGATCACGCCCCACTGAAAGCGAAACTCAGAACTAAGATTACATCAGTACGCAAAACACCAACCAAACAAAAAAATGATCTTGAACAAATGAAAAATCCAGATATTCAACAAAATATTTCAAGGAAAACCAACAACAAGTTAAACGAGCTTCATTGTCAGAACATAAGCCATCTGGAACTGAGGAGTCAAACAACAGTTCAGTACTAGAAGATATCAGCCTAAAACTAAATGGATAACTGACGAAATCCTTGAGTTATTGTATGAAAGACAAGCTACAAGAACAAAGATGGTGCAAGTACAACAGTTTGAAAAGAATCATAAAATCCAAAATTCGACAAGCAAAAAACACCTTACTTGAACGAAAGAATGCTCGAAGATAGAAGGACTCCAAAACTTGCACGGTGATTTTAATTACCTAATAAGATAAAAAAGGCATCAGGCGTATACAAGAAAAAACCATGAATATGCTATTCGATAACTACAACAAATTGATAACTGGTGCTGAAAAGAAGTCTGATGTTTTGTTGCACTACATTAACAAGCTATTTGAAATTATGCAAATAATTACGCTCTTCGTAAGAAATTTGAAATTTCTATTGTACCCCTTGCAACAACGAAATATTCCACCAGGGGTACATGTACCCGGTTGGGAACCTTTAATGTAGAGGTTATTTTAAAAAGACCAATCGTACATTGGCATGTACGGGAAACATTCCTAAGCATTATCTTCTTAGTCAAGCACAAACGTTTATTTAAGAAATACATGAAACCTAACGAAAGGAATACCAGATTTAATAAAGTGTCATATGAACTCCCAAGACATAGTATGACTATGACCGAACAATATCCGCCATATAGTAATATGAAAATATTTAACCACCTGCCAACAGCGATTAGAAAAATCGACAACATAAAGAACATGGAAAGGACAATGCGTAGACATACATGAAATTGAACCCTACAATTTAAAGAAATTCTATGTACTAATAAAAAATATTTAATATTTTTGTTAAAGTGCTGATATGATGAATGTGATGGTGTAGGCGTTTGCTGGTGTATGTGACATATTTCTGACATATTTCATTGGGTGTTTCTGTTTATAATGAATTTAATGAAATAAATTATTTTGGTTTGACTTGACAGGTAAGAATAAACAGATAGGACTAGGCTGAAAAGAATATAGAGACAAAACTGACTATAATCACCTAACTTTTCTCCTTCACTGTTGGAAAATTCCCGAAGAAACTTAAAGTAGCTATAATAACTAAAATTCACAAAAGCGGAAATATAACTGATGTGAGAAATTACAGACCAATAAGTATACTTTCAGGGTTCTCAAAAGTGTTCGAAAAACTTATCTGTACTAGAATATTTATATTATTTCTTGAAAAATATCAAACAATAAGCCCACAGCAACACGGATTCACCAAAGGAAACAATATCGATAATGCCTGCTAAGAATTCATCATATATATTCATCAGTATATTATAAAAAATCTAGAAGCTAAGAATATCCCACTAGGATTTCTAATGGATCTGTCCAAGGCGTATCATCTAGTGGATCATATATTCTACAAAATAAATTAGACAAATACGGCATCAGAGGGGTTGCACTAGAGTGGTTAAAATCGTACCTAAACAATAGATCACAAATAACAAGATTAGACACTCCGAATGGTTGCGCAATGTCCAGCGAAAGAAGTATCAACATGGGTATCCCACAAGGAAGCACTATTGGTCCATTGTTCTTGACCATTTGTATTAATGATCTCCCTAAAACGCATATCATCCCTCAACTATCACTCATTCAAAATTCACATATCACCATTCAACAAATTTGCAGCAAACTTCGCAAGAAGGTATTTCAAATCAGATACCTCCGACAGTTTTTACGGAATCACAGATTATTTTGCTGAAGTACAGTCATTACTATCATCTCTACCTGCGGTTAGGATCCCTATTGCAGTATACCATATACTGCAATGGGGATCCTAACCGCAGGTAGAGACAATCTTACTGATGAAAAAAGTAATAGTCAGAACCATTAGAGGTTTCAGTATAACTACTTCATGTGGGCCACATTTAATGGATGTAGGTATTCTAACAATCACGAGCCTTTACATACTATAAAGCACCTTCTATATCCATAAGAATAAACACTGTTTCCAAAAGAACTCTGATATACATCACCAGCACACAAGGGTAAAACATCTTTTATACATGCCCAAGACCAATCTAATTATATATATATATATATATATATATATATATATATATATATATATATATATATATATATGTATATATATATATATTCATTGATCTGCTTTTTAACGGAAATCTATGACGCGTGACGTCGGCCAAGATAGGTATTATCTTAATTTTCTTAAATAAAATACCTTAAATAAATTTAGAAATAAGCCGACTAATCAACATGGTTTAAATTAACAAGAGACAATGGTTGCTAGTATTAAAAATACTAATCGAAGATGTTGGCTTCTACCATACCATAAACTTAACAGACTTGTGTTGAGAGACGACACTTCAGAATCGAGATGATGAGTTGGAGGTAAAGTAAATTAAGGGCAGAATTAGTCAGTTTTTTTGAATCAGTGAAATCAATTTTCTATAACCCTTTATATCTCGAGTCTCCGGCATGTCAGTTTCCAGCTCGACAATCAATCCCAGTTCGTAACAATAGGTATAACAATTCAATTAAAATGAAAAAGATTATGTTTACTTACAATTTTAAATTATTTTTAGATAATGCCGAAAATAAAAGCGTTGTGGTGGTGCCACTGGGACGCGAAGCTAAGTTGGCAGCCATGAATATTGATTTTTTAACAGATGATTTTTTAGTTTTGGCAGGGTTCCCAACTTAGGGGGTTTCCCCCCAAATTTAGGGGGTAAATAAGTGGGATGGGATTTTTTTAGGGGTTTTATATTTTTAGGGGTATTTTTAGGGATTTATTTATATTTATTAATTTTTTATAGAAAAATAAGGGTTTAAAAATATATGCCCTAGGATAACTCAAGCTAGCCAGCTAGCCAATTGTTGACCTGGCGACTTACCGACATCTAGTACAGTTTCTCGTTAGTAAGATTTCGGAATTAAATGAAAAACATAAAGATTGTGACGCAGATGGCTGTAAACGTTTTGAAAATGTCTCAAAATTCGGACTAGCACTTTTCACGGTGCCAATTTCAAACGCAAATGTCGAACGCGGATTCTCCATCTACAATATTGTGAATAATAAGTTACGGAATAGACTATCTATTGAAATGTTACAAAGTATGATGATGGATCGAAATGGTGGATCTTGCACAACATTTAATCCATCCCCTAACATGTTAAGTTTATTTAATATCAATATGTATGATTTCAAAAAGTCAGAACCAGATGAAAACGAAATTATATTTGAAGTATTAAGTGATTTATAAATAAAGTATATTAAAAAATCTTAATTATTATAAAAAAAAAAATTTTCAAAATATTTTTTAGGGGGATTTTCAAGTAATTATGGCAATTTTAGGGGTTTTTGACTGGTTTTAGGGGTAAATATTTTTTTGGGTTGGTAACACTGAGTTTTGGTTAACGGTGTGAGGTTAGAGAACACAAATTGATTATTATCGTTGTAAATATTTAACTTGTAATATAAATAGATATACAAATATATTGTCTTTAACAGTTCGTCCATTAAGTGATTAAAAACCTTCTGACAGGACGCATATATTGGTGACCTCGGACAACGAAAACAATCAAACCAATAATTTAATTTGTGTTTTGTTCCTGATAGTCAGTACAGGGGACTATAACCCTGCAACAAGATCTGAGGATTAAATCCCTCCACCGTCACAGTACATACAACAGAACTGGTAGAATTTAAGTATATTATATTTCATTGTTTTTTATATATTATTTCATTGATGTCAAGAGAAGAGCTTCCAGAAAATATAAACCAACAATCATAAAAATTAGACCAGCAAATTGCTGCAATCATCGTGAAATTACCTCCTTTCTGGAGAAAAGATGTAAACATTTGGTTTCTTCAGATTGAATCACAATTTGTTATGGCAAAAATAACAACTGAAACAACATTTTCTTCAACTCCATATGCCGACTTTAAACAACGTTTAATAGAACAGTTTGAACAAAGTAACAACCGCAAAGCTACAAAGCATTTATTTATTTACCATATTGTTGCGTGAAATTCGTTCATTGGCGGGAAGCCAAATTAAAGATGACTTCCTAAAAACAATATTCCTATAACGCCTTCCTGATAATATAAATGCAATCCTCACAGCTACAGGGGATAGTTTAGAGGTAGACAAATTTTCTACACTAGCTGATAAGGTTATGGAGACAACTGCTCCAGCTCATACGATGATTGCTGCTTCACATCAAGCAGGTTCAAGTGGAAATTCAAGCGGATTGAAACAACGTTTAGCAGCTCTGAAAAATGCCATAGCATTGTTAGACACACGTCTACGGTCACGATCTCGTAACCGTTCCACTGACAGATTCAGATCACAATCTCGAAACCGTACAAATATGCAGCAATATGATAAATGTTGGTACCATTACAAATTTGGTTCACAGCCAAAAAAATGCGTTGCACCATGCAACTTTACTACAAATCAGGAAAACTTGAACCTCGACCACTAATGGCCGCTAGTGATCGTGAATCAACAAAATTAAGATTTCTAGTTGATTCTGGGGCAGATATTTCAGTTTTACCTCC
The DNA here is from genome assembly GCA_944588485.1 of Phosphuga atrata. Lineage (NCBI taxonomy): Eukaryota > Metazoa > Arthropoda > Insecta > Coleoptera > Silphidae > Phosphuga > Phosphuga atrata. Next base: position 33,944,180 of record OX155901.1, read on the forward strand.
CAAATCACAAGATAAATGTGAACAAAATAGGATTTTATATGCAGCCAATGGATCTCAAATAAACACATATGACGAACGTTTACTTAGACTGGAAATTGGACTTAGAAGAGAGTTTATCTGGCCATTTGTTATTGCACATGTTCAATCACCTATCATAGGTGCTGATTTTCTTAGTCATTTCAATCTCTTAGTGGATTTAAAAAATCAAAGGCTGATTGACCAAATGTCTAAGTTAACGACTAGAGGCAAGCTTTACGCCTGTAACATTGCATCATTACGTGAAGTAATGTTTAGTAAAAATTTAATTTAATTTACCTAAATTTAAAAATCTAAACTAATTAATCACAATCTTAATTTCAATACAGTGTCAGTTGAAGTAAAACACACAATCGGCTGCAATCGGCCAAGATGGAATTTCAAGAAATGGTCAAGATGGGTATTTGTCGACCACATAAAAGTGAATGGGCTAGTCCACTTCATATGGTACCCAAGAAGGATGGCTCGTGGAGACCCTGTGGTGATTATAGGTCATTAAATGCTTCAACGGTACCAGACAGGTATCCTGTACCACATATTCATGATTTCACCTCTCAGTTAGCATGTAACTTTATTTTTTCAAAAATAGACATTATACGTGCCTACCATCATATTCCGGTTGCTGCAGCTGATGTTAAAAAACAGCCGTAATAACACCCTTTGGACTTTTCGAATTAGTAAAGATGCCATTTGGATTAAGAAATAGTGCGCAATCATTTCAAAGGTACATACATAGCATACTAAAATATCTACCATTTACTTTCTCATATATTGACGATATTTTGGTAGCATCTGAGAGTGAACAGCAGCATCAAGATCACCTGGCATTATTATTTGAGAAACTACAGAAAGTAGGTTTTACAATAAATGTTAGCAAATCTAATTTTGGTGTAGACAAGGTGAATTTCATAGGTTTTCAAATTACACCGCAAGAAATTTTACCTGATCAGGAAAGAGTTAAAACAATCAAAGAATATCCATTACCTACAACAGAAAAACAATTACGAAGATTTCTAGGAATGTTGAATTTCTATTGTCATTTTTGCCTAGTTCCGCTAAAAAACAATTTTTATTTTCTATGATAAATGGCAATGTAAAAAATGACAAAACTCCAATACCTTTGTCACAAGAACAGTTAGCAATATTTGACCAACTTAAACAAGATTTAATTGATGCAACCTTACTGGCACATCCAGTACCTGATGCACCAATACTTCTCATACTTACAATGTTCGACAGGTTTTCAAGATGGCCGGAAGTTGCTCCACTGCAAGACATTACTGCAGAAACTATAGCTGAGAACATTATATCAACTTGGATTTCACGTTTTGGAATACCTGAGCGAATTAATACTGACAGAGGTCAACAATTTGATTGTTTCCTATTTGAACAGTTATATAACACCGCTTCTCGGTATATAACACATTCAGACTACTACTTATCACCCAACTGCAAATGGTAAAATCGAGCGCTGGCACAGAACGTTGAAATGTGCGATTAAAACTCAAATGAGTGAAGATCGGGTTTCCAAATTGCCAATTATTTTATTAGGACTTAGGTCACAACTAATAACTGATTTCGATACTAGCCCAGCAGAAGTAATATATGGAGCTCAGTTACGCCTTCCTGCGGACATGATAGAACAACGACAACAAGACAAGGACTTTCCAACGTTTCTAGCTAAATTGAGAGATCAAATGAAAAAAGTACAACCCATCATATCAGAACACCATTATAAACCCAAAGTATTTGTCCATAAAGATTTGGATAAAACCACGCACGTATTTGTTAGAATAGATACAAATAAAAAACCTTTGCAGCCAACTTATGAAGGTCCATTTAAGGTTTAAAAAAAATCACCCAAGTTTTTTACAGTTGCTGGTCGACACGGTCCTCAAAATATATGTATCGACAGGCTCAATATTGATTTTTTAACAGTTAGTTATGATTTTTTAGTTTTGGTTAACGGTGTAGGTTAGATAACACAAGTTGATTATTATCATTGTAAATATTTAACTTAAATTTTTGTAATATAAATAGTAATATAAATAGATATACAAATATATTGTCATTAAAAACAGTACGTCCATTAAGTGATTAAAAACCTTCTGACACGACCCATGTAGATTGTAGATATGGTGGTGACGACTTGTACTGCGACCTTTATAGATCTATTGTAAGTTCTTTCTCCCTGGAAGTTCTTCCCAGGTTTTCATCCATTTTCCTCTTATTTCTTCATCTAAACTTTTGCGGATGGTGTTCACGCTCATACCGCAAAAGGGTTCCGGACCTATAAAGGGGCTACTGGATCCCTTGTTTGCTAGGTGATCGGCTTCTTCGTTTCCGTCTATACCAGTGTGTCCTGGTACCCAGTATAGCGTTACTTTATTATCCCTGCCAACCTTGTTCAGCTTCCCCACACAGTCCCATACCAGTTTGGATCTGATGGTGTATGAGCTAATGGCCTTGATGGCTGCTTGGCTATCTGACAGGATAGCAATTCGTTTTTTGCGGTAATTCCTGTCGAGGTTAAACTGTGCACATCTTTCGATTGCGTGTACCTCTGCTTGGAAGATACTTTGGGATTTTCCCATGAATTCGGAGTATCTGGTACGAGGTCCAAACACTCCTGCACCAGTTCCTTCCTTTGTCTTCGAACCATCTGTATACCACTTGATGGCATTTTGCTCTATGTGGTATGCTGAGGATTCGTCGCTCCAATCGGCTTTACTACTACACATTGCTCGAAGTGGTATTTGCATACCATTTCGTCCTTTGGTATTTCCAGCCAGGGGATCTTGGCAGCGAGGCTGTTTCGGTCTCTGCTCCCGATTATTTTACCTCTGCTCATTCCTTCCTTGCTGAACCTTACGATCGCCGATCTGGCGGCGCTACCCACCACAAGGTGCAGCGGAGTCAGATCCAGCAGCAGCTCCAATGCTGCTGTCGGACACGACCCCATCGCTCCCGTGATGCAGACACACGCCAGTCTTTGAATCTTCTCAAGCTGTTTCCTCATAGAGGCCAGCTTGATTCTACTTCCCCACGCAACCGCCCCATAAGTGATTGCAGGTCTCACTATCATGGTGTACATCCATCGCAGGATAGTGGGGTTACAACCCCACGTTTTTCCTGCTAAATTTCTTCACACCATTAGGGCGCGTTTGGCTTTACCTACCACTGCCTCAGCGTGTCTATTCCAGAGGAGTTTGCTATCTAGTGTGATACCCAGATACCTTATCTCCTGTTGGTATTCTACTGCCTTCCCATCTATGAGTATGGGATGCAGGCAGTTTAGTTTTCTCCTTCTAGTAAATGGTATCACCGTGGTTTTGCTCGGGTTGAGTCTCAATCCCACTGTTTGACACCATCTAGTAGTTACTTTGAGGCCTCTCTGAACAATTTCACAGAGCGTTCCCTCAAATTTTCCCCTGGCCATTATGACTATGTCATCGGCGTAACCTTGACATTTGATGTCTAGGTTGTTTAGCCTAACCAGTAGTTCATCAACTACCAGGCTCCACATCAGCGGTGATAGTACACCTCCCTGTGGGCACCCTCGAGTTGTGGAGATCTTAATGGTATCTCTTCCCACTTGTGTCTCCGCCACTCTAGTTCTCAGCATTTCTCCCATCCACTTTGAGATAGTGCTGTCGATACTCCTTCTCTCGAGGGCCGCCTTGACAGCCTCGTGTGAGGTGTTGTCAAAAGCTCCCTCTATATCCAAGAAGGCACATATCGCTACTTCCTTTGTCTCTAGTGCTGCTTCTATTTCATTTGTCAGCTGATACAGGGCGGTTTCTGTGGATTTCCCTGACTCTTGTGTAGTGGTGTACCTACCAGCACCATAGTCCTACGGTAATTATCAATCACCTTCTCCATTGTCTTTAACATAAAAGATGTTAGACTAATGGGTCTAAAAGACTTCGGTTGAGTGGTGTCTTTCTTTCCCACCTTCGGTATAAATACCACCTTAGCCCTTCTCCATAGCTCCGGTATATATCCGAGCGCTAAACTACTTCTAAAAATATTTAGAAGATACGGCATTAGTTCTCTCTTTCCCTTTTGTAGGAAGGCAGGAACTAGTCCGTCCACACCTGGGGCCTTAAAAGGCTGGAAAGTGCCGATAGCCCATCTGGTTCGGTTTTCCGTACAGATGGACGCTGCCCTCTTCCAGTCGGCCCGACTTGGTTTCCGTGGTTGCATCAAGCCCTCGGTCTCCCTGTATTTTCTGCATCCCGGGAAATGGGTTTCTAGTAGGAGGAGAGCTCTTTGCTCTTCATCCTCCGTGAAGGTCCCATCCGGTTTCTTGAGAGTGGTTGTCATTTCCACTCTATCCTTCGCTAGTGCTTTGTGCAGTCTAGCTGCCACCGGCGTGGATTCTATGTTTTCACAGAAGGTCCTAAAGTTTTCCCTTTTTGCCCTTCTGATCTCTTGATTGTAGGTGGTAAGCACCTCAGAGTATTCTAGCCAATTTCCGTATTGCTTGGCTTTGTTGAAAAGCCTACGTACTTTTGCTCTTAATGTAGACAAATTTTTGTTCCACCATTTTTCGTCCTTATGCTCCTTCACGGTTTTTACCGGGCAGCTGGATTCAAATGCCGTGGTGATTGCTACATTTAATTCTCCTACAGCCTGCTCCAGCACGGTGTAGTGTTGACACGACCCATAGCGTCTTTATCACAAAAATTTTCGCAATATGTACGGGAGTATCCCGTATACAAGACTGATGGTAGGGTGCTTCTGTGCAAAGTGTGTAACAAGTCCAAATCGACCGAAAAAATATTCATGGTAAAGCAACATTTAACAAAACAGAAATTACGAGAAGAAAATTATACAACCTTTCTTAGGTGAATCTTCTGTCACAAGTCACAAGCTACTCAATTTGAAGAACATTTATGGGGTGCTCTTATTTCTGCCGGCTGGTAGAATGGTAGGTACATTGTATAAAATGCGAAACACAAATTTGGAGTCGTCCCTAGAAAAGTATACAGGGTACAGTGCCCTCAGAAACCACTCTTCGGAACAATTACGTGGAAGACCTTTACAAAAGTACTGTCTATCACATCAAAAATTGCGTCAAAGATATATCTTTTTATGATTTCAATTGATGAAACTACTGATATAACTGGGAGATACGTAGCAAACGTCGTCATTGGAATTTTGGGGAACGATGAACTGATCCGATCCGATGAACCGATGAAGCAAAAATGTGTATGAAATACTGCAGCGCTAGACAAGGTAAATCATAGCACTATTGAAAGACATTTTCAAGATTCAATAAAAATTCTGGGTGAAAATTTCAACCGAGATTTTACTCTTTATATTAGATGCCGCTCCATACGTATTACAAGCAGCTCAGGCCGTACAAATATTTTATCCAAAAGTGACACATCTGACTTGCCTTGTTCATGGACACATGGCATCGAGTTTGTGAACAAATTCTAAGAATTTATACTAACGTTGTTGATCGTCTAATAGCCAATGTAAAAAAGTATTTTTGAAATTACCCTCAAGGGTAACGATTTTTAATGATTTGGCACCTTTCGTCGCACTTCCTAACCAATAACTACTAGATGGGGAACATAGATTGATGACACAGTGTACTATGCCCAATGTACCAACTTCGAAATAATTGTAGAAATTGTTCAATTTATTGGTCGAAGAGGCCATCCATCCAAATTTCAAAAGAGCTACTAAGTACCGTTGAAATAAAATTTGATTTAATTTTCATTGGCTCAAATTATGGATTCCTTAGGGCATCAATAATTCGCTTCAAACGTCTGGACTACTGCTTGCTAAACAGATTGAGGTAACAGAAGGGTTATTTAAAAAAATCATGGTTTTTCCATTATGAAGGAAATTTCAATAAAATTGTCTAGGTCTGGATGTTCTACAACAATAGACAATAAATTTAGTATTATTGAAGCAATGGCATTTAAATTTGCGCCTATAACTTTGACGGTTGACGTGGAACGAAGTTTTTCAATGTACAACCATGTCCTACGATCAAACAGGAATAGTTTTCTTTTTGAGAACTTATATGAGATGTCATTTATTGTAATCAAAATTTTAAATAAATTATTTTGAAGGTTAGCTGTATTTTTCGTTTGTATTTATGTTTTCGTACCCACAATTTAACATTTTTTCATATATTTTATTTCGGATTTAAGAGCATATATTTTTTTAAATGGATATTTTTATTTTTATAGAACATATTTTCATTTTTATAATAATATTTTAAGAGCATTAAAATTCGAGCCTTAAGTAATATTTTAAGAGCATATTTTTGGTTGTCCTATTTATAACCAATTACTAACCAACTAAACTGAAGAAAAATTTCCATGAAAAAATAGAAAAAGGCAGAAGGAACTGCTACTCACTAAAACAATCTACAGCCTGGAAGAATTTGCTTTTTGAATATTTACTCTTGTAATTTTACTCTTGTATTATCTTAATTCTCTGTATATTTTTGTTTTAGCAAACCCTATAGATTTTATATGTCATTAGGAATAAATAGTTTGATTCATTTGATTTGAACTAAGACTAGATAGACAAGACTAGAATATTCTCGTCTGGCAACCCTTGTCTGTCTATTAGTTATCTACGTCTAATTGAATACTGACGTAAAGTGTATATTTATTGTGATTTAGTGAATATTTATAATGTATAAAAATTCGAACATAAAAAAGGACTATTTTTTATTTTATAGGATTTGGAACTGTGCGAGGTTTTAATTATCTGCATTTAAAAAAAAATAACATTCACAGACTTTAATTTTAATTTATTCTTTGAAACTGGTTCACATTCAGAGTAATAAATTTGCCTGCATAATCCCCGTAATAAAATTCATATTTACAATTGAAATTAAAATAAAAAATACACCGAAATGGGCTTAAAATTACTTTTATATGAAAAAAAGTTCGTTGCGTTTATGCGTGAAATACAAAATGTTAAAGCAAAATTTGTTAAATTTAACTTACAAATACGATTTTTAAATTGTTTGGGTAATGTTTTGCATTAATTTTAATAATTCGTTTATACGTGTAGATTATTTGGATTTCTAATAAACAGATTTAAATCTAATATATCAAATACAATGCGAGAAATATCCGCCGGCGTAATTAAAATTTACGCAAACACAGAAAAGCTTTAATTACTCAAACACCGTCCACATTAATAAAATTACAATGAGTTCGAATCCTTAGTTTAATAACAAATACGAATACACCCCCGGCTAAAATAACAGTAAGTGTAGCCTTCAAAACTCACCCCTCTTGTTAAGCCAGGCGTCCATCAGGATTATATTATATCAAGGGGTGACTGGAAGTGTCCCGTCAATCTTAAACTATCACCGAATATTGACGTCTAAAAATATTATGCTAATATCTCAGTGTACACACACTTACCACACTCGTATATCAAAAGCAATATTGAATTGGTATCACTTGTCGTACGAGGGGGCGACGCAATATATTAAAAGTGTTTGGATATTAGGGGCCTAGTCTTATCTGTTGATGTAATTGGGTTTTTTTATATTTCGTTAATTTGCCGTTGCCCATAAAACATTCCCTGTCTGGTATTACCATAAGGATACACAAAAGATTAATTTCCGGGTGTTTTAGGGGATCGAACTCACAATCAGTACATTTCGGCAAGATTAAGATTAGGAATGACTTAGGAATATAGATAATATTTTGTTTCGTTTAGAAACTATTTTCAACTTCTGGTTTTAGTTCTTGAAGCATTTGTTATCTAGAATTCAGGAGAATCCTAGGTTCCCGTGTATATAGGGTTTAATTAGAGAAGTGATTATTGCTTACAATTATCAAAATTGTTTAAATATTATATACAGTGTGGAAACGGGACAAACGACCATCTGTAAGTGATTAAAACGCTGATCGAGAAGTGTATAGAGTACACGCCACTGGTCCTTGTTTTCATGGATTTCGAAAAAGCTTTCGACCAAATAGACCAACATAAAGTCTTTGAAGCACTCGCGGAATGTAGAATAGATCACCGCTACTCCTGACTAATAAAAGGAACTTATGAAAAGGCAACTGCCAGCGTAAAACTGCACGAGAATACCAACAAGTTCAGAGTAAAACGCGGAGTACGCCAAGGAGATACAATCTCCCCAAAACTATTCACGGCGTTATTAGAGTAGGTACATGAGTAAGAAATTGGACTGGGAAAAAGGCATCAATATAAACGGCGAAAAACTAAGCCATCTAAAATTTGCAGACGACATCGTAATAGCAGAGGGCATAGGCGAGGCTACACGGATGCTGGAGATGCTATACGCGTCCTCCCGGAAGGTTGGACTCAAGATAAGTATCAACAAAACTCAATTCATGACCAACCTCGTCGCAAGCGGTAATATCTCAGTAAACGACATAGAAATTAAACAGGGGCCCTCCTACAAATACCTTGGCCTCGAAATTCGAATAAGCCGCAATAATCAACCAAGATCACCGAAGTATTAGTTTAACCTGGGCCACGTTTGGCAAACTGAAAATTATTTTTAAATTCGACCTTCCAATATGCCTTAAACGGAAGGTATACAACCAATGTGTATTGCCCGTAATGATGTATGGGGCAGAAACGCTGACACCAACACGAAAGTCAATCAGAAAAATACAAATCTGCCAAAGAGCTATGGAGAGGTCGATGTTAGGAATATCACTACGAGATAGTATTTTTAGTAAGATTAGGGATAAAATTGGGATAAGTCCCAAGCCTAACAATATGACAAAGAACAGGCGTCACAGCTGCAGTGGAAAGGATTACAACACTGAAATGGAGCCGGGCCGACCACATTGCCAGGATAGCGGATGATAGGTGAACGAAACAGATACTCGAATGGCGTCCCAGACAACTTGCATTCAGAAGCAGAGGACGCCCCCCGACATGATGGTCCGACGATTTTAAGCGCATCTCTGGAAACTGGATGCGGGAGGCACAAGAGAGGGAAAAATGGAGAAATCTAAGGGAGCCCTATATCAAGCAGTGAACACAAATGGCTGATTGATGATGATTATGATGATGGAAACATTAATTTGAATAAAATTCATAACTTCGATATAGGCGATTTAAAAAAAAAACACATTATCTACGTATTGTTTTTTCTTGCCTTCATTTATATGTATATGCTGTTTGTTTATCTGTTCCTCGAAATGCATAGTCACCTACGACCTTTTTTTTCTCTCAAATGGAAAGGTATGTCAAGTGGCACCTCGTTTGAAAGATCTCTTCGCAAGGAATACAACACACTATTTGATTCTTGAATATTTTCAAAACCCGCGTGATAAAAAAAATAAAACCAATTTTATAACTTGAATATTTAATGCAACCAATCAGTTGCAATTCAAAATGGGCACCGTTTCTTTCTTAGCAAGTGCAAATCGAAGATAACATACATCTCCAATGTTTTGTAACATTTCTGGCGTGACTTGCCTTATTTAATGCCTAATACGTTGCTTAAGGTCCTCAATGTCGTTCGGTTTTGTTACATAGATCTTACTCTTAAGATATCACCACAAAAAAGTCAAGGGGACTAAGATCCGGAGATCTCGCCTGCCATTCAATGTGACCTCTTCTTCCAATCCATATATTGGGAAAAACTTCGTTATTAATTATCTACGAACGATCACATCATAATGGGGAGAAGCTCCGTCCTGCTGAAACCATATTCGTTCATCAAGTAAATCCGGATCTAACGGATTTGGAAATAAAGTGGCTAACGCTAGCATGAGGTCGTGTGGAAGAAACGTAAGTTATGCGACTCCATCAAGATTACTATAGAAGAATACAGGTCCTACAATCTGATCACCTATTATTCCAGCCCATACATTGTGAATAGTCAAAGTTAAATTAAAACCTCTGTTTTAATTTATAAACTGATTTAAAGATTTCGAGAGAACTTCGTTCTAACACACCCTCCGATAAATATGTGGGACATATTATAGAGTTTCTGTCGGCGGAAAATTTTAAGTCAATAATTACTGGCATAGTGGAGGAGGAAATTAAACCCCTCAAAATCCAAATAGCTGCCGAAAGTGATGAAATTAAAATGTTGGAAGATGAAATTGCTAAATTAACCAGCAATCAAAATTCTACAACAGAACGGGGAATTTTAAATCATATTGAAGATTGTGAACCTACCGCTGAAAATACATATAGAGACATCGTCCAAAGATTAAATCCAGATAATTCTGCAAAAAGTAGCTTTGAAGCCAACCAATCTTCAGACGGCGATAAGGAAACTGCGAGTCGCGGACACAAAAACATTGAAACCGACGATTCTCGGAACAAAAATAATAATGTAAACAGAATCTCTGGAAACCGAAGGAGGTCTAATATTATTATTGGTAAAAGCTCTGAAAACCACCATAAAGGCAGCAACAAAATATGCTTATCTCCATGTATATCGTTCGGATCCAAACCTAAATGAATCTGACCCAGTCAACTTAGCATCTGCCTTACAGAAACCTGGGCTACCCAGGACCGTAACAGGCTTATGCATTTACACAATCATTCTTTTATTAGTTTTTTTTTTGTAGATCCCATACTACTGTCGGCGGTGTAGGTATTTGGTATAGGTATTAGCGCTAAGGATAGTATTACCGCTAAGTGGACGAAGGAACTAATTCCTGAACTAAAGCCATGGATTCAAAGGGAACACGGAGAAGTGGGATACCACATTACCCAGTTCCTTAGCGGACATGGCGGTTTTAATAGCTACCTATTCAGATTCAAATTAGTCTCAAGCGAAGAGTGCAGATACTGCGGTCAACGAGATAAGCCGGAGCACACGGTCCTGTGGTGTTATAGGTGGCAGACTATAAGAGAAGAAGCCGTAGACAAAATAGGAGAACTACTCACAAAGAACAACATAATAAAGATAATGTTAGAAAACGAGGATAAATGGGATGCCGTAGAAGGAGCAATCAAGGAAATAATCCGAAAGAAGGAGGAGGAAGAAAGGCAAATGAAGAATGAAAGATGATGAAAGAATTTGTGGATCTCAGCGTAGTTATACTTCAAGGCAATTCCACTGATTTCCATGTAACCGAGGAGGGGTTTTTAGTGGGTAAACCTACCCCGACCATCTGGATAGGGAGTCCCACACTCTCCAGGGAAACCTCGAGGTCGTACGTAAAGTATTTCCCCCTCCTCCCAAAAAAAAGAAGGTATTTGAAATAGAAATACACTTGACTCAAACAACAACAACGTGGTAGAAATCCCAATGAACTCAATAGAAAAGCATATTGAAATCTGTGGAGTGGTATGGAGATCTAGATTAGACTCGACTTCAATAATTAATTTATACAGACCACCAAATGGCTGCATATATAATTTTATGTTAACGCTAAACCGCATACTCCACCATTCGTTCTTCAAAACAAGAAATATAACACGGGAGATTTTAACATTAACTTCACAGGAAACTCCATGGAAAAACTTAATTTAGTCAACCAAATGTAAACTTATGGACTAGAGGAGCAAGTTAAAGAATATACCAGGATAACAGCTACCTCAAAGAGCTGCATGGATAATATTTTTGTCAATTCCACGCAAAATGCGACGTCAATTATTGACACGCCAATAAGTGATCATCGAATCGTTGTTCTAAATAGAAAACTCAAACTAAAAGCAGATACATATTACCATAAGAGAGATTTTAGTAAAGAAAACAAAGAACTTTTTGTCAAACAATTGAAAACAGATAAATCATGGACGAGTACGTATAGAGCATCAAATATTAACGATACATGTGTACATTTTATAAATTCGTTATATTATGATTTTAGTACCTGTTTTCCCATAGTGAAAGTTAATCGGGGAAACAAGACCTGGATCACTAATGATGCAAAAAGGGTAAGTAGGGAGCTAAAAGATTTGTTTGTGCTCCAGAAGAAATACCCGGTTTTGCGCCAAGCGTATTTAGTACACTGTTGCAGACAGTTTTTTTTTTAGTACACTGTTGCAGAATTCGGAGAACAAACAGAAAACAGCTTGGAATATAATTAACCAGCAAACTAACAAGACCAGGGTGAAAGAAGAGATCCGCTTAAATTACAATGACTGTACCATTAAAGATCCGGAAAGAGTAGCGACTCTTTTTAATGATTTTGTCGAAGAAGCTCCTACCAAAATACCTCAAAATATCTCCCTCTCAAACATATGCAATCGTCACATGTCGTTCAATGACAAAACAATACATCTGGACGATTTTTCTGAAAATGAAATAATATGGCTCATAAATGGCGAACTTAAAAATAAATCTATAAGTGGTCTAGATTCAATACCTGGCAACATCTTTAAACTATATATAGATCTTTTAGCGAAGCCTATAACTTATATTGTTAACCGGTCATTTGAATTGGAAGAGTTTCCTGAAATTTTGAAAAATGCCAAAATCTGTCCAATACATAAACGAGGAAAAAAAACACTCATAAATAACTATAGATCTATAGCTCTGCTATCAGCTATGTCTAAAGTGTTAGAATATAACATGCTTCACAGGCTTTTACCATTTATCGGGAAGCACCAACTTAATCCCGAAGAACAACACGACTTTCGCAAAGTACAATCGACCTTGACGGCTACCACTGAGTTCTTTAGCAAATTTCTACAAGAGATCGATAACGGCAAACATCCCGTCGGTATTTTCTAAATAGCTTCCGAAAGCTTTTGATTGCGTATCACACCAAAAATTATTAAACAAATTGTATATATTGGGAATTCGTGGTAAATCGATAAATTGGATAAAATCCTTTCTAACAAACAGAAAGCATGTGTGGAAATCACATCCAAGAATAAATCTTTCTTTTCTAAACCAGTAAACATTAATATATGTGTTCCGCAGGGAAGTGTACTTGCCCCCACACTATTCCTCTTATATATTGCGGACCTTGTAACATTTATGAAAGACAACAAATGCATACTATACGCAGATGATGTCACTTTCATTATCTCCAGAAACTCTTTGATTGAAAATGAACTTGAAGCAAACAGTGTTTTACTTAAAATGGTGCAGTGGTGATCGGCAAATAACCATTTCTAAACAAGGAGAAGACGGAATATGTAATTTTTCAAACGCAAAGAAGCCAATACGCCAATAATTTAAATTTAAAAATCGACAATTTCAACCTGCATAGGGCGAAGAAAACAACATTCCTGGGGCTTTATATAGAGGAATGTCTAACTTGGGATAAGACAACAGAAACCTTACTAAAAAAGTTGAGCTATAAAGCGTACTCAATTCGAACCCTACGCCAAATAATAAACCAAGCTCAGCTTCTCAACTCTTATTATGCAGAAGTTCAGTCCATTCTAGCATATGGAATTTTGGCTTGTTGATCCTCCAATAAACTTGAGATTATACTGAAGGCTCAAAAGAAAGTCATTCGATCATTAGTGGGTATTCCTCCAACAGCCACATGTAGACCGCACTTCCAACGACTGCAAATACTAACAGTAACAAGCCTTTATATATTAGAAGTTGCCTGCTTCATCCATAAAATGAAAATTAATCTGGACAGAAATAGGGATATCCAACACTACAATACAAGAGGACGAAACAAGCTGTACACTCCACACACAAAATGTAACCTAAATTGCTGTAGCAAATCACCAGTAATTTTAGGAGTGGTCATATACAACAAGCTGCCAAATACCATCACAGAAGAAATGTCCAACAAAAGCTTCACGAGAAGAGTAAAATCCCTACTACTAAAGGAGACAATTTATACATTTCAAGAATTTTTTAATTTGTTTCAGTGATTATCGTTTATTTTCGATTAATATCAAAACAGAACTTTGATATTTGATTTTTGTTTTTATTTTTATATCTTTTTTTTTCTATTTTTGACGTTCACATATATGTATTTACCATATACATCTTACATGTAATAAAATTGATAAGTTGATTGATTTATTGATTGACTTATTGCGGGAAGTGAGAATGAGTTTCTTGCATCCAATGAGGTATATGGTCAGTCCAATAATGACAATTTTGACGATTAACGTCACCATGTAAGGTAAAAGTACTTTCGTCGAAAAAAAGAATTCATGCTAATGAAATCTGGTTATTGTCGATCAAGTTCACCATTTGCTCGCAAAATTCGATTCGGCGGTCCGGGTCATCCTCCGTTAATTCTTGGAGTGCCTGTATCTTGTAAGGATGCAGTTTGGCTGATCTAAGAATTTTCAGGACAGTAATATGACTAATCTCGTTGTCACGGGCCAGTAGCCTGGCTGGAGTCAACGGATTTTCTTGAAGAGTTAATAATACGTTTAACCTGGTATCTGCTTTAACAGTGGGATTTCGCTGTCTGGGCACAACCTTGATATGACCCAAATTGTTGTATTGTGTCACAATTTTGCTTATGGTATCTTGGCTACTGGGTGGTATATCCGGATGCTGTTCTCGAAATAACTAAGCAACCTCAAGCTGACTTCGTCTTCTTTTACCACATTTTACCACATTTACCAGAAATTTTCGGTTAAATACAGCATTTTAGAAACTACCTTAACCACTTGTCGAGCGTATGTGACTTCTTTGGTGACTATTATTATCACTAGTGACTAAGCAACGTGGTTCCAAAGCATCAAAACACATCAAAAACATACAACTTTACGTCGAAACGTGTTCAACGTCGAAGTGGTTTTCTTTGTTTCTATCACGTGGGCTTTGAAAATATTCAAGAAATAAATAGTGTGTTGTATTCTTTGCGAAGAGATCTTCCAAACGAGGTATCACTTGACATACCTTTCTATTTGAAAAAATGGTGGTTGGTGGTTGTGAACTTCCGGGAAGAGATAAACTAACATAGAAGCACATACATAGAAATAAGGGCAAGAAAAAAATCAATACGTAACGTGTTTCGGGATTTTTTTTTAAAATCGCACATATCGAAGTTATGAATTTTATTCCAGTTAAAATTTCTACACTGTATAATATAAAACCCAAATCAAATCGATTCATTTCAATTCAAAATATTTTCCACGATATTTTGAAATGTAATTGTGTCGTACGCTACACCGAAAAATAAGCAGAACCAAATGGACAAGCAAGACGAGAGAGACTACACACAGATGAATAGACAAACAAGACTAGGCGGACAAGTCTAAACCAGGGGTAGGCAACCCACGACTCGCGAGCCACATGCGGCTCTTTTACTTAAGTTGTGCGGCTCTTCAACTCGCCCATTACATATATTTTAAATTTATTGGAACAAATCAAACTTTCATTTATTAAAATAGAGATTTAAAAATAATAAATGCGATATGTTTAAATTACATGAGAAAAGTAAATTCACGTATTAAGATAGAGATTTTCACCTTTCATTGCATTATACTTCAAGAGGTGCTGTTGTGTACGCAAGCATGTGTCAAGATGTCAAGATTAAAGTAATAATGGACGGAAAAATAATGAATAAAATCGTTACAAAAGCACTAAAATATTGCGAAAATGTTCTTCAATGTGTATCGGAGATATTGACCCATTTTCGTTGTCAAGAGACTTCGAATACTTGTTTTCGAATACTTCGTTTAACTCGGAGTATTCCCCTATTAAGCCACTTGTCGTCATCACGACTCATTACAAAAATTCAATTTTGCTACTGAAATAAGTCAGCGCATCTTAATAATTTCAATACCAAGTTGCGAGAAGGACGAGGCAGTACTTCGAATTCACTTTTAGAAATTTCACTTTTTTTAAATCTTTCTTGAAAGATGAAATTTGATTTGAAACAGTTTTGAAAGTTACAATTAATTTAAGCCGGTGGCATTTGAAATATTATCATTTTTCAGGACCATATATTATTATGAGTAGATTTTTAACATTAACATCCTGAATATAAAATGGGGGCAGCTCAACCACGTTAGCCTAGAAAGTTGTTTAAATCGTTAGACCTCAAATTACGAACCTATATATAAAACAAATCTCTGCATCAATTCACTCGTAAAAATCTAATTGATTGTGATTTTTTAAATTAAATTATTTGTATTATTATTAATTTGGGTATTTGTTTTACAATATGTGAATATAAATACACTTGGTTCTCTTTTTATGCGGTAGATACGTTCCACAGGAAAACGCAAAAAAATGAATCGCACAAAAAAATACTAGACACGTATAATATAATACCACGTATAAATATAAAGGATACGTTCCATAATTTTTTTAAACTAAATCAATAAGTTACAATATACCAAAAAATCGCATAATATATGGACCCGACATCCAAAAAGGGTTTATTAAATTTCAGAAAAATAATTAGTCTTACCATATTCTTTCTGAAATGTTAATTCATAATTTTATAGAAACGTTAACAATCATAGACAAGTTTATTAAGTTTCAGAAAAATATAATCTTAACATATTCCTTCTAAATTTATAGGGAAAAATTAAAAAAAAAAAAAAATAGAAAATTTTTATGAAAGTTAATCTTTATTCACATTTTTTCTTTAGAATTATCGTCGCTATATGAGAGTGTTCGGCATAATTTGCGAAATGGTTCGAAATCACATTAATCAATAGAAGAGATAGTCAGCAGATCAGATCTATGTCCTGAAGATAATGATTCTTCACAAGTAAAATTAGTCGTAACTTCGCATGTTGATTTTTTCCCATTGACAATTTTATCAGTGGTTAAACTTTGCGATGGTTTTGCTAATTTTTTGTACAATTACTGATATCCAGAAATGCAATTCTGAAGCTCGCATTGAAACTTGAATGCTCGTTCAGAATTATCATCTTTTTCGATGAAACAGTTTGCCAATTTACTGGAAAGTTGAAGACCTTCTCGAATTACACTTGCAGTGAGTGTGACTAAAGTTTCATCTTCTTCCGATTCATTTTCGTTTTCTTGTTCTTCAACGGTATCAAGAGTTATATCAATGATATCATTGTCATGCATTACATTATCCTCAAGTAATTCGTCTAAATCGTTTTGGGTATATGTTTCAAAACCTTCCCCACCAATTTCATGTGCTAAAGAAATTATTTCAGCTAAAACTGTCGATGTTTGGTTAGCTTCTTTGACTGTAACACATTCGGGCCAAATTGCTTTCCAACAAGAATTTAAAGTTTGTGGTCTTATTTGAGTGATAGCAAGTGCAACATGATTTAAACAGTCCAAAATAGAAAAACTTTTCCAAATGTCAGTTACTCTGTCATTGACTCATTTCCTAGTTTACCCACTATATATCGAATAAGTGCTCTTAATGTAATATTTTTTGAAAATAGAAATTATGCCTTGATCCAATGGTTGGATGATGCTTGTTGTGTTGGGTGGAAGAAATAGTACCTGTACATTAGGATGTTCCAAATATGGATGACATGGTTATCATATGATTAAAATCAAGAGCTTTCTGCTTCATATATATTTCCACTTCCGGTACAAAACAATTATTGAGCCATTCATTAAATACGACAGTTGTTACCCAAGCCTTTTTATTAGCCATCCAATGTACAGACAGCTTCTTCAAATCTTTGCCTTTTTATTTTATTTATTATATTTATTGCTAGTCACAAATTCTTTATCAGACCGGAAGTAGATGACTCCAATTGCCTTATCTGTTCATAAAACTCTAGAACCTTTTCTTAATTAAATAATCACTTATTGGAATTTTTTTTAGTTAGGTCTTCAATGCAAATTACAATCGCTCGTTCCGTTTTTTCTAAATCTAATTTTGTACCACAAATAACAGATTTTCTTATTGCGACTTCATTTTTAATTGCTCTTATAGTAGATTCGCCAAAGTTAATTTTTTTACTAATAGCTGTAGATCCTTCTCCTTTTGCTAAGCAATCTAAGATTGCAATTTTCGTTTCCAAAGTAATTTCCAAAGTAAAAGTAAAATAATTAAAATATCATTTAATATCCAAAAATTTCATAATACAAATGATCTATAGTGTTTTTAAAACAATTATCCCTGTAGGCTCTTGTATAAGATTTGTTAATTTTTTTAAGGAAAATGGCTCTTTACTTAAAACCGGTTGCCGACCCCTGGCCTAAACAGATAAGACTAAACAAACAAGGTTAGATAGACAGTGCTGGATAGACAAGGATTAACGGGCCAAACTAGAAAGACAAAACTAGACAGACAAAACTAGATATACAAGATTAGACTTTCTTTAGATTAGAAGAATTATAAGATTAGAATTTCTCAAAAAATTTCAAGGATTTGATATTACTAAAACACAAAGTTAAATAGGGAAGAATATTCATCAATACACGACTATGGGAATAGACCTCGTAATCATTCGTTGATGGCGTACACATTTTACATTTTGTTGGAACGTATTTTTCTAAAACAATGCTAGCGTAATAATTTTGTTAAAATGCCCCCAAGTACCTAGAAAAGTGGAAGTAAATAAATCAGGATAATTTGTTTAAGTTGGAATGTATCGTTTGAAAAATAGAACGCGGCGTATAAACAATTAGAAAGCAGCAGCGTAAATGATTTACTGCGCTGTACGTAAATCTATATGCGCTTTTGTGATTTAACTGAAATTAATGGAGAATAATGGAGAATCGGAGATGAATAGATAGTTTTTAAGCAAGCCTAATTGATTTATGTAGATACGACTATGCACCGAACAAAACATTTTTATTTTTCTTCTAGCGAAACGATTCAGAACGCGGTTTATCTATAATGACAGATTAATGGACCTATTAAGCCCCACGGATACACATAGATATTATATCAATATCTCATCATACTAAATAACTATTATTTCGCTCAAATGAATTTGATACGATACACCGCTCGGGCACGTAACATATCAATTTCATCATCCCTTGAAATTAGTACATATCCAAAATACTGATTAATGACTTAGAAACAGGGACTAATTTAAATAGATCCGGAGACGTTGCCGTAACGCGTCCTAAGTAATCGCTAGGGCGGTTTGTGGATATATAAATAAGGAGCAGATGTGACCATTATCCTGCAGACCGTGCTACTGTTAAACAGGATTAGGACCCCATGGACTTATCCCGACCTTATCATATAAATTTTTCTTTCTAAATCCAACCCCATTTCGACTACTATTTGCTTAGCTGTTTTAAAATAAAGTTTTTCCTTTTTGACTGATGATCCGATTGCATGACGAATTTTTATTCGCCTCGTTAATTCTTGTAACGATCACTTCGCCTCACAGACAGACACAAAACGTTTTGCTAAACTTTCTATTATTACTCGAATCTATTTGGCAGGCAAGCTCACAAAACTAATTTCAACTAAATTACAATTAATTTAATCATTATATGAATCAACACGTAATTAAAGTCAAACAATGGGAATTCTTACAACTTAAGCTACAATTAGAATTGGACAATTGCAGATAGATAAGACTAGGCAACGAAACTAGAGAGACAAGACTAAATAGATAAGTTCAGCCAGACAAGCAAAATCTATTCGAACTGTCAATTTAGATTAAGAAAAAGTATAGTCGACGTATATGTGTAACTTGTTAGGATTATTTTTTATTATAGACGGTGTTAGAAATGTAACAATGAAGGGGCGACAATTCATTAGATTCGTTGAACAATGGGTCTCGTCCGCGCCCTCATACTTGAGGGGTTTACACCCCAAAGTGCGGATAAAATACATAAAAACCCCAGCGCGTCAATTTAATAATGCTTCCGCTCACACGAGAATTGCGTCTACTGTTTGCTTAGATTAAATTTTTATTTGAAATTCAAGGGGCCAGTCTCGGTTTCCAGCGAGAAAAGAAAGGGAAGGAGTCGAAGAAACACGGTTATGTGTGTCGCTAGTAAGGGAATTTCATACGTAATTTGGTTAAGGGGTGGGCCAAGACATAAAAAAGGGCTGAGTAATTGACGCATTGTATCGGAGTAAGTTCTTAATGGTCGAGCTTGAAAAGAACACTTCGGTGCGTTTTATTTCCTACTCTCCTTTTTTTATTTTCATTTTCATTCGAGTACACTTACAAATGTATTATGTATTTATAAAAAATAAAACCAGGGCTTAATGGCGAAGCTTTTTCTTCCAAATGGACTGACTGCACAGCAAAACTTTCTTTAAAAAATAAACTATTTTGTCGACTGGAACGAAACGTTATTAATCCAAATTTATACTAGAATTAAACAATAACGAACATTTGTATTTATGTTGCATTTATTATCCACTCCATATTCAAATAAAGTGTTTTTAATGTAAATTTAGATTTACATAACATCCAAACAGAAAAACGTCTTCTCTTTCTCTCTATAAATAATTTCCCTTAAACGATCTATTACACGTTGATTTACGTTTACGAAATTCATAAATAATTCATAGGGACGCGTTTTAAATGCGTTATCAGAAGACGATAGTAAAACAATGAGTTATGACAATAATTAAACGGTTTAAGTGGAACTTCGACGCTCGTAAAAAATTCTTTCATTAAGAAAATTTCATTCGTTTTGTCAATCGTTAAAAATTTATTACTGATTTTACATAATTCATACTCCACCCAACCAGAATTTCACAAGAAATACAAAATTTTGATAATCAAACTTGTCTTAGCAGTTTCAGTACACAAATTAAACTTGTCTTAATAGTCTCAGTAGACAAATTAAACTTATCATTAGTAGTTTCAATACACAAATTAAACTTGTCTCGATTATCTAGTTCCTACAGGTTGGTCCAACCCATATCATCTTTCAAATCTTATCAATCTAATCTTGTTTATCTAATATATCTACTTTCAATTATAAAATTATTGTTTGGATGGCGCATGACAAGTTTATTTAATGTCATGGTGATGTTAGGATACAAACAAAACCAGTTGTTGTCGTGTTAGACGTTTTCGCAGTAATATTCCGGATAATTTTCACCTCAATTTGTGCTAATTTAAGTGAATATGAAGTTGAAACTGACTTTGGCTAAGGAACCGGCACACAAATCGGCTGTGACGTGTGTTGGATGGAGCAGCACAGAGGAAGTCTACTCTTCAGGGTGAGTAAAAACTAGACAATTGCAATCTTCAAATACAAACATTAGTGACTAAAAATCGATATATATATATATATATATATATATATATATATATATACAGATAATATAACAGTTTGTATGAAGTAGGGAATGCAAATGATGATTTGAGTTGAATAAAATATTTACAGCAGAATAACTTGCTGTTATCAATAAAAATAGATCTTCAACAACTGTTGCATCCTGATTTACAAGTGAATTAGCGAGAAAAAATGCACATATTATATAGGTTATCTAAATAGACTATATGTGTCAAATGTTCATCAAATAAGAAATTTGTATCCAATTCGCGACTCAAATCGATATTACAAGAAATGGATATATCTGCAACGATTATCTATAGGTATATATTAAAGTAATTATATAATTAAGTTTCATCTCTCTTCAAGACAAAACTCATATTTCTGACAATGTATCTGTCTATATAGATACAACAAACGTTCAAAAACTTTATTCGTTTTCATGAAAACGTTACTTAAAACTTATAAAGAAATTAGAATATCTATAACATATTATTATAATCTAGTAGAACAGTTCTATTATTATCTAGAAAACCACACTTTTGTTATTATCGAGAACAGCTTTATATTATCTAGAACAATTATATTAGTATATATAATAGTTGTATTAATATGTGTAATAGTAATATAATTATGTATGAACAGTTATGTTACAACTACTTAGTACTAGTTTTATTATTCTAAAACAGTTCTATTTCTATTTAGAGGAGTTTTATTGTTATCTAGAACAATTTGATTATTATCTATATCAATATTAAGTTGTTATTTATTAATTATTATAATTTGTTGTTATTTTCTTGTTATTAGTGACGATAATCAGTTGTTATCATGGAGTGTGTCGAATAACGAGTCGAGTAGGATAGTTCAGATGCACGGTGAACTGCTGCCGACGGACTTGCAGTTCCTGCCCAGGATCGGGGGGACGCTGGGCAAACACGGCGACCTAATACTGATTACGTCGGCCGACGGAAAGTTTCATATCATGAACCGCAGCGGCAGGATCGAGAGGAGCGTCGAGGCGCACAAAGGCGCCATTTTGGTAGGACAATGGAGCCACGACGGGGCTAGTTTATTAACTGGTAATTAATATTTCATAATCAGCAAATAAAACGTTGATATTGTGTTAAACTATACTACTAATTTATATTTCAATGTAGTATTTCAAGTATATCTGTATATGATTGATCTAAAGTATAATCTTGACTCTTGAATAAATTAAATCAAGAATCTTTAGTTCCGATCAAAACAATAAAATTCTTCAAATTCCACGTAAATTTGTTCTCCAAAAGTGTTCAAATCATCATACATTATTTTTGGAATAAATTTGATTCCAAAATTTTGAGACACTTGTGTCTAATTAAATCTGCAGCTGAAATATTTTTGCAGAAAATTTAAGCCGAAGGAAACATTGAAAACTTAGCTAAAGATTAAAAACAGCTAAAGTGTATGATTTCTTTATTAGTCAAGGTGAATTTTTAAAATTGTTTGTTTGTAATTTTAAAACAAACTACAGAGTAAGTCTCTGGAAGTAAGTCTACGGACAGTCTAGATTGTCTAGAACAGTGGTGCACACTATTTTCAACATTTTCTTAAAAATTTTATCGCGACCCCTGAATAGAAGTTACGTGAACATTGTAATTCCCAAACAGCTCTACCAACATCTCCAAAAAATTTTAAACAAATCCCCAAATTAGTTTTTGATAAAATTAAGTTTAAAAATTTCAATTATAAATTTTATTTTCAAAGTGGAATTTACAAAAAAAAAATGGAATATTTGCTGAAATAGATATTAAAAATTGAAAAAATTTTATAAAAATTCCGGAACAGTTCCACCAACATCTCAAAATTTGAAACATATCACCAAATTAGTTTTTGAGAAAATTAAGTTTGAAAATTTCAATGTTTACAAATTTGATTTTCAAGGTGGAATTTACAAAAAAAAAATGCAATATTTGCTAAAATAAATATTAAAATATTGGGAAAATTTTCTAAATATTCCGGAACAGTTGTACCAACATTTCCACAAAATTTGAAACAAATCCCTAAATTAGTTTTTGAGATAATTAACTTTGAAACTTACAACGTTTACCAATTTGATTTTCAAGGTGGAATTTACAAAAAAAAACTGTAATATTTGCTGAAATAAATAAACCCTTTGGACCGCAAAACTCCCTAACGGGGACATGTGTCCGGGTAGTGACAGGACCTTTGGCTCTGCAGCGGGGCATATTTACGTGTAGTGGCAGGACCATTATTTGTTGTTAGAGGACCTCCACCGAACTGTTCTGACTACTCACCGAATCCACTAGATGGGTACGAGTCATAGCGCACTGCAATACGTACATAAAAGACAAAACATATACAAAACTAACTTGCCGTTTTTG
Organism: Phosphuga atrata; assembly: GCA_944588485.1. Lineage (NCBI taxonomy): Eukaryota > Metazoa > Arthropoda > Insecta > Coleoptera > Silphidae > Phosphuga > Phosphuga atrata. The sequence goes on from OX155901.1 coordinate 33,967,634, forward strand.
GTTTCGCGAGAATAAAACGTTAACCCGTGGGTTAATCTGATTTATGGGATATCATAGGTATATGGGAGCAAGACAGAAAGGTGTAGGGAAAATAAATTTGAAGGGGGTATATAAAAATATATAATATAAAATATATAATATAAAAATTGTTTTCGCGCTGCCGCGCGATATGTGCTCTTGGTTGATCTGCTCCTATTATAACCTAATCTAACCATCCATTTTGTTCAAATCTGCAGCTATCTACGGTGGCGCCAACTGCCACCCTTTTTATTCATCCGAATATGAACGAGAGTCAAGAAAATTTTATATTGGCTGAGAGTAAAGACGACAGCGATTTTGATATCTCCGATAATTCAAAAATTTGCGATAATGAGGTTGAGTATGAAGAGGCGCAGACATCGGGTTTTCAGTGATAGTGACATGGATGATGATATTGATAAGTGGAATGACGTGAGTGATAGCTTCAATATTCCAGAAAGATTTACTTTTGATGTTTCACCACGAGTTGCCGGACCGCAAGTTTCTTCTTCGATTGTGGAACCACTGGATGTTTTTTAAATGTATTTCACTGAAGAACTCGTGGATGATTCAGTTTCAAAAACGAATGAGTACGCACACCATATTCTAGATGGAAAAGAATTATCATCGAATTACATTTGGCATACATGGGAAGATGTTGAGAAACAGAAATTTTGGTCCATCATTCGCGTTATTGTGAACATGGGTACAATGACAGTTCGAAATATCAAAGACTATTGGTGCTCAGATGCCCTAAGCAGAATCCCATCCTTCGCAGAAGTTTTCACCAGGTCCAGATTTTTACAAATTTTTTGGATGCTACATAATAGTACACCTCCTTCCTGTCAGCACAAACAGGGATCCAAAAAACAAAAATGCAACGTATCAGTGGTTTCTTAGAATATATAGATTCTAAATTTATAGAACATTTTATCCCAGGGAAAAACATCTGCGTGGATGAATCAACAGTAAAATTCAAAGGAAGGGTATATTGTATCACTTATAATCCGAAGAAGCCGACAAAGTGGGGAATCCGCGTTAACGGTTTGGCTGATTCAGCAACTGGGTACAAATATTCGATTTTACCTTATTTTGGAAGTCTAACAACAAAGTCATTGATGAGACCGTACCTTCCAGTATTTACTAGGATTTCAGTGCATTTATATCATCAGTTATTCACCGTTACCATTTATTCACCGACCGATACTTCACCAGCATTGCATTAGCTGAAGAACTATTGAAATTAAAGTGTCATCTAACCGGAACTATCATGTCAAACAGAAAAGGTATTCCCATAGAAATGAAGAAACCTAAATTAGCTATGCACAAATCCATTGCATACAGAAGGGGGAAAACACAATGCTCTTAGCTTGGAGAGATAAGAGAGTTGTGACTATTCTTTCGACTTGGGATCATGCTGGATCTATTGAACAAAAAAGAATCTTGCAATGTGGTGCTGAGATATTGTTAGAAAAGCCACAAGTTGCGTTCAATTATACATCTTCAATGCAGCCACTTACTGTTTTTTGAAGAAGTCCTTAAAGTGGTGGCGAAAATTGTTTTTTTGGGGAATGGAAATATGTATAGTGAATTCTTATATACTATATAAAACTGTTAATCAAGGTCGCAAAGAAAATGTAATGTCCCATTACCAATATCGGAAATGCTTGGTAAAACAGCTAGTAGGCAACTTTAATGACGAGAGAAAACGGCGATCGCACTCTATAATAGTAATGATGATCGGATGAATGGAAAACTTCATATAAGTGCCAAAGGTTCAAAAAAGATTGTATCCTAATATATATTAGGAAACTGTATCAAGCGTTATCACACTATGAAAAACTATAATTTGTAAACCTAAATTATAGGGATACAAGTTAATAAACTATTAAGTAGTTATTTATTGTTTCATTCAAAATTAGTAATTCTATTAGACAATAAAAGAAATATCAGTTATCTCATATTATTTTGTTATAATTAGTTGTCACTGAAACCGAGTGACTATTTTTCTATAAATTCTTTAATTATTGCACGTCCTGACGCCAAGGCGGTCAAACTACGACCGACTAAGCGCATGCGCGAATTTATGGTGCGCCCGATAATTCCGTGGGTTGCCGTCAATTCAAAATTTCACACGCATGGTTAGTTTTTGGATGTACATTCAACTGATCAGTTTAACTGACGTGAATGGCAGGCTTTCTGCACGCAGAAACTACGCGGACCTGCTGGGTTCTCGCAACACAAACGACGCCAACCGCAAAGGGTTAAAAATTGGGAAAAGCTAAAAAATTGCTAAATATTCCGCAACAGTCCTACCAACATCTCGATAAAATTTGGATCAAAACTCCAAATTAGTTTTTGAGAAAATCATGTTCGAAAATTTGAAAGTTTGATTTGCAAATTTGATTTTCAAGGTGGAATTTGCAAAAAACTGCAATATTTGCTGAAATAAATATTAAAACATTGGGAATATTTGCTAAATATTCCGCCACAGTTCTACCAACATCTCTACAAAATTTGAAACAAATCCAAATTATTTTTTGAGAAAATTGCGTTTCAAAATATCAATGTTTTTTTAATTTCCTTATATTTACATTAATTACATTATACATTTCACTATTTACTGCTACCCAATACTTACACACGAAATGCTTCAAATATATTTTTTTAATTCGACGACCCAAAAAGATTCTATATCAACCCCTCTGAGGGGTCGGGACCCATGGTTTGCGCACCAGTGGTCTAGAATAGGGGTCGGCAAACTCTATAAACTTAAGAGCCAAATTTTTATTTAAAATGATTTCAAACTGGATCAAGAGCCACGGATGTTTTTTTTCATAAAGTTATATTTTTGTATTTTCTTCATAACACGTCATAGTTCGCGCAATAATTATTGGTACACCCATTCCAAGCTCCCGTAGGATTTTAAGACACGACATCCGACGTCTACTTGTTGTTCTTTCTTCACATAATCTTCCTTTGTATTATCAGTTGTAGCAGTGGATATTTGGGTCCTCTCATTATGTGACCTAAGTATTGTAATGAATAGGATGGTTGCGACCGCTACTATGTGGTAATACATACTTATGCTGGAATTATAAATTGCCAAATGTTTTAATTACACTTAATATGTAAAAACTATTTATTCGCAAATTTGGACACTTATCACGACTCGAATTTCGACTTTTCCATCTTTTCTCCAGTTTTTCTATTCTAGTCACCCTGTCACTTCAAGAGATCCGCCATATTTTGCGGTAGCTTCTTCTTCTTGGAATTCTGCCCCTATCGCAGATTGTAAACCATCACCGTAATCCGGGTCATTTCGATGGCGCGTCTGAAGACTTCTGCGGACCCTTAAGTTACCCAGCCAAGAGATTCGTCTTCTGTCGATCGTTCTCTTTACCTTGATATTTCCTTGAATAATCAGCTGAAAGATGTGTTACCCATCTCCTCTCAGAACATGTCCTAGATATTCTAATTATCCTTTAATAAAATAAGGCTAAATAGCATAAAGAGGCCTAAGTGGCCTTTTTATGGTGTTTTTCTTTATTTGTTTTATTCATTCGGCGTAACATTTCCTTGTTCGAAACCTTATTGACATTGTATCCACCTTTAACACCACATTTCAAATTCTTCTATCTCCTTAATGTTTTCCGATTCGAGTGTCCAAGCCTCCATTCCATGCAATAGATTGGAGAATCTATATATGTTTAGCGTTCTGATTCTCAGTTCGAATCTTATATCCCGGCAGCAGAGTATTTATTCATTTTTATAAATGTGGCGAGCTACTTCAATTGAAATAAGTTATGAACGAGCATCGAAATTAAGAACGAGAACACCTACAGCAAACAATGGATTGGACTGTCATTAGGCATAGTATTTCACGTCAACTACAGAGCGCGCGAAAATAGCGGCGTTTAAACAGCTCCAGCTCAAAATTATTCTATATTTTAAATATTTTATTAAACTTAACTATAGCATACCAATTTATTAAATCGGAATATAGCTTGAATATATGCAACCTTTCCGTAGCTCTATAATATTATTAAGTCTTTTTATTCAATCTACAAGACTACAAAACAAATCTCTTGTTGAAACGCAACAGATATTTGTATGCTATTCACTAACCCCCAGTCCACTTTCATGATCACATCATTTTTTTCTTTTAAAATTGTGACAAATCCTTTTTTATTACCCACCATAGTTTTAGCTCCATTGCAACAGATGAAACAATTTTAGTAAGTGGGATGTAATTTTTCTTCAGACTTTTGACCCTTAAGAGGCAATAATACCTGGGAGTTCTAATTTGGGACCATCTCATGAAATATAGCGAGCAAGGAGGACAGCTTGTGCTGTATCCTTTATGTAAGAAGACTCATAGACCGCTATTGATATGGCTGATGCTAATTTAACGTCCTCAACTTGTTGTTGGCACACATTTAATGACATTTGCTTTGTCTTCTCTGTTGCAGTTTTGGCATACAATAGCAAGCTTTTAATTTTATTCATCTGCTTTATTGTTCAAATTTTGAAAAAGTGTGTCGGCCACATTTATTAAACAACTTTTAATGTACTCACCATCAGTGAATGGTCTTCCGTTTGTGGCGATTTAGAGACTCACGACAAAGCTTACAAAAGCCGCGGTCCGAATTGCACTCACAGTGCTCCTGTACAAAGTGCTACGGTACGGTCCGATTTAATGACTGCGCTAACGGCTGTTCCCAGTACCAATTCGGACCACGATAGGTTATGTCACGGAACGCAGTGCTGACCGTTCTGATCCGTGAGCACCGTGAACGTCTGAACATGACGTCACTTCTTACGTCATAACGTTTGCAGCTCAGACGTTGAAAGTTGAAAGCAAGAATCGGACCGAACATTGGTCGCTGTGTGCGCAATTCGGACCGCGGCCAAAGCTAGGATTATATGCAGACTGCATCCATTAGTTAAAAGAGGAACTTGTCTTTTTCAAATTCACCAGAAGTTCTTCAATTGTTTTCTTTCATCACCGAAGGGACAATTCTTAGAAAATGCGGCATGTTTATTTTCGAAATGTCTCTCGACTTTTTGTTGTTTGCTGTTATTTAATGGCAAATAAGACAAATTGGAAGATCAGCTGCATTAGGTACAAACGATTCAGTTTCAAAGCTATGTTGTATATTATCATCTACGTTTATTTTAAATTTAATTTCGACTTTAAATTAATACTTTTCTTATGATCACTTAACACATACGATATAGGTAGATCGCCGCAAATCGCCGCACTATGCACTGACTTGACAGCGAGACATAATAACTAAAACAACCGAGATCTGAGATAATATGCACAGGTACACTTCTGTATCTGTTTTTGTGATTTTTGTATATATTTCAATATATTTCTGAAGAGTCATAAGCTCACACCAAAAGAGCCACATGTAGCTCGCGAGCCACACTTTGCCGACCCCTGGTCTAGAACATACAGTTTTGTAAGTAAGTCTGTCTATTTCTCATCTATAAATTCCTCAAGACAGTCTAGAATTTCTGAAATTTGTCTATTTTTTGTGAAAATAAAATGTGTTCAATAGACAAAGTAATTCTTCCATAAATAATGGCAAAGTATGTATAAAAAATGTTCATACACCGTCAATCATATTATCTAACATACCTACGCATTCTGTTTATGCAATCATTTCAGTATTGACACACAACGTATTCAAGCTAATCCTGTTGTTCAGTTTTGTCAATTCCGAGAGTGTTTGTGGATCAAGTAATTGAAACGTCGAATCAGCCGGAGTTAATAACGTGCGTGTTTCCGTTTACGTTTCGATGGCGAACGTAATCGCATCAAACATCCTCAACAGCATAATTAGATAAATATGCCTGTGCGCGTATTCCCGAGAAAAATCTTTCCAATTTCGCCGACATCAAACGCGACTAACGAACTTTATTCATTAACAAATGTTGTGTTGGTTTTTGGGCATAATTAAAGGGACTCTTCAATCGTTATTGATATTTAAGGGGAGACGTTTATTTTATGTTTGTTCGGTGTGCAGTATTGAATATGGAAAATATCCTTCAAAGGCTTTTTCTGTATTTATTTCCGACTTAAATTTAGCAGCTTACATAAGTTAATTATTGGGAGAAATTTTCTTCAGCAAAAATATTTATTCAATCGATTTTATGTTGGAAAGGCGATATTTTAGACACTTTCAGAAACATATATAAACATCTGGACTTATAAACATCTGGACTTATTATTTTGTTATTTCAATAACATAACTTTAATATTTTTTCTTGCTATATTGTCGTTTTAGTAAATGTTGGAGTAGTTTTCAGATGAAGAAAAATTAAACTACTTCGCTGTTGTTTATAAATTGTTATGCGCACTATTACTTGAAGAAATTGCTCGGAAAAAATGAGTATATTATGCCAGAATGTCATTATAGACTGAGTTTTCTACGGGGATAAAAAGCGAAAACATCTTAACGGTCTCACAATAACCATCGATTCCGTGATGTTTTCTTTACAGCAAATTGAATAAAAACAAAAACGACTGAAATACCAAATAAACATGTTTTATATAGTCTCAGTAAAAAACTTAATAAAAACAGAAGTATCATTATTTTCTAGTTCAGACGAATTTGTTTTTTTTGTTTTGTTTTGGAGTTTGCAATTTTTGAAATATTTTATAGTAAAGTTCAAAACAAAAACTCTTTTAGATTCTCGATTTCATTTTGAATAATTGCCAAGAGAGTTTTGCAAAAACCTAGTAACAGTAAAAGGTTTAAATTTGTGTACGAACTTGAAGAACAAACTTTTTGATTTTTCAGTAGGTTTTTTTAATCAGTATTTTATCAAACTATAATATATGTAGTATCAGAAAAGTTTCATCAAATATGCTTTAAATTGATTAAATTTTGAACAAATTCATATAAAAACTATTGGTTTAATTATTTTACTTCAAAACAAACTTTTTTGATATTGGATTATGCAGTAAGTATTTTTGAAAAGTAAAGAAACATCTTTGCTTTCAGGAAAGCTTCACAAAAATTTCTTTCTTTTAGACAAATCGGCCGATTCTGTAAGAGAAATGTTAAAATTTAATTGAAAAAACGCCGTTAATTTTTTTATATTTTCGCTAAATTAATACAATTATTAAAAATATTAAAATAAATAAAATATTAGAGATACTTACTCTCCACAAGTATCTCTACTATTTTATTTATTTAACGTTTCTCTAACAGAAAATGCCCGAAAAAAATTTCAAAAATTCTAACCGTCTTGACTAATTTAACAAATAACAAACTTACTTATTGAATATTTTAGATACGCAAGCAAATTTCAAAATGTATATATCGTTAATTTATTAAAGAAAACTAAATCAATTTATGAACATAACTATAGTTTTTCTTTCCACTGTGAAAGAAATATTTTTCCAAATTCATTTTGTCGATTTATTTCCCCTGATTAAACTTTAACGTTGTTGATCGAGAACGAATTCAATCAGGCCCCGTGATACCGGGGCACAAAAATAAATATTGACAGGAGTTTAAGAGATTGTTAACGCGATGGCGTGGCTACAGAAAACATTCGAACCCATCTCCAAGCTGGGAAGAAACACTCGGCCTAAATTTTAATGATCATAAAAAACAATTAATATTATATTTAATATTGGAACAAAATTGCCCTTAATTTTATGAGAAGCGCAGATGCCAGGACATAATAATTAGAATTTTTTGTAGATTGATTTATTCTCGTGATGGGTTTTATATTATATTTAAAACAATTAAATATAAATTTTATTCTAATTCAAATTTCTATTTCTTCTTAAATCTATTTTGTTTCTTTGTTTAAAAACTTCCTTATATAATAAAATTTAGTTATGAGAAGCTTGTTTAAGTTTTGTCAAATTTATTGTTATTTGCTTTAATTGATTTTCGAGTCGATAGTTTAAAGGTTTTTGAAGTTTCCGATACAAAAAAACCGGACCGGCTTTAATCTATTATTTAGCGGAGTTTTAGTTTGTAATTTAGCAAAACGAAATAAAAATAAAGTACGAGGGAACTTTATCCATTTGCAACGGGGTCGTTATCCATAAAGACTCCCGAGAGCCGACTATCAATTTTAATAAGAAATATTTCACTTAACCAAAACGTTTTTAATAAATTTCGAAAGGAAAACTGTAAATAATTAAGCGATTCGAGAAAAAGCGTTTTGAAGTAGAGGCAGAATAATCTGCTTAAAATAAGTTATGAGTTTTTTATGTGCAAAGTTGAGATTTAGTTTTAGTAATAAGTTGCTTATCAAATATTTACGCGGTTTTTTGGTATAACGTTTATATAATAAATGGAATTGTATGTGGAATATTTAATAGGATTTAATTAAAAATTATTATTCAGGCGGAGAAGATGGTTTTATTAAAGTTTGGTCGCGCGGAGGAATGTTACGATCAACTGTAGTCTCAAGCGAAAACTCAGTATATGGAGCCAGTTGGTCTCCAGACAGCCAAGCCATTGTGTACACCCAAGGAAAATTACTTGTAATTAAACAGCTTGCCCCAAACACAAAACCAACCAAAGTAAACAAAAAACAAAATAGCTTCCCCCTTTTCATTTATGAATTTTTAGTGGAAAGCCCACGAAGGTCTGATCCTTTGTGTTTCCTGGAGTTCCGCATGTGAGGTTATAGTTTCCGGCGGCGAAGACTGTAAATATCGAGTCTGGGATAATCAGGGCCGGCCATTGTTCTCCAGCAGTCTACACGATCATCCGATTTCATCCATCGCCTGGTCCCCGAACGGGGATCTATTCGCCGTGGGCTCTTACAACACCATCCGTCTGTGTGATTACTCAGGAGTAAGTTCGAATGTTTGCCGGCTAATTAGTTATGTAAATACGGAGTCGACGTGGTCAAGATCATTAGTGAACCGATGACCGGATCAATCTGTTTGCCCTGTACAGGTCTTAAGTTAATATCTACCTCCTCCCTTTATACTTTCTACGGATTACAAACAATCAAGCGAATTTCTGTTTGTTACATAGAAATTAGTTGAAACAATATTTGATTAGCAAATGAAAGTAAATCAAATGAGACTAGGTTAGATCTATGAGGAGTAGAATAGATAAAGCCCAGAACAGACCACACCAGACTTGAACAAACTAGACTAGAGCAGACCAGATTAGATCATACTAGTCAATTTGAAATTTTATAAAAATCAATAACCTTTCAAATCTGTAAAAAAAGAACAAATCGAATCAATGTTATAAATGTTGTAGATTTTAGAAAAATTTAATTTTCCAAAAATCAAGAATTAGTAAAGTGTGTAGAAATGAAACAATCAATCAATGCATTCAAATTTGCATAATTTATTTATTTTGAGTTTTGAAAACATTTTTGCAAAATTTCTCACATGAATTTTCCTAGCAATAAATTTTGTGCGATCAATTTTCGTGTTCCGTATTTGTATTGCTCCACTATTTTAGAACTTCTTTTAAATTTAACTAGTCGTTACAATTTAAGTACAATTTCATGGATAGTATTATGTTAGTGGTCCAGGTCGTTGGAGAAGCCAATGACTGGATCAATATATAAATTGGCGTGGTCATCGGACTGCACCCAGCTGGCCGGTGCCTGTGCGAACGGCAAGGTGATCTTCGCGCACGTCGTTGAAAGATCGGTGGAGTACTCAAATTATACGGCGACCGTTACCGAGAGGAAGAGCGTTACCGTTTATGATGTTACAAACGATTCCACCGAATTCCTCGACGTTCCTGAGAGGGTTATTCAATTATCCATGAGATACACGCACTTGGTTTTAACAACGCCCAGACAGTGCTACATTTACAACGCCAATAATTGGAACACACCGACGATCTTTGATCTTAAGGACGGAAGTGTTATCCTTTTATTACAATGCGAAAAGTAACGTTATCTTATATATCCGGTTTGCCGTTTTTTGGGTAATCTATATTTTCCAGGCATCTGCTTCTGGTGGAGAAGAGTACGGTCGGGGTGTATAATTACCAGGGTAGGCTGATAGCGTCGCCCCGATGGCCCAATATGCGATTGGAAAGTTTAAGGGGTCAACATATTTCTTTATCTCCGGATACGCTGGTTGTAAGGGATACGGCTGACCCAAAAAGTAAGTAATATAAAGTGTGCTGCATAAGTATAGGAAAGACGTTTAAGAAATTTACGAGTTTCAAAGGAGCTTTATACCAAAAATATATAAAAAGATAAAAGGAATATATTATACAAGAAAGGAAAGACCGTTTGGGACTAGTTTTATATATTGTTTTTTACAGTTTTTAATAACAAATTAGCTTTCTTTTCTAAAATATATTTTATTGAAATAGATTGTAAAAATATAACCGGATGAAGGATGTGGATGTAGAATATATATTTTTTATGAAATAAATAATAGACACTATAAAATCGAAAATTTTGTTATTCATATTTAAGTTGGAAATATATCTCTGGTGAAAAAAGTTTCCATTAACATAAAAGCTTTTCTGATATATATTAAAGATGTTCGGGAAAAGTGTGCAATTTTAAAAAATGTTAGTTTTCAAGAGTTTTATAGTTTACGACCGTTTTCGGTGTTTTATTGCGTTCGCATATTTCCTGATTTTACGGCGGCTTTATAAGAATTATCCTGTTTTTCGGCTCTTTCGAAATATATTTTAACCAAATTGAATACAGTAAAATTTATTATGCAAAGTTATAGTTCCTTTTTAATATAATAAATGGAAAATATTTACGGCTCATTTTGAAAATTGTCTAGAGATTTATAAGGGTAGGTTAAAACAAGTGATTAAATTATATCAAACCATAAATAACTTTTCTAATTGAAAATATGTTCGATAGGTAAACTTGTATGCAATGTAAAATGTAATTAAAAAATTCAAATTGGGTATTTGAATATTTTTTTTGTCATAAATTTTTTTTGTTTTTTTTTCGTTGTAATTAAAAAGTTATAGCAAAGTCGCGTTGTGACGTAAGTTTTGTAGTGACAAAGTTGTAACAAAGTCGTTGTGACTGTCGCGTTGTGACGTAAGAAGGTTAATTTCTACCCTCGCATGACTTTGTTGATACAATAGTTGTAGTAGACAAGTCAAATATTAAAAGTTATCGGGCTTGTTTCGTACCATCGTGTAGGAGCACTACAAAAAGAACTCAAAAAATGTTCAATGTTCCACATTGTTAAACGTTGAAACCAATGGTTTTAAACAGTGCGTCGAAAAAATCCTAAAACGACGATTTTATAAAGAATGTTTATGTTTGAATGTTAGAATGAAGTTTCTCACTAACGACGTCACAAACAAATTATGGCGCGTTTGCAGTCACGTGATTATTTTCAAAATTTTATCACTTAATTTGTTTATAAATAATTGAATTTTATTCGCATCGCACATCCGAATTATTTATAATAAGGTTTTAAAATACATAAAAAAACGATAATTTTGTTATTAAACAACCCAATTGTAAGAGCACAAAATTTCTTAAAATTTTCGTAGCAAAATCATCAATTTTTGTCAATCAATTCGTTTAATTTAATCTAATTCAAACTGGCATTTCATTTCCAAATGATTTTATGATTCTTACAAATCTGCTGAATTTGTGAGAATTTATTATAAAGAATGGGAATCCGCGATGAGATAAATATTAAACGATGTATCTCAACTAGCATTTCCAAGCAATTTTCCCTAAACCCTGTAATCAAATACAATTCCTTATAATCATTCAGCTAGTAAAATTTTCTATTACAATGGAAGATATCCGTGATATAATAAGAAAACCTGGGGATCAATTTAAAAAAACTGTTCGTTTTCAAGAGTTTTACAGTTTACGACCGTTTGGAATTTTATTAGGTTTGCATGTTGTTGATTTGGGTTCGAGCAGGAACATGTCGGAGAATTCATCAACCGTTCAGCACACTATGGCTATCATCCAAGTGGCTTTGGATCAATCCGGCGCATCGTCCGATAGGAAAGTAGCAGTGCTCGATAAGAACCGAGATTTATATATAGTTGATGTGAGATCCTCGCATAAAGCCTTCCAGAAACTAGGTCCCTATTTACTTATTTACAACGGCGGAAAACCCGAATGAAAACTTTATTTCATTTCAGGTGGACAAATCCAATCGTTCCAATGGAACAGTGAGGAGAATATGCTTGCGGCCATACAAGACACCAGATTGGTTATCTGGTATTGTCCTACAGCCTGTTTTGATAGAGATATTTTAAAATTATGTTCGTTACTATACGACTCCCATGAATTAGGGAGAAGTCCTAGAATACATGATTTCGTTGGGAATTCTGTATCGATTAGAAGAGCTGATGGATCTTTATTAAATGTACCCACTTCACCATTCCCTTCATTACTACATAAGTATAACATTAAAAGTAATTCTTTTCTTAAACTCGTTGTTTCAGTTATATACAGAATAATAGATGGAACGATGGATTAAATTTGTGTAGGAGTATTGATGAAAGCACTTTGTGGGCTTGTTTGGCTGTATTGGCGACGCAGTTTAACACTGACGCTTTGGAAATAGCGGAAGAAGCATATGCGGCAATAAATCAGTACGATAAGGTTCTTTATATACAACATATCAGGGTAAGTATTTGATCGGTTTTATTCGGCTATTAGAGATCCGAAACAAAAGGGATAAATGTCGTAAAAAACCGGCAATAAAATCAAAACACGGTAATAACTGTTACGGAAGGCCGTTTTTTTTTTGTCCGCTGGATGAAAAAAAGAACGGAAAGGAAATAAGTACGTCGGTTGGGAAGTTAATCTCAAAAATAATCTTCCAAGCATATAAAATTGGAAAGTTTGTATAGAAGTTATGTTTATGTTTTCCTATTAAACTAATGTATTTTCCCAACATTCTTATATAATCCTCAACTTTAAGATACATTCAAAATTAAAATTTATCTCCCATAACACAAAAATATTACTTAAATAAACTCGTAATTTTCAAAACTCCTTACATTTATTACTTTTTTTTAAGGATTTATCTAGGCCTTTACAATTAGCCGGCGCAGCTTTATTAGGAGGACAAATGCAACAAGCTGAATCTATCCTCCTTCATAATGGAATGGCTTATTATGCAATTTTGAATCACATCAAATTACATAATTGGAACAGGTTTTTGGCAAAACAAATATCCTTATTTCTGTTTTAATGTATATTTGTATTTTTGTAGGGCTTTCGATTTGGCAGTGAGACACAAGACACATATCGATACAGTTTTATATCTACGAAAGAAATATTTGGAAAAGCTTGGCAAAGAAGAGATTAATAAAAAGTTTCTGAGTTTACAAAATAGTGTAAGTAATTGTACAAATTAATATATGTGCGAAATTATAAATGATTTTTTTTAGGTGCAAATTGATGAAAATAAGATTTTGGAAAAGATAGAACAAGAGAAAAACAAGCATTGAATCCATTAAAAATTGAAACTTTAAATAAATAAAATTAAAAAAAGTTTTAACTATTTTCCTATAAAGTCTATTTATTCTCTTAAACTGATTCTTGTGCTACTTTCATATACTCATCATATTGACCAATCCTCATTGGATCAATTTCCCTCAACTTTCTATAACATTCAACCCTATCCCTCAGATGTTCCTTATCACATAAGAAAAGTGAACCTGTTAACCAACATTTTGCCATATAAATCCCTAAAAAATAAATTAAAATCAATAATGGTATAAATGCATAAAGCAAATTGGAAGCATATAAAGTAAGCATAAGAAGCACAAAACATAAGTAAACTTTAGTTCAAATAATTAACATGCAATCAAAAATGTTAAATTATATAATTATTGAGCAAATCTTAGCATATTAAAGCAATTTCATGCAAAACAAAGCAAACAATTTAACTATTTATGATTTGTTCTTACATTTACAATCTGGTTCCAATTCAACTAATTGATTCATTTTTTCTAATAACTGCTGTCTGTGTTTATCGGTAACTTCTGGATTACTCAAAATCCATCTTAGATAAAACCAGGCACTGCTATCAGTGGGATCGGTAAACACCGCATTTTCAACTAACTCGATCTCTTTCTCTAAAGACTCGGCGTTAAGAGTCCTCAAAGTACTCCTGTAATGCCATGAGGAATAGTTTGAGAAATTTATGTTGATTCTGTCTATAGAGAATTTCAGTTCAGAATCTAAGTCTAGTTGAATTTTTTTTAGGATTAAACGCCTGTAATCCCAACAATGGACTGAAATTATTTTTAATTAAAGCAATTAATTTATCAGTTAATTTTGTTTGTTACAATTTCTGTCATCCATTGTGAGATACTTGGTGCACAGATTGAATTCTTTTTCCCAGTTTGGTTTTGGATGGTTTTCTAAGATCCAGTATCTGTGATGCCAAGAACCGTAAGACTTTGGGTTTGCTAATAAACACTGTTCGGTTAGATACATTTCATTTTCAAGGAAATTTATTATTTTTTCCTCCGCCGTTTCGCCCTCAGATTTACTAAAATAATGAAATATATATATATATATATATATATATATATATATATATGTGTGTTGTATTGTTTTCTCGGGGATTCCGCAACAATACAACACAGGTATCCATCCGCGAAAACCTCAAATACAACATATATATATATATATATATATATATATATATATATATATATATATATATATATATATATATATATATATATATATATATATGGATATGTATATATAAATAAAAGTTATATTAGAAGTTTATTTGAAGATTTGTTGCAGAAAGTATGAAAAATATATATAAGTTGGGTGGAAATATCAGAACCTGAAATAAAAGTAAATACAGTTTAAATAAAAATATGTTTGTTACCTTGTACAAGAACAACTTGAACAAGTAAATGTAATAAAAATGTTAATGTTTGATGTAAAAAATTAAGATTCTACTTAAAACAAGAATAACTTATACAAGTAGAAGTAAAACAATTATTTAGATAAGAGTGATAAATAAAACGAAAATGTTTTTAGATTTTTTTACAGAAAAATCAAAATAATTACAAATAAAAATGTCTTCTTGGAAAGTTCTTGAAGTCACTTGTTGTTTTCCTTCTTTCTAGATGAAATATGTATATTTCCAATGGGCAACAATTTAGAACATTTTTATATTGCGACGTGATTAAACCTGAAAAATTAGTAAAACTATTTACCTTTGGTCAATCTCTTGTAAGGTAACTTCTTTCCGATAATTCCACAGAGTGTAGATATCAGGATTTACTGCTAATAATTGTGAGCAAATGCCGAAACTTGCAGAATTATAAGGAATTTCTTTCCGTGTTGATAGGATCTGCTTCATGCCAGCTCTGTATGCTTGTAATTTCTTTTGCTGCTCCTTCTGCTTAATGAGCTTCTGCTCCTCCGTTGTTCTAACTTTAAGTCTTCCATGCTGTAAAAAAAAGAAAAATGTTTCTCTTAAGTTGGACAAAATTATCACTAAAAACTACAAGTATGTTTCATCAAAGGAATTTACCAAGAGTCAGCAGAAAGAGTTTTAAAAAAAGATTTGCGCTTTCAGCCTTAGCAATGGCAAAGAGCAAAAAAAAAACTGCTTCCAAAAGACCAGAACACAACTTTAGAACCCAGTTGATGGATTTTGGTCAGAGGGGATGATTTTGTCAAAAAAATAATTATGAGTGACGAAGCGCATTATCAATTGTATGGGGAGAGGAACAAACTAAATTAATGGTCTGCTGAAAACCCTCAAGTTATATTCGAAGAAGAGCTGCATTCTCAAAAGGTATGTTGTATGTGTTACATACAAAATTAAGAAATTTTACTGCCGATAATTTGTAAACTATATGGTATAATTATTAGGTAGGATACATGGAGAGCAATGCATCATCTTGCTGATGCCAAATAATATTTGTTTCTAATGGGAGTTGAGCAGTGGCATCCATTAAGAACATTTGTAGCATATACACAAAACATTCAATATTGACAACTACTGTGTTTCCCATCTCATATTAAAAAAGTCCCAATACTCCAACTGAGCATATTCCACACCATAATGGTGTGAGCATATAACTGAGCATATTCCACACCATAATGGTGTGGAATATGCTCAGTTGGAGTATTGGGACTTTTTTAATATGAGATGCGAAACGCAGTAGTTGTCAATATTGAATGTTTTGTGTATATGCTACAAATGTTCTTAATGGATGCCACTGCTCAACTCCCATTAGAAACAAATATTATTTGGCATCAGCAAGATGATGCATTGCTCTCCATGTATCCTACCTAATAATTATACCATATAGTTTACAAATTATCGGCAGTAAAATTTCTTAATTTTGTATGTAACACATACACCTACGATTCTAAAAAAAATTCTAAGGTACTTCTAGCAATCTTACAAACTCCAAATTTTAAATTTTAGTTAGCCTTTAGCCTATAACGGAAGGAAAAAATCAATAATACCGAAATTTCATTTTCCAAAAAATAAGGATTATTAAAAATAATATCCAACGAACGCATCGCGCTTGTAGGTAGGGTTGCTAACTTTAAAATAGAGACAGGTAGTGGGCTTTAAGAAAATCAGTAGCTGACGGACACGGTATATTACCCGAGAAAAAAAAAACAACATGGGTCATTCCATGCCAAGTGGTCTAATTTTGAAAAAGTGCCCCGCGCGACCGTCACGGATTTGGCTGAAATTTTTTGTGAAGGACTCCCTATGTCCCAAATGAACTTTGGTAAAATTTTAGGTTCACTGGTGGAATATGCATGGAGTTACAGTCCTTTGTTTGAACCCATACTGGAACCCGCGACAGTATGCCAGCGAGATTTCAACAACTTTGAATCCCAATATCTCATTGGCAAGTTTTTCATAATGCATGAAATTTTGCCAACTTGTACTTTATGGGCTTTATTCAATGAAATTAATCAAACTTTTTATGCTATGCACCCAAAAAGTGTAATGTGCTTCAAAGTTGGCCTAAAATTTTACTTTTCAAAAAAATGTAAAGTTAGCCTGCTTTTAGCAGGCTAACTTTTTAGAAGGCAAAGTTAGCCTTCTTTTAGCCCTAAAGACGGCCTGCTTTGTACCTGATTTTAGGGCCTTATATATCCGCGTTGAAACATCTATCCAACTTTTTTAGGGGGTTTAAAACATGCTCATTCTAATGGAATAGGTTTCAAAAAGTTTCCGACTCTTTTTTGCAAAATCGGTTTGAAAATACCCTATTATTGGCCGCATTACACAAATCACGAACTTTACACTCAATTTGTAAGCTAACATGAGTAACTAGGAAGTTCAAACTGCTCATTCGAAAACACAGTTATACAGAGACACTATGTGCAAAGTATCAAGCCTGTAGCTTAACTACAGCCATAGTTATGGAAACCTAAACTTTTCATTTTTTTTTAACTGTAAAATTTTAGGCCAACTTTGAAGCTTTACACTTTTTGCGTGCAATGCATAAAAAGTTTGATTAATTTCATTGAATAAAGCCCATAAAGTTGTACAAGTTGGCAAAATTTCATGCATTTTGAAAAACTTGTGAATGAGATATTGGGATTCAAAGTTGTTGAAATCTCGCTGGCATACTGTCGCGGGTTCCAGTATGGGGTCAAGAAAAGAACTGTAACTCCATGAATATTCCATCAGTGAACCTAAAATTTTACCAAAATTCATTTTGGATATAGGGAGTCCTCCACATAAAATTTCAGCCAAATCCGAGATGGTCGTGCGGAGAGCCCTAGACCACTTGACATGGAATGACGCACATGACCTACAAAAGAAAATGAGATCCCATCAAAACATGAAATGTAAAAAATGCCAAGTCTCGTAACGCAGTTCATTCGCTACAAAAAGTTGTGGGATCTCTTGTAAGACCAAGTCAGTTATTTTAGTTAGTGTGTATGTAGAAGCACCTATTCAACTACTTTATTATAAATTGTTATCTAATCAATTACCTATCAACATTTATAGTAACCGTATCAATATTAGACACCTTTATTTCCATTATAATTATAATGACTTGGCAATTGCACGGCAACGTAATTATAAAAGAATAATCTACTAATTTGTTTACTAAGTTAATCTAAACAGTAATAATAATAAGTTTATTTCAGTAAATACACATTTCGAAATGTACAAATACAAAATAGTTTTACTTAGGTAACAGGTGGTAATTAAAAAGAGAGTATCATTGGTACCTGTACCAACAAAAACATTGTATCACAGGCACCAGTAAACCTAAAAATAAAGTATTTTAATTAGTAGAATATGTTGCCGTGGAGTTGCAGTCATTATAATTATAATAGAAATAATGGTGTCCAATATTGATACGGTCACTATAAATGTTGATAGGTAATTGATTAGATAACAATTTATAATAAAGTAGTTGAACATACATACACACTAACTAAAATAACTGACTTGGTCTCAAAAAAATTGTGGGATCTCATGTATCCCACAATTTTTTTTAGCGAACGAACTGCGTTATGAGACTTGGCATTTTTTACATTTTATGTTTTTGATGGGATTTAGGATTAAGCATTTAACTGGTTATTAAACTTAGGTTATTAAACTAACTAGATTTTACTCTACAATGTACAACAAAAATTTGGTGTGCTGTGTATTTCGTTTTTTGATAATTACAGTTTAAAATCAGGGTACTCTTAATTTGTCACCCTTTATTTAATATCAAAATTATGGCAAACAACTTTTAAATAATTTATATAATTAATATTAAAAAGTTTGATGGGTTAATGGCCACATCTAAATGGGTAAATGAGGTGAAATGGGATGCAGCAGAAGCTGGAATCACACTACAGATGGCCCACAACAGAAGAGGGTTTAGAAGGAGAGAGAACTTAGGAAACATCTCAAGGCCCTAGGCCTAGAGGAGGATGACGGATGCAGATTCTGTGGCTCAGCAGAGGAAACCCCCATACATCTGTTCAAAAACTGCGGAGCATTACTCCGCAAGAGACAGATGTACCTTGGGGCTCACTGCTTGAACACAGAGGAGCTGCAGGCCTTGAATGCCACCCAGATCCTGAAATTCCTAAAGGACTCAGGATTAGAGGAGGCGCCCTAAATGGGTAAGTACACCAACACTTGGAGGAGGAGGGTGGGGTACAATAGATCTATAAAGGGCACAGTACAAGTCGTCACCACCATATCGAGAACAGTACAAAAGCATTTCAGGAGAAACCAACAATAAGGAGGCCCAAACGGATCATTTCCAACAAGGAGAGGCAGAAAAGAAGAGAACACATGAAGAGGTTCTTTAAGCAGAAAAGAAGAAAAACCAAAAAGTCTTAAGTACTTTGCAGTCCATCGTTGGCCAAATTAAAAAATAAAACACTAAAAAGAATACATAATTAGTTCACAGTCAATTATAAGAGTAGACTAACGTAATATTGAATTGGGTGAAAAAAAAACCAAGCATGTCCCTGGGATGTACAGTAAACATACTAGGCAATAAAAAAACAAAATTAATTGATAATAAAAAAGGTATAATTAAATTTGCATCAAATAAATCTGGTGCAATTATTTTCTATTTATTAAATAATTTAATAACTGTTAAAGAACTTCAAATTATAAAAATTGTGAATTATTTTAACATATATATTTTCATACAAACCATTTTGCACTGGGTTTAAAATACACACTGGATCTAATTTGGGTCTTAAAACTTAAATAAAATGTAACAATACAATAAATTATTGTTGTGTTATTTTAGGTTAAAAATAAAGTAAAACTTGAATGTCAGTATTGAACTGACAATCTGACTGACAAGGGATTTTCCCAACTGAAGTTAGATACGAGTTAAAAATAATGCAACCTGTATAAAAAGGTTCTAAAATAAAACAAAGCGCGACTAAAAAACACGTCGAAAATATGATAGTGACATAACAACGCAACAGGAAAACAACACGCTATGAAAACATCACATCTCAAAATATTACCGCCAAAATATCATATATGTCAAAGATATCACAGCAGTACATATTTCATTCTTAATCATTATTGGAACTTACGTATTAACGCCACCACCGCTACATCTTTAAATGCCGTCAATCTACACCTAAATTTTTTATGATAAATCATAAAATAAAATATTGTATTTAAAATTAAAACATTTTTAAAACAAAATACTTTTCAACCCCGGTTAGATTAGGTTGCCGGCTGCGAAGCGGATATATAAATCAAGATAACATACGCGCGGTAGCGCGAACTCTCGATCCAATATATAGCGGTAGTGGCGTTAATACGTAAGTACCTCATTATTATCACAACATATTGTATGTGATGTGATATTTTCGTAGAGCGTTGTTATGTCGCTGTGATATTGGTTTATATATTTATGGTTTATAGCGTTGGTTTATCAGGACATCTTGAAATCAATTGTTGTTCTGAAAATGTATGGATTCAAAAATTCGGGAATAGAATCGGATTAATTTATTAAATTTAAACGATAATGTCGTGAATTTGCTAATGTGACGTGACTAATTTTAACTAGATATAATTATATTTTGTGTTACTTCGAATTTCAAAACTTTAACGCCGCGGTTTCCAAACTTGATGTTACTAC
Organism: Phosphuga atrata; assembly: GCA_944588485.1. Taxonomy (NCBI): domain Eukaryota; kingdom Metazoa; phylum Arthropoda; class Insecta; order Coleoptera; family Silphidae; genus Phosphuga; species Phosphuga atrata. The sequence continues at coordinate 33,988,213 of OX155901.1, forward strand.
GCCTCCCTTAAAAATATTAAATCATTCACTTCCACTCTCCTCCTCATTCTCGCCACACCTCCAATTCTTCATCTTCTTCGTCGATAAATGGATTCTGTATCAATTTTTTTTTAATGGGAGTCGAAAATTGAATCAACAAACTATCCAAGTGCGGTACATGATAAGTCGGCACCGGACGACTCGGCACCGGATAAGTCGGCACCGGACAAATCAGCACCAGTCATCAGAGTATGAATATATAAATTTTCTATTATAACATAGGTTTTGGTAATATCAAAAACAAAAGAAATCTTTTTATAATTAAAGAATGTAACGCGCGCCCCTTGAAAGATGAAGGAAATTTTAAACTTTTTATTTAGTCACCTTCTAGCTAACAGTAGAATTCACGTTGACATGAAAACAGCGTTAAATTAAAAACTAATAATAAAACATAAATAACTTTATTAAAGGTTAAAAGGATAAGAGGTTAAAAGAAAATTAAAAATACCAGTGGTGAAATGTCTCGGTCCCGATTTGTCCGCTGCCGAATTTTCCCGGTGCCGAGTTGTCCGGTGCCGAGTTATCCGGTGCCGATTTGGAAGTGCCGAGTCGTCCGGGTCCGATCCAAGTGTTCAACAAATAGATTTTTGTTTGCTTCTATGTTATCACGGGCTCATAAATTTAAAAGTGGAAACATGTCAACTTTATTTTTTTGCAATTTTGATTGCCACAGCTCCATTTTTTTATAATTACGTTCACTTTGTCTTTTTGTATAGGCAAATGCATGTGGTCCTTGCATTGATTTATTTTATATGTATGATTTTTTTCTTCTTGTTTCAAATAGGCCTACTTTGGACCACGCTTGTTCAACTGTTGGGTTTTGATCTTTGCCCAGTATTGTCACATCTTCTGCCGATGTAACTCCTTTCTCTCTTCTCTCCAGGGGGTACCTTTCCTTTAGGGTTTTTCCTAAAAATCCACGGACTTCCTTCAATGTGCGTCTCATACTGTCTGTTTTGGAGATCTGTTATTCCCAGTTCTTTAATATCCTTCTCGGTCTCTGTCAATTAAGTGGTAAGAAGCTTCTTGATTTGCCAGAAGATGAACAGACGATTGGTTAGTCGGTTTGGAGGCAATCTTGCAACGTGGCCATAGAAAGCTACCCTTCTTTTCCTTGCACAGTCAGAGAGAGCATTTTAATATGTTCGTAGAGCTCAGAGTTATGCCGCCTTCGGAATTCCCCATCTTCCTTTACCGGGCCTAGGATCTTCCTGAGGATTCTCCTCTCTCTGATTTCCAATTTCTATATTAGACCCCTTAGGTTCAAGGGAAGACACTCCATGGCATACAGGGATTCTGGTCGTAACACTGATATGTAGTGCTTAAGTTTCAGGTTGCATGACAGACATTTCTTATTGTAAGTGTTCTTAGTCAGCTGATAGGCTAGTTCTAACTTGCTGAATCTCTTGGATAATGATCCTTTTTCTGATAAGTTGGGTTCAATCCATTCGCCAAAATACTTAAATTTCTCAGTCCTCTTGATGTTTCCCTGCTTTAGTAACATCTCTCTGTTTGCTTCTCTGATGTTGGTGAAGAATTCTATTTTCTCCAGCGACACTTGAAGACCCACTTAGGCAGCCTGTTTTCTGAGGCAGTTTACCTGTTGCCATCTCAAGAGAATCAGCAAACAGCGCCATGTCATCTTCAAATGCCAGGCAATCTACAGCCACTCCATTGTTCTTATGTCCCAGGTAGATACTCTGAGCACCCAAATAGTTCAGTTCCTTGCGCCATTCTCTCATAACCTTAAGAAGTTGAATGATCTGGCCAACTTCTTCCAATGAAGGGGGAACCACCAAACCCAGACTATTTGGTGTGGTTTGTTTATAGTCGAAGTCTTCGCTGGGTGGGTCACAGTTGAGTAGATTTTTAAAGTACTGAGCACAAAGGTGGCAGTTGTCCTTGTCGTTATAAGCCAGTTTGCTTTGTGAGTCTCTGAAGTGGAGGCTTGGGGGAGCGTATTTTCTGAGTGCCTGTTAAAGGTTCCAAAGAAATCTCTGGAATTATTCTTAGCAAAGCTCTCTTCGATGTGGGTTAGTTGGTTTTGTGTGAAGGTTCATTTGGTTCCTCAAATTATCTTGGCTGTAACCTCTCTTTGTTCCAAAAATTTATGCCAATTTTCCTTGGTCTTTTTAGAATTCCATTTCACCCAGGCTATTTGTCTTTGGGCTATTGCAATGTCACAGTCTTCAGTCCACCATGGCTGCTTCCTTCTTCTAGCGAGAGGGGCGAATTCATTGGCCGCCTTGACAAGAGTCTCCTTCAGTTGGTCCCAGTTGTTTAGGTCTGTGTTGTTCAGTCTTTGACTTAGTTCTTGACTGTTCTTGAGTCGCTCGACGTCAAATCTTACCATTTTGGAGGTTCTGTGTAATCTAGTGTTTCTAGGCTGAAGTCTTATTTTGATCTTTGAGAGGTAGTAAGTGGTTGAAGGCTGTAGACTTCATGATCAAACCAAAAATCCTACACAGATCCACCAATCGTTCTCCATTGCGGTTGGTTCGCTTATGCGCCGGATAATTGCCCACTATGTTTCTGTATTTTTTCTCTCTTCCCAATTGAGCATTGAAGTCACCATGCAGTATGACTGTGTGCCTCTCTGGAAGTTTAGAGATAATTTCTTCTAACATAAAAGTCTTCCCAGAATTTATCAGTTCTGTCTGGATTGCGTCTGTTGTCCAGGTTGATTGGGGCATGTACATTGACTATACTGTAGCCTATGATTGCGCATTTGAGGGAGAGGATGGATACACGACTACTCGGGGAGGTAAAGTCGATGACTGAATCTTGTATCCTGTGACTGATTTTAAATCCTGTACCTAAGTGGTGTACGATCCTCATTACCCGCTGGCCGACTTTTCCTTTGAGGATTCTGTAGCCCTAGGACTCGAAGGCATGTTCGTCCGTAAATCTGGTTTCCTGTACTGCTGTCAGTATTATGTTGTGTCGTGTTAGTGAATCAAACATATGTTTCAGTCTACCCACTTTTAGCAGTGAGTTGGCATTAAATGTTGCGAAGAAGCCTTGCTGTCTTGGTCTGAGTTTACGACCGGTGATTTCAGGATGTTCAGACTCATCCTCAAAGCATGTTGGTGCGGACTCCCCAGAATGCGAAGGTCCGCTAACTTCACCATAGGTGACAGTGGATTGGGTACCACCTGGGGTAGTGTATTTAGTGAAATTTTCCTTCATGCTCAGTTGAAGAATATTCTTCATGGGACAGTGGCGAGCCACTGTCCCATGATGCTGCCCAAGTTGTTAGCTTGGGAGGCTTATTATTCGGGGTTGTCACCCCTAGACAGGTCGCCTTCACTACGGCTAAGGAGTCCTGTCCACCCCTAACTACATTGTACTATTAAAAATAAAAATATTATTATTATGTAACTACTTTGATTTTTTCTAGTCTATTTTTCATTAATGTTTTTATTTATATTTGCTATCTTGGGCATGTGGAAGACTGAGGAATTTTTTATGATACCTCAAACATGTCCTTTTGTGTATTTCTCTATACAATGTTATTGTAAGACAGCGGTAGCCAAAATAGGATAGCCAGGTTTCGGTGCGGCAACGAAGAAAAGGGAAGAAGGTACTGGTTGAATGAAAGGGAGAATTTGTGTACCATATGCGGAGAGGGTACTGACAGGTGGGCACATTGGATGGAAGAGTGCAAAGGGCTAACATGGGAAGAAGGAAAGAAAAATAAATGTAAAGACTGGGAAGCGTGCATGGACGAGTCAGGTAGCGGGTGGCCCTTAATGCGGGAAATTTTAGAGCAGAAGGGAGTGATTGTGGAAAGAGTTTAGGGAGGGAGATAAGTTAGTGCGGGCGAAGAATTATTGTTTTTTTTTGTTTCTTTAAAGTGTATTTTTTTAAGTTTGAGTATTTGGGATATTTTTGGGTCGGGTTATTAGTTATGTTCTGTTTTTTTTATTGTTTCCATGTGTTTTTTTGTTTTGATATGTTGTATTGTTAGTCTTATAGTAATTGTTGTAAATATGCCAATAAAGGTAATAATAATAATAAAAATGTTATTGTAAACTTTTTTTTCTCTATGTAACTGAAATACACAATAAATGATTTAAAAAAAATGGATAAATTATAAGTGTAACCAATTGAAGAGCACAATTTGAAGACTTTAATTTTGTACTTGGCTGGTTTTTACCTTTTTTCCTCAAAAAATGTTTAACAATACTCTACCGTGGGCTATTTGTGTAGTGATCCGAAGTTTTACAACCACTTTTAAGCATTTCAAACTGTGAATAAAAAGCGCATACGTTAAAGACTACAATGTTATATTTACTGAAAAAAAACCAACAGCTGAGTAATTTATCAAAACTACCCACCTAATAATATTTGATTTTATTGCCAACCTTATAACACTAAAATATTTTGCCAACTTATACATTTAAATTGTTAAAAATATAATATATGTAGTATTATATTATATATATATACATACATATATATATATATATATATATATATATATATATATATATATATATATATATATATATATATATATACAGTGTGTAAAGTGATGAGGTTTCCTATAGGGTCAACTTTTTGAATATGAGTTTTAGGAGAAAATCTTATTCTTTATAAAAAATTTTGCTTGTATTGAAACCCCTTATGGCCTAGGCCGCACTACGGCTAAACCGCCGCGGTTTTTATTCGCATGATTTTGTGACTCAAGTAAGCTAATACAAGCGGCCTCACTTGCGGTTTTTTCCCGCGACTGATTTTTCCCATAGCGTACTGTGTGTTTATCGAGCGGTTTCGCGGTTATAGCGGTTACCTCTCGCGGGAAAAAACCATAGTGCGGCCTCGGCCTATATTCAAATAAAAATCCAATAACTTCAGATAAGATCAAAAAGTTAAAATTATATAGAATTTTTTATTTTAAATATGACTTTCTGTTGAAAAAAAGGATGGCACGAAACTCAAACATTTATTTTCTTATTTTCTAAACAAAATGAAACTTAATTTTTAATACAATAATTTAATTTTTAATTTTATTCCACATAGTCTCCTCCAGATCCAGCGCAATCTTCAACTCTTTTTCTAAATTGATTGTAAACATTTCAAAATAAATTTCTCGAATAGCCTTCACTAATAACATTTTTAGGAAAATTACATAGTTTCCCATTGGTTCCCCGTAAACTTTTTGCATTAGGTAACCCCAAAGAAAGAAATCTAAGGGAGTTAAGTCCGGTGGCCGAGATGGCCAATGTATTGGTCCATGTTGTCCAATCCATCTACCAGGAAAATGTTAATTTAACCCTTTACTGCATTTTGATGCATATATGCAACAGTAAATATATTTCGCATTAAAAATCTATTGAACAATCAAAATAATGAAAGATGCTATGGTGCGTACAGGCAACACCATCGTATACATTATTTCAAGTGGTGGGAGTATTGGACATAATATTTTACGTAGTATTCAGTGGCAATCATCTGCTAAAGTGGTTGTGCCTAAATAGACGCTCTCGCTTCCTTTGAGTTGCAACAAAACTATTTAATTTATTAATATTGTGACTGCAAAAAATTATTATCAGGTAACGTATATATTTAATTGTTTTCTTCATTTCTCAATTCATTTCTCTTTATCAAAGTGGTAGTAAATGTGCAAAACTGTTTTTAATTTGTGATGCACATATGCACCAATTTGTATATAGACTATAATAAACCAATAGGCTCAACAAACAAAATGATGCACATATGCAATATCATATAGGCAAATAATTATTTTTAGGAACACACATACAACGTCACACATTTGTGGAGGCAGTATGAAAAACGTAGGCCCCTTACACAAAAAGAATTAGTAGACGCAATTGCGGCCTTTTCAAAAATGAGGATGATCTTCAGATATTTTCAGATGAACAAGATTCTTGAAAATGACAATTTTTCTCTTGAAATTGGAAATATTTGAGATGATAATGGAAATGAATTACACTCCAATTGCGACCAATTATAAACTATTTATTGGAGTGATTTCAAACTGTGCCACATGAACGTGACTTATCAGTTGATGAGCAAATTTGTTCAAAAAGGCAAGAAGTTATTTGAAACAATATATGCCTGCAAAACCCAATAAATAGGGTTACAAGTTTTTTTTATAATCAGGATATTCGGGTTATACATATAATTTCGAAGTTTATACTGGTTAAATAAATAAGAGAATTCCAATGACAAAAATTACCTGAAAAAGTTAACCATCGAGTTTACTTTGACAATTACTACACACTACACTCCTCTTATGGTATATCTTGCTCAAAAAGGTATCTTTAGGCACAGTTCACAGAAGACTACCAAATTGTAAATTACCAGACATTGATAAATCACCAAGAGGAAGTATATATGAGTACATAACTACAGTTGACAGTATTGATATAACATCTGTGGTCTGGAAAGACAACAAAGTCGTAACACTTCTGTCAAACTTTTGTAGTATTACCAGTACAACAGGTCCAACGATATGATAAACAGCAAGGGAACAAGATTTCAGTAGATTGTAACTTGGCAAGGGAATACAATCGACATGGGTGGGATTGACCTAACAGATAGTCTTATTGGCAGACAAAAAATTACAATAAAATCAAGGAAGTGGTTTTTCGAATGTTTTACCACCTTTTAGATGTGTCATTAGTAAATGCTTGGCTACTGTACAAGCACATACATGCACAACAAAAAAAGCACATCAAAGTTACTAACATTATCAAATTTCCGGGTTGAAGTTGATATGGACATAGGATTGGCGGGCTTAGAAGTTACCAAAAAAGGAAGACGAGGATCAAATCTTGAGCAGGGATTACAAAATAAAAAAACAACGCCATCCGGCTTATTATATTCCTCCTCAAGGTGTACGCCAGGACCAGTTATCACATTGGCCAATTTGGCATAGCAGACATGTATGATGTAAACTCCCAAAATGTACAGGCTATATGCACGTTATGTGCGAGAAATTTAATGCATCTCTATGTTTTATTGCAACTAAAAATTGTTTTTTAGTTTTTTCTGTTTAAACAATTTCACCAATAAATAAAAGGAAACAAAAATATTGTTATATTCTTCAGATAATGTATACTTTGTAGCATATATGCAACATTTTGAGGGTAACTGAACATACTCTATATGCAAAATGATGCATAAGTGCATCCTTATAAAATTTACGAATAAACCAAAAAATTAAACCAAAATTAAAACAATAGATTTTTTTAACTATTTTTTTCGAATTCTGTGCATAAATTTTCATAATATACATTTTTTTCGGGAAAATTAATAAAATTGCGCAGTAAAGGGTTAAGAATTCTCTAACAATCAAGGTACATGAGCTGTACACTCAACTTGTTTGATTTAGATTCCTCTTGCTCAAATAATGACAATAAATTTTTTTAAGCATTGCCAGTATCTATGTTGATTGAAATTTCCATTAAAAAAATAGGGTCCAATTATTCTATTAAATAGCATTCTGCACCAAAATTTGGATTATCCTTTGACCAATATCTACAATTTTGTGAGGAAACAGTACCTTTTGTTGAAAACGTTGCTTCATCACAAAACATTAAATTTTAATAAAATAGGTGATGTTCCATAGTGTTCTCACCAATCCATAAAAAAAACTCAAGTCTAAAAGCGTGATCTGCAATTTCTAAGGTTTGTCTGAATCTATGTTTATATGGATAAATGTACATTGAGTTTAGTTGCACGCTGGCGTAAAGAAATCCTAGGATGTTCCGCAACTTATTCGATAGCCACAATGGTCACAATATCATCATCAGTGTATGCTTTGCGAGGCTTCTTTTTGTTGCAATGGATCCCGTTTCATCAAAAATTTTAATTAATTTTGTTAAAACTGCTCTGCTTACACTTACATTTGGATATTTTTCATTAAATAACTGGATTGCATATTTATCCGAGACTTCTCCTAAACCATAACATTTGACTATAGTCCATTTTTTAAGAATGCAGTAACTAGAAACCTGATTTACGATTTACACTATGACAAATGTTCAATCTAGTTACAAAATTTGGCGCTAAATTCAAATATAGTTACTTGAATATAAAATTGGTAATTTATTTATGGTTTCATTGAATATCTTATTATTATTGATTAAATACTGCAAATGGCAACAATAGTAATAAAATACAAACAAATAAATGGTAAAAAACGCAAAAAATCTAATTGATACAAACAGATCAGATGACAATTGTGAATTGACATGACAGCCATTGACAACTAACAGCTGCAAATGTATGTGAAAAGAAAGAGAAAAAAGAAGTTGAGATGGAGAAGTAAATATCGTCGGTGTGAAGTTCTCCTCGATTTAAGCCAATCAGAGAACAAGGTCATATAAGCTCTATCTTCCCTGTACTGCATTCTTAAAAAAATGGTCTATAGGTAGATTCGCTGCTCTAAGGTTAACAGGGTTTTAATATTAAGTTCGATGAACTGTCAATAAATGTCTCTAGGTTAACGATCAATACATGGGTAACACCATTTATATATTTGTCTCTGGGTAACACGATACTGATGCAACGTTCTGACTTGGTCATATTTAAAATCAACAACTCGACATTATTTCAAGTTTTTTTATCTTAAGTTATTTCTAGATTTTTCTTTGGCTATGAGGGGTTTCGATACAAGCAAAACTTTTTATAAAGAATAAGATTTTCTCCTAAATCTCATATTAAAAAAGTTTTTCCTATAAGAAACCTCATCACTTTACACACTGTTTATATATATATATATATATATATATATATATATATATATATATATATATATATATAATTTATTCGTTTAGCCCTCTAAGGAGCGCGTAGAACCATTACTTAGCACTGGTCTTGTTCTTTTTATCTTCCCAAAACTTCCTCTTTCTTTCGCTCTGGGCCTGTCTTCTTTCTTGCGTCCATGCGTTTTTTAGTTTCAAACTCTTAGCTGTTGGATTCTTTGATATGAAGTTATGTGAATTTATTTCCTGCCTGTATTTAGTTCGAGTAGTTGTCAATGGGTCTATATTGATTACTGAGAGGTCATGTTTGGTGTCTACCAGCCAGCGTACTTTGGACTGTCGGGTTCCATTGATGATGTGGAAGATTTTCTTGGTCAATCGAGAGTCTTCCATTCGTACTATATGACCGTAGAATTTCAGACGTCTTTTCCGTGCAAATGAGGAGAATCGTTTTGTCAGGGTTTGTTTTGTCATCGGTTCTTGTGAGCTTTTACGCATCCAGATACCATCTTGTACCTTGGGTCCAAATATTTTTCTCAGTATTTGACGTTCAACTTTCTCAATATTATTGATGTAGATAGTTAATGATGTCTCAATTGCATAGAGTGCTTCTGCAAGGATGACTGTCTTAGGGATTTTAGGGTGGGTTCAATGAGGGTTTAACACTTTACACAAATAATATATTGATTTACTCAAAACTTCGTTACATGCTTTCGTCTTGTTGCAGAGGAGAGTGTCTTGTTACACATGCGCACTCACACAAGCCACGTTGCCACTTCTATTCCCAACACTCCTCCTCGATTTTTACATATTAACCCTTTTTTAACATTACAAAACATAAAAATCGTTTCTCTTACAATCTAGTTCATAATACAAATAAAACTTTTTTTTTTTTTTTTTTTTTTTTTTTAACAAATATTTAGGATATTTCTGTAGTAACTGAATTGTTCATAACTTAGTGCTTTAGTAAACATATCCGCCAGGTTCTCAGTAGAACTTACATATTTTATATCTATCTCCTTTGAGTTTACTTTGTCTTTAATAAAGTGATATCTAATATCAATGTGCTTTGATCGTTTACTATTTTCGTAACTATTCGCCATATCAATCGCACCCTTATTATCTACATACAATACAGTTTTTACATTTTCGTTCAAATCTTCGCTTAATCGTTTAATATTTATTTGTTCACATACGCTGACAGTGGCAGCTATATATTCTGCTTCTGCAGTTGATAAAGAAACACATCCTTGTTTTCTGGATAACCATGATATAGCATTTTTACAATACATTGTTACTGATCCACTTATGCTCCTCCTATCTTTTTTGTCGTTTGCATAATCTGCATCTGAGTAAGTTTCAATTGACATTTGCTTTGACTTTACATATGTTAATGACAAATCTATAGTAGTGTATAAATATTTTAACACTCTTTTTGCTTCTAACCATGCTGATTGCGTTGGTTTATCTAGACATTGACTCAAATAGCTTGTTGCATAGGATATATCTGGCCTAGTGCCTGTACTTATATACATTAATCCTCCGATTAATTCCCTATATGGAACATTAACAATCTCTTCGCTTGAATCTATTTGATAACCTTTTGTTATTGGAATCTTTGCTCCTTTACTCTCTATCATTCTAAATCTTTCAACCATTTTTCTTATGTGTTTACTTTGAGATAACTTTAATTTTTCTTTTGATCTTTCTATTTCCATACCTAAGAAGTTTTTTACATTGCCTAAATCTTTCGCATTATATTCTTTCTTTAGTTCAGATATAATAAACTTTACATTCTCGTCACTTCCAGTTATAAGTATATCGTCTACAAACACAATTAACCATACATTCTCGCCAATATAAAAACAACAATCATTTTTAGATCTTTTTAACTTGATACTACTTGCAAAACTATTAAATGTTTCGTTCCAACATTTTGGGCTTTCCTTTAGTCCGTACAAACCTTTATTCATTTTAAAAACTTTATTCCTTTCAATATTTATTCCTTGTGGTGGATTTACATAAATTTCAGATTTTAAGTTACTGTTCAAAAATGCCGTTGGGATATCCAACTGCTTCAATTGCCACCCTTTTTGAATAGCCTGAGAAATTAACAATCTAATTGTTTGCAATCTAGCCACTGGGGCATAGTTATTTACGCTATAATTTACATTTTCTTGAAAACCTCTTGCGACAATTCTCGCTTTCTTTACACCGTCATCTTTGGTTTTAAAAATCCATTTAGAGTCTATAATTTTCTTATCTTTTGGTTTAGGAACTACTGTCCATGTGTTCATATTTGTATGAGCATTTATTTCTTTATTTATAGCTTCTTGCCACCCATCATTTAAGTTTATTGCTTCATCATATGTTATTGGATCTTTTCTTAAAAATAAACAATATGCAGTATGCAATTCGTATTCAAAATCTTTTTTATATCTTTCCGGTACTTTAATTGTTCGTGTTCTAGTCTTTCGTTCTTCATTAATAACATTTCTTTCATCAATACTACTATCATCACTACTATTCTCGTTTTCTACTTCACTATCACTTGATTCATTACTTTTTTCGGTTTCACTATTATTTTCGTTATTTACTTCGTTCTCACTTGACTTATTATTTTCGCTTAATACATCGCTTTCATTTAATATGAATTGCTCTGATAACTCATTTCTATTTTTATCGTTTACAAACTTATAATCACTTTCATCAAATTCTACATCTCTGGAGATTATTATCTCTTCTGTTTGAGGTTTCCACAAACGATACCCATTGCTACTATAACCTACCATTCGAGTTTCAATACTTCTTTCGTCAAGTTTAAATTTACGTGGTAAAATTACCGCCCACGCTTTTGAACCAAATACTCTTAACCTTTTTAAATCTAATTTTCCGTAATACATTTCGGCTGGAATTTTAAAATTTATTGCTGCAGATGGACATCTGTTTAACTGATAAGCTGCGCACATAAATGCTTCTGTCCATAAGTATTTTGGTAACCCTGTTTCATTTATCATTGTTCTAGCTTTATTGTACAAAGTTCTATTAAGTCTTTCTGCTACACCGTTTTGTTGTGGTGAATAAGGTCTAGTATACTGAATAATAATTCCGTTTTCGTAACAAAATTTTCTGAATAAATTTGAAATGAATTCGCCGCCATTGTCACATCTTATCCTTTTTACATTTACATCTTTTTGCGTTTGAATTTCTTTAATATAATGTATAAGGTTATTTTCAGCTTCACTCTTATTTTTAAGTACATACAGTTTTACAAAATGAGAATAATCGTCCGTTATAGTTTGAAAATATTTTTGACCTTCATTTGACATAGGTGTCACCGGACCAGCTATGTCTGTGTGTATTAACTCACCAATTTGTCTGCTTCTTGGTAGTTCTTGTTTAATAAATGGCTTCCTTACGCTTTTGTTTTTCATGCATGAATTACATTTTTTGTCGGACATGGGTAGTTTCATTGTTGATAACCCCTTTTTATTTAAATGACCCAATCTCAAATGCCATATATTGTTGTTTGAGCATACATTTGCTTCTTCAAACTTAGAATTATCTTTAAGTAATCCATTCAAATAAAATAAACCGCACCTTTCTTTGCAATGCCACACTGCATCATTTTTAATTAACGTTACCTTTAATGGTTTAAATATAACTTCAATACCTTTATCTATTAACCCTTTTACTGACAAAATATTATGAAATAAACCCGGAACAATTAATGCATCAATAGTTACTTCCCTTCCGCATGATAACATACAAATTTTACCTTGTTTCTTTGCAATTAATGCATCGCCGCTTGCGATTTTTATTCTTGTACATGTTTCCATGACAATAACATTGGTCATGTATTTTTCATATTCTTGTTGTATTAAGTGTTCTGTTGCACCTGAATCAATTATCCAATCAATATTGTCTGTGTTCACTGTTGCCTGATAACATTCTAGCTGCGTCGTTGCTACGAAATTGTAGTTTTCTTCTGTCTTGCTCATGTGTGTCTGATTTTGATTTGAATTTCCTCTATGCTGTCCTCGACCTCGATTATACTGGAATCTTCCACGACTGAAGTTGGATTGTGCACGTCCACGACCACGAAAATTTCCTCTCTGTTTGCCATTATTTGTGTTGCTAAAACACTCTGACTCTATATGTCCAGTACGCCCACATTTGAAACATTCGTATCTTACACTAAATGCTGCTTCACTTCTATTTGTTGATGTCTTTTCACCTCTCTTTAATTCGTCGTCTAACAAACACGTTTTTACAAAATCAACAGTCAAGTCTTTTTCCGCACTCATTGTTTCTATGGCAGTAACTACATTATCATACGACGATGGTAATGTTAGTAATAGATGACACACTTTATCAGACTCATCCATTTTAGTGCCTGATGATTCTATGCTATTTATTAATGCATCATATTTTAGGAAATGATCTTGTAATTTGTCACTTACTTTGCATTTTAGCGTTAAAAGTTGTCTTTTCAGATGTAATTTGTTTACTGCGCTTTTTCTTTCGAAAATGTTTTCTAAGCAAGTCAACATTTCTTTAGCATTTCTTGCTTTCTGCACATATGAGATGTATTTGTCGGTTATACATTTTACAATAGTTGATCTAGCTTTAGCATCTTTTTCTTTGTTCAGTTCCTTTCCAGGTTGTAAAGGTTCGATTGCTTCTTTTACTCCTTTTTCTTCTAGTATAAGATATACTCTGAATTTCCAATGTGTAAAATTTGTTCCCTCTTTCAGTTGCGGGTACACCACGATCCCTTCACCGGTCGCTGTCGCCATTTTTCTTTGTTCTGCTAAACACGTTTTTTGCACTTTTTTAAATTTACCCTTATTTTATCAAATAAAGCGATTTTTCAAAAAACTTTTTGTCTCTCCCCTGGGCCCATAACCTCTTAGGGATTTTAGGGTGGGTTCAATGAGGGTTTAACACTTTACACAAATAATATATTGATTTACTCAAAACTTCGTTACATGCTTTCGTCTTGTTGCAGAGGAGAGTGTCTTGTTACACATGCGCACTCACACAAGCCACGTTGCCACTTCTATTCCCAACAGACTGTATGGTAGTGACGGAGTTTTGCTTTGGTAGAAAGTGATTTCTTGTTGTACATATTCCAGGTGATTGCATAGGCTTTGCGTAACTTCTCCGCACGTGTTTTGTTAGCCATTCTTTCCTTACCAGTGTTTCAAATTATTTCACCTAGGTACTTGAAGTGCTTAACTTGCATGATGTTGCCATATTTGGTAGCAAGATGTGTCATATTTGAGCGTTTGGAGTCTATGTATTGCGTTTTCTCGTAAGAGATTTGAAGGCCGGTCCTGATGGCGATTTCATGAAGTTCCTTGATAGCGTGTTTGGCTTCTTCAGTAGTCCGGGTGATTATTGCAAGGTCGTCAGCAAAAGCGAGGCACTTTATGTTGATTCGTTTGTCCATTGTTCCCATATATACTCCAGGTACTTCTTTCTCCCATATTTTCTTATCTTATTCTTATCTTATCTAGTACCAGGTTAAAGAGGAGCGCGGAAAATCCATCACCCTGTCTTACTCCAGTACTGATTTGAAAAGGCTCGGAGATTTCACCCATGATTTTTACTTTAGATGTTGTGCCTGACAAAGTCTGTTCGATTAACATGGTTATTTTACTATCCACACCGTATTCACGAAGTATATTAATCAGAGTTATGCGGTCAATCGAGTCATAGGCTTTCTTAAAGTCTACGAAAGTGACAATTGTGCGGTTGGGCTGGCGATGTTGCAGTATCATCTTCAGGTTCCAGATTTGTTCCGCGCATGATCGGTGCCGTCGGAAACCTGCCTGATATTCACCGAACAGATGTTCTGTCTGTTCTTCCAGTTTTGTGAGGAGGGCACGTGAGAGAACTTTGTAGGCGGTTGATAGAAGGGAAATGCCTCGGTAATTGTTTGGATCAGTCTTGTCGCCCTTTTTGTGTAGTGGGTGGATTAAAGCAATTTTCCAGTCCGCTGGTATGATGCCGCTCTTCCATGTATTTCCAATGATAACTTGCAGTCTGTCAATCAAGAGTTCACCTCCGATGTTGAGCATTTCAGCGATTAAGCCGTCTTCCCCTGGTGCTTTGTTGTTTTTTAGGTGTAATATGATGTTTCGTATTTCCTCATGTGTTGGTGGAACAGAGTCCTGGTTTGGGGCGGCTATGTGGCATTGGAGTCTTTCTTCAGGGGGTTCACAGTTGTGTAGCTTCTCGAAGTACTGTTTCAGAATTTCGCAGTTCGCTTCTGTGTTGGTTTCAAGGGTTCCATCAGGCCGACGGAAGCAGAGGCTCGGTGGCTTGTAGTTCATCATATATATATACATATATATATTTATATATATATATATATATATATATATAATGTTAATAATTTTTATACATTTTGCTGAATAAAATTTATTTTTACTTAATGTTTAAATGTGAGAAATTGGTAGGTGAAACGACTATTTTATTTTTCTTCGGAATCAGTACACCAAATTACACAGGAATTAGTTTTTAAAAAGTTATTTAAAAAGTTTTTTTCATCGTGGGCGTTTTTTTGTTTTGTTTTTGTTTAATTCTGAAACAGTACTTCGAGAAGCTACACAACTGTGAACCCCCTGAAGAAAGACTCCAATGCCACATAGCCGCCCCAAACCAGAACTCTGTTCCACCAACACATGAGGAAATACGAAACATCATATTACACCCTGTAATCAATTGTGTAATCAATTATATTTAAAATTGTAATCTATTTAGTCTACATTCAGGCATGTAGTGAGTAGCGAGCATTAAAATGTATTTAAATGGATGGTGTATTGACAAAACAACGCTGTGAAAATGTTACACCGACATAACAACGCTCTACGAAAATACCACATCCTAAAATATGTGTTGATAATGATTAGGATGTGATATTATCCTAGTGTTATATTTGGCAAAGGTATTCAAAGCACATTACCTGAATATACAAAGATCAGGCTGCCGAGATACTACATCTTTAAAGTACTTCTATATGGAGTGGAGTCCTGGACTCGGACAAAGGCTACCGAACGGAGACTCGAGGCATTTGAGATTTGGCTATACCGCCGCATATTGAAAATTTCCTGGACGGCTCACGTCACCAGCCAGCAGCTCCTAGAGAGAATGGGAAAAGAACAAGATGTCTTACTAACAATAAAGACAAGGAAGCTGGAATACCTTGGCCATATAATATGGAACAGTCAACGGCACGGTCTATTGCAACTTATACGACAAGGAAAAGTAGATGGAAGAAGAGCGCCAGGAAGAAGGAGAATATCGTGGCTAAAAAAACCTTCGAACCTGTTTCAATACAACAAATCTCTTTAGGGCTGCAACAAAGAAAGTCCGAATTTCAATGATGATCGCCAACATCCCAAGCGGATAGGCACCAGAAGAAGAAGATATTTTCGACGTGATATTACGTTTCTGTGATATTTTCAACGTGTGTTTTGCCTTCTTTTATTTTTTTCCGTGATAATTTAATGCTTTCGTAGAGTTTTGTTTTCGTAGTGCGTTGGTATGTCACTGAAATGTTTTGAATGGGTTGTTTTGTCCCGCGTTGTTTAGTCGTTTAAATTTAGTTTTCAACATCTTGTCCTGCTTATAGTTAAAAATATTTGAAAAATTAAAATTTCATTAAAATAAATCTGGAATAATCTGCAATACGTCTTATAAGATTATATAACTATCATAGTTATAAAACTATCATTGCAAGTGTTGAAGTCATTTATCTAGTCTGATAGTGTAGTTCGTCCAACAGTTTATTCAAGTCTAGTCTACTTTTATAATAATCAAGTAACAATTTTATGTTTTGAAGTGAAATCTAATTTGCTAGATAACAACCTAATTACAATTTATTTGATATCAACAAGACTAATTAAGACTAGACATAAAGAGTTTAGTTTATCCCAATAATTCTAGTCTAATTAGATTTTTCAATAAATAATTAAATGGTAAAATAAAGTATATCTAGTCCTAATTTCTGGCAAAAATAAATTAATTTACACTACTACACTCTCAGTCTAGTCAAACCAAACCCTGAATAAAACAATAGTTTCGGTTCGACCAATGGTGATGCGTTTCGCATTTGAATTTCGCTCGCATATTTTGGACTTTTTGATTTTAATTTTTGTTGGTGGTTCAAACACTTTGTTGGTGGTTTTTTCCTGATTTCAACGCGCGCATCTCGGGCTGGTTTAAATACCATATTGTTAAATGGGCCAATATTATATTCATTATAGTACTTTTCTTGCAAAAGTTTGCACGAAACGTTCCATATTGTCTTCACTGTTGCTTCTTTAAATTCGGTCAATCGGTTATCTTTTAGTATCAACGCCAATTCTTCTAAGCTATGTTTATTTAATTCATATTCTCGTTCGCAGCAAAATTCCATAAATATTCCCCAAATATATTTGTAACTGTAACTTGTATTTCTGTTTTTTTTTTATTAGCGGATTTATACTTTGAACTTTCGCATTGCCAAAACGTGACATTTTGAAATTCACTTGGAATGAAGTTGTCAAACTCAATCGTTTTGTCATAGCGATTGATAATTGCACTGAATGCAATTATCATTGCAATGTTGACATGATTGGGTGAAATTGTTTCATATGACACAAAATGACAAAATTTGAATGGTTGTTAGAACTGTCAAAAAAATTTCAATAATAACAAATTTTCCAATTCAGGCAAGTTTGGATTACCACCTAGTAACGGTCGGACGCAATCATCCTTTTCATAATAACAAGTAGAAAATGTCACAACTTTGTAAAGTCTATATTAAAATAAACGAAACCTTGTGAATTGTGAATACTAATATAAAGTATTAAACATAAATATAATACTCTGAGTCCAAACCTAGGTTGTACTGAATTCACTCTAACAGTTAGTTAACAAATTTTAAATTAATTAAGTCAGTGAAATAAAAATTATAACATAGGTTTAGTTTGGAAACAGTGTACATAGCAAACATAATAAAGTTTTGTAATATGTTTTCATTGCTTTATTAACAGGAATTGTGATTTAAAAAAAATAAAAAAACAAATATTTTTATTTTTTTGCGGAAAACAAACAAGAACATTAAACTTCTGGCTGATAATTGAAAACTTTTGCACACTCTACGCACGATCCACCAATTGCAAAAATATAATTTATTTATCCAAGGAGAATGCTTCCAACCAAATTTCCCTCGCTGTGAAACATATATACTTCAATAATAACGCACTGCAAATGTATATACACAATTTTTTATTAATTCAATCTTAACAGTTAAAGGGAAAAAAACGGGCAATCCAATCAATTTTCGAGGAAAGAAACAAAATCCGTGAGTTTATAGAGCTGGTCCTCACTAGAAATGTGTCCACTTGGCTCGGGGCTCGGCCTTACGGGGTGCACCATTCTAGTATCAGCTTCGATGTTCCAACCTTTCTCAACACAAGCTGCACCTGCCACTTCCACCGTCAGACCCGTCATTTGGGCCACAGTGTCTAATGTTATCGATGAATAGGCATGAGATATTAAATCTACTGCTCTTAAACGAACTTTATCTACAAAACAATAAATGATAAACACATGAATTAACACTTAGATATAATATATGTGTAATGTTGGTCAAAAAAAAAACATTATACAATTACTTTATTTTCTTTCTTCCTCTACACAACATACAAGATTTGTCATATAAGATTAGACAGACAAGACAAAACTACACAGACAAAACTAGACAAACAAGACTTGATAGACAAGACTAGACAGACAAGACTCGACACACAAGACTAGACAGACAAGACTAAACAGACAAGACTAAACAGACAAGATTAGACAGGTAAGACTAGACAGACAAGACTAGAGACAACACTAGACAGACAATAGTATAGAGACAAGAGTAGAAAAACAAGTTTAGAGAGACAAGACTAGACAGATAAAGACGGTGTTTGGGCATGTGTGCGAGGACATGTGCTTGAGCATGATGAATGAATTGTTGATAAATGGCAGATTCCCCAAGGGGTGGAAGAGAGCGAGACTGGTGATGATTGAAAAAGAGCAAACAAAAGGAAGGAGAGGAAGCCAAATACAGGCCAATCTGCCTATTGAATGGGATAGCAAATATGTTTGAGAGTATGATCGGAGCTAGGATAAATGAGGACCTCGAGAGGGCAGGGGGTCTTTCAGAGGAACAGTTTGGATTCAGAGGCGGCCGCACTACGGTGAACGCAATGATGCGTGTGATAGAGAGAACAAACAAGGTTAGCCAAGTACCCGTAGCTACTGCGTGCTTGTAACCCTGGACGTAAAAAATGCTTTCAATTCGGTCCCATGTAGGCCTTGGAGCTAAAGGGGGATAGCTCCCTACCTTTGAAAACTGGTGGGGAGCTACTTGAATAGTAGGGAGATAATGACTGTGTAAGGTAAAATCTTCAAAATGAGTGCGGGTGTTCCACGGGGTACGGTTTTCGGGTCGATACTGTGGAACATATTTTATGATGAGGTTTTGAGATTGAGGCTGCCAGACGGGGTTACACTCGTCGGGTACGCTGATGACTTAGCGGTTGTCGCTGTCGCAAGAACGGAAGAAAGTCTGAAAGCGATAATGAATGAGGCAATTAGTGGGATTGATCGGTGGATGGGGGAAAAAGGGCTTGCTCTGGCTCCCCACAAAACCGAGGCGGTCCTGCTAATTGGGAGAAAAAAAACTGCGTGAACTGACCGTGCGAATGGAGAGAGTTGACGTACCGGCTCAGGAATCTGTAAGATACCTTGAGGTAGAGCTTCAGCGAAATCTCAGGGTGTCTGATCAGGTCACCCCGATGGTGAGCAAGGCTACAGGATGTATGACAGCCCTTGGATGGCTGATGCCCAACATAGGTGGGCCGTTGGCCTTCCAAGAGGAGGGTTATGAATGTGGTCATGCACTTCATTCTCCTGTATAGGGTGCCGGCATGGATAAATGCGTTCAGGATTGAATGTTATAGAGCCAGACTGACGAGAGTGCAATGGTGTATGCTGCGTGTGTGCAGCGCATACAGGACTGTTTCTGGCGACGCCGCGGCGGCCGTTGCTGGAGCCAGACCTTCTGGCGCATGAAAGGGTGAGAGTTTGGAAAGGTAATGACCCTAGAACTGAAATGAAGAAAACAATGCGTGGAGAACAAGAGGAGAAAAACAAGAGCTATGGGATGGGTCAGAAAAGGGAGCCTGGACCAGGCAACTGATTCCGACTATTGATGAATGGGTCAACCATGGGCACGGGGAGGTGAATTATCACGTCACCTAGGCGCTTACGGGGCATGGATGCTTTGGGTCCTACCTGGTGCGCATCGGGAAACTGGTCGAGGCGCACTGTAGGTATTATGGAGCGACTGAGGACACTGCAGAGCATACCATCTTTGAGTGTACGAGATGGGAGAGAATGAGGAGCACAGCAGAATGCATGGTGGGAGACAATGTAAATAAGGAGAGTATGTTGAGAATCATGCTCCGCAGTGATTATGGATGGGGCGTGCTGACTGGTATGATTGGATATATAATCAGAAGGATGAAAGGGATGAGCGTAAGGCGGGACGAGGGGTTGCTACGCGCGAGCAGTGCGTGCCAACGCCGGGCCCCCCATAGTTAGTTGGGTGCGCACAAATACATTGTAAACTCTGTGAGAGGGAGCACGGCGATTAACGGCGCGCCCGGCACAACGAGTGAATGCGGATGAATGCTTTGGACATGAAAGGGGGAGGAACGTGATGAAGTTATGCCAAATTTTGGATTCCATCATCTCATGCAGACAAGACTAAACAGAGACTAGACAGATAAGACTAGACCAGACAAACAAGACTTGAGTAGATAGACAAGACTAGACAGACAAGACTAGGTAAATAAGACTAAACAGACAAGACTAGAGAGACAGGACAGACCAGTTTAGACATAAAAAACTAGACAGGCAAGACTAGACATGTAAGACTAGACAGACATACAAGAGTGGACAGATAAAAAAGACTACACAGCAAAGACTAGACAGACAAAACTAGATAGATAAAACTAGGCAGACAAGGCTAGACAAACAAGACTAGACAGACAAGACTAAACACACCAGAGAGATGAGACTAGACACACTAGACAGACAAGACTAGACACACTAAGAGATAAGACTAGGCCTACAAGACTAGATAGAGTAGACTAGACAAACAATACTAAACAAACAAGGCAAGACACACAAGATTAGAGACTTGACTAGACAGACAACACTAGACAGTCAAGTCTAGGCAATGAAGACTAGACAAACAAGACAAGACAAAGTAAACAGACAGGTCTAAGCAAATGAAACGGAACAGGTCTCGGTAAATAATACTAGACATACAGGTAAGCAAAACTAGACATATAAAAGTCAGCATTAATGAATTTAATCTAATCTCATCATAGTTTTATCTCAATTTGCAAAAAAATAGTTCTATACTAAAATGTAGACTACATTTTACATATTTGTTATATTTTAATAAACAAGTTAAGTTTCAATATTTGTTATATAAGTTTCAATGTTCTTGTAAATACCTTGAACGTGTTTCATAATCTCAGCTACAGTTTCTGACCAATTGACGGCATTTAGTGCTTTGTAAATTGAAGGAAACTCCCGTTTCCACATATGTTGCCCGACATTCCATATCTGTCCCAATTCCGGCGTGGATGTTTTGAGGCTCACTGGGATGCGTTTCCATAAGTACTTTGCATTACACCTACATAAACAACAATGAGAGAGTGCATAATTTTTTTTTGGTAAAACTTACAGATCATTTTGGTACAAATAAATGGCTAAAAGTTGTTCATAAACTTGTGGTGTTGCTATGCCGTTTGGTGCCTGCAAGAAATGGGTGAAGTTTTTGGGGTGAAAATATAACCTATAAATGGCTTTTTTGTGTTGGAAGGAGTATTTTTGTTACCTCTAGTTCTTGTCTTTCTAAGTCTTCGGCTAATTTATCTATGTTTTCCATTATAAAGGATCTTGTGTTTATCGTGGTTTCTATATTAAAGTCTTAAATATTTGATTGATATATACAAAATAAAATAGTTTGTTCTCATATGATGACAACTGACATTTTTCTTGTAGACCGGCTCTAACATACACATACGTTCCAAAAAACGGTTTTTCGGACGGTCGGGAAATCGCTCGAGGATTTCCTGCCGTGGAAATGAAGAAAACTTGAAGAACTTATCTCGTGTTAGGGAAAAACCAAATTGGAAATTCACTGTCAAGTGTTTTCCGTCTGCATGAATTGACAAGGTTTTCGACGATTTAAGGGATGTTTTTGACAGTTTCACAGAGGGCGACACTCTCGGTCAGGATTAAAATATTTGGAAACAAGTTTAAATTGTGAATTCTAAAAATGATTCCATAGATTCAGCAGTAGTTAAATAGTTTATATTATAGTTCCCTTGAATTTATATCTACTTCCGAAATGAAATACTTGAAGTCTTTCCTTCAAAAGTTATATATGTATAAAATACGTAGAGTAACATGCAGAGCCATTGGCCTACTTTAGCAAACCTTAGGTACTTGTTTTTTACTTGATTTCTGAGGGCCCTACAAGACAATTTACTTCAAGATATGTTAAAAGCATTTTAACACTATAGTCATTCTAAAACAACATAAAAAATACAAACTTGAAGAACCATTTTCAAAAATACAGAATTTAAAATTTTTATTTCAGAATATACCTAGCTATTGGTTCCTCGGTGATTGTTGGCAGTCTTCCCGCAATAATTGGTCCACCTGGTACAGGACAAATGCTTATTAAAGGACTCCCTTAAACCGCTGTCTAAGCAGTTTAAACTTATTATTTTTATTTTTACTGCTGAAAAGTGCCAATAACTATATATGAGTGACAATTACTACACTTTAGCTGTGTTCCATCCACTGGGTATAAGCCTCGTTTCTCCTTCTATTTTTTACGGTTTTGTGCTGTTTGGTACCAGTTAAGCGCTGCGTGGAGTTTGATACCGTCACTCCTTAATGGTCGTCCCGCATTCCGTTTGTAAGCCTCCATCCTACCATCTCCGCGCTCCATCTGTTTGTACCTCTGGCCACATGTGCTGCCCAATTCCATTTCAGGTTGGCAATGTGTTTGGTGATGTCCCACACTTTTCTCTGCTCTCTTAACGATATCACCAATATTCTCCGTTCTATAGGTCTTTGATGCACACGTAGCTTGTTCAGTATGGTGTTCTTGAGACCCCATGTTTGTGCACAATATTTTGCCCGTTATTTAGTGTAGTCGGATCTGTGCAGTTGCATTTTTGTAGATTTTTTTATAATAAATTTGATATCTACATATTGAAACCAAAAGTAAAAAAATCAATTTATTAGAAAATTTAGAAATAAATAAATATAATATAAAAGGTATCATATTAAATGATCAATTACAAGTAAGCAATTCTTCACTCTTCTTCATCTTGCTCCTGTGACGCTACAATCCTATGTGATTCCTGGTTATCAGCTTTAGTAGGAGGATTAACAAATGAGCTTATATATTGATGAAGATATCAAAACTTACTTCACCCAGTTTGGAACAATAATTGATGTTGAAATGCCATTTGATAAGATGGAGAATTAAAGAAAAGGATTCTGTTTCATTACATTTGAATCCGAGCAAGTAGTCAATGAACTGTTGAAGACCCTGAAGCAAACAATCAATGACAAAGAGGTTGATGTGAAGAAGGCGACACCAAAACCGGATGTCATGGACGCAACCAAAGGCACTAACCCTACTAAGTTACTATTTTTTTTTTTGGTGGGCGTAGCTGTCAAGTTTTTATTTCCTTTTTTCGAGACGACATGTGGCCCCCATGAACTCATAAGTGCATTCTGGACTAGAGATGAGCATGGGATCTCATCAACCCAACTCATCGTCCCATGGAATGGGATGAGTGGTATGAACGTCACGTGGGATTGCATGGGATGGGTCGACAATTTTGTATGGGACGGAGTGGACGAGTTTAGATAATCTAGTAAATCCAGTTCTAGTAATGGATTATCGTACCAATGCGCAAATTTTCCATAATACGTCCAGCCCAGGAGATTTATGTGATAACGATGTAGTTCCTGACAAATCTTACGAACCGTTCGCGACGATATTACGGAAAAATTAAATTCGAACGAATTATCGTTAAGAAAGCCTGAACCGGAAAGAACGTCTGCTGTATAGCAAAAATGGGATGAATGTGACGGACCGCGCGACTGGGATGGGATGGGACGAAAATTTTGTAGGATGGGACAGTGGGACGAAAATATGATGGTATGAGACAGTGACTGGGATCCGTCCCACGGTATGGGATATGTAACGAGAAACTCGTCCCATGCTCATATCTACTCTAGACTTCTGCTTATCGCATATCCTCAGAGTGACAGATGGACTTGAAGGATGTTGCTTATATAGATTTGTAAGACACTTTGTTAATGTAAGCGTTTCCGCTCCATATGTTAGGACAGGTATAACACATTGGTCGTACACCTTTCTTTTTAAGCAGATGGGTAAGTCACCCTTAAACACGTTGGTTTAGTTTACCAAAAACGGCCCAGGTTAGTCCTACTCATCTGTAGAAATCGTTCGTTTGATTATCTCTACCAATTCGAATCTGGTGTCCTAGATATTTAATATATGAGACAGTCTGTTATTTTGACACAATCCACTGAAATGGTTTCACTCACAATCAGTACAAGGTTGGTCATTGTTTGCATTTTCGAGTAGTTGATCATTAGGCTCACTTGGAGTGAGGCAGCATTTAATTTTTCGAGCATTTTTCTAGCTTCATCAATACAGACTGTTATGAGCACAATATCATCGGCGAAGCGCAGGTGACTTAGTTTTTCGCCGTCTATGTTGACCCCATGTGTTCAAAGTCGACATTTTTAAACATGTATTCCAGAAGTGTTGTGAATAAGCTGGGCGAGATGTTATCTCCCTGTCGTACCCCTGGATTTATACAGAATCTATCGGTGTTTTCGTGTAATCTCACGCATGAGTCGCATTTTTATGGATGTTATATCGGAATATATGTGGTCTATACTGCAGTCGGCTATTGCTTAAATTAGTTTTCGTTGGTTTATGGAGTCGAATCCTTCTCGTACTCAACGAATATGTGGACTAGGGGCTTATTGTACTCTACACATTTTTCAATTAGTGCCTTGACAACTTGTAAGTGGTCGTTTGTGCCAAAGCCTGCTCTAAAGCCGGCTTGGCTCCTTATTAGGTTGGTAAAAATCTAGCGTCGGTGTTAGTATATAATCCGCTTATAATCCTCATGAACAACTTATACTTGTAAGAACTAACTTTACGTTTTCGAGTCCGAAATCATTCCATTCAAAGTTTTTCTGCCCAGTACCGGGCTACGTCTATGACATTTTCATTTGCAATCCACATCTCATCGATGGAGCACGTTGCAGGGCATAATGTGCATCCCAGCAGATGGCACATGTGGTTGGTCTTCAATTTTCCACTTTAGTTTATTTGTTTTTACGGGTGCCACGCCGGTTCATATTCTGTTTAGCGTTCTCCATGTCTTCCAGTCCAAATTTGACCCTGCACAGGGGCTTTCGTTGATAGGGAAGTTGTCGGGCGGTTCCACAGTGGCACATTGAAGAAAATTTTTCCTTGATTTGAGTCTTTTCAAGGACATGGCGAACGTCGAAGGTTTGCTTAAATTTTTCTATGTGCTCTATACCTATTCTTCTTTCACTTGGTTCTGCGAAGCCCGGTGCTTTGTACAATTGGTTGATTGGTGTTGGTTTCATGCAGCCACAGTAATAATGCAAGTTTGGTTTAAGGCGATATCGACCTGTTTTGCATGGCTTGTTCTGCACCAGACTGGGCAGGCATATTCTGCAGTTGAGAAACAGAGGACTTGCGCGGATGTTCTCAAGACGAGGTTTTGCACTCCATTTGCTTCCGGCTAGTTTTTGTACAAGGCTATTTCTAGCAACTACTTTTTGTCTGCTTTTGTGACAGTGTTGTTTGTAAGTTAGTGTTCTATCCAAGATTACACCTAGATACTTTGATGTTTCGGCGTATTCTAGTTCTTTGCCCTCCCAGGACACGTTTAGAAAGCACTTAGTTGGGTTTTTGATGGGTTCTGTTTTAGCGACATTTTTCGATAGAATTTGGCCAGAGTTTCCATTGCGACCTCCAGCCTCTATCTCCCCGAATGTTTGACCTTGAACTGTGACAACTAGGTCGTCAGCGTACACGTAGTGTTTGGCATTTTCTGTTATAGGCTGGTCATTGGTGTATATATTAAATAGAGTGGGGGCCTGAACACTTCCTTGTGGGAAACCATTTCTTTGGATTCTCCAGCGGCTTTTTTTTTATTTTGAAGTTCCACATAAAACCATCTGTTTTGGAGTATTGATTGAACTGCTTTCGTTAGTTTGGAGATCGATGAACACAGCTCCTGTTATTTTGGAAACCCTCCTTCTGTGACATTTAGTACCTGACCAGTGCAAGATTTTCCAGGTCTGAAGCCTGCCGGTTGAGGTATTAACAGAGGGTCTATGTATGTGTTTCTGAATTCTCTGGAGGATTAGCCGTTCGTAGAGTTTAAAGAGATGACATAGCAGTGATATTGGGCGGTAGCTGTTGGGCAGGTCGGGATTCTTCCCAGGTTTGGGTATAGCAATTACCTTCGCTCTTCGCCAAATTTTGGGTATTGCGTATGATTTCAAACAGTTGTTAAGAAAGGCCAATAGCCAGGTTTTAGTTTTCCTTCCGAAATGCTTGACCTGTTTCGTAAACATGCCGTCTACCCATGGAGACTTTCTGTTTTTCATGTTGTATATTGCTTGGTTAAGTTCTTTTATAGTAAAACCCTCGCGCAGCAGGTTAGATTCATTGCCAGCGTCGCGGATTAGGTTCTCTTTACTTGTTTTTTGTTGTGTTTTCCCGTTTAGTAGTAGCTGTTGGGCTATTTGATTTGGTGTAAGATTGTTTTTTTGTTCCAGGCCATCTTACTACTATGTGTCATGGCCATTTTCTCCAGAGTTTCCAGTCACTTTGTTTGTCTTGCTTTGACCAGTTCGGTTAGCAGTACTGAGCCGCATTTGATGGTATCGTCGTTAAAAGGATCTATTGCATATAGCTTGTTATATCTTTTAGTATCGTTTGATACTCCGGTATGTAATGCTGTTAACAACCTCTTGGGATTTGTTCTTTGGATATGCGCTTGAGTCTATAAGTCCAGAAAAACTTCGTAGTTGTTTGGATTTGATTCGATTGTATGGATTTCATTGCCGAGTGTTTTTGTGATACCATTCCAGTTTGCCTTTTTTAAAGTTGAAACGTCTTCTAAATGGGATTTTTGGTGTTTTTATAGCGTTGTAAAAGTTTATAACAATGGGGCGGTGTTGAGTCTTTGGTATAGGGTTGTAGACAACCTTTTTACACTGTTGCTCAATGTTGCCAGATACGAAACAAAAGATCCGGGTTGTAGCATCGTTTTAATCTCTTGCTATTAAAGGAGCAGGGTAGTTTGGGGTCATTAATCAGTGATAGACCGTTTGACTCAGCCCATTGTTCCACAAGGTCTCCATTTGATGCGTTGTGATCATATCCCCACGTAATATGGTGATTGTTAAAATCGCCAATAAGAAATTTTATCTACGACCACTATTGTAAATGCTGATTATTGTACAGTTCGTGGACTATGTAAATACATCATAACACACACATATGTAACAGTCCGCGATTAATGATAAGTTATGATTGATAACACACACGTGCGTCTGGTTTACGATACGTTGATTGGTTGAGAGCTGCTACTATGTGCTCAGCGCCCCCCGTGCCAAAATTCAACCTAACGGAAAGTGACATTGCGTATATTGGGTTGCCTATATCTATGAGCATTCTTATTCCAGTTTAACCCGAATAAGTACTAAATAATAAGGTATGTAACCATTAAGAATGTATTTCTTTTCATTTCTATTCTAATCTAAAATTTATATTTTCATTCTCAAGTTAAATAATGTCGAGTAACAGTTATATATGAAAATACAACTGCTTGTTTATTATAATGTTAAATAATGTACCTAATAAGAAATAAATTTGTTACATCAAACATATTTTTCTTATTAAACACAAACAAATTAGTGTGGTCGTAGATAAAGTATAGTACATAACTCGAGTTGTAAGGCAATTACGTACTGTTCGTAACGTAACTGTTCCACTCGTACGTAATATGCTTCTTACAACTCTCGTTACGTAATATACTATTGTGTTTTGTGTCTGGAAGTTGTTTGTATGGGAAAATGGGTCAAGTTGGTATGGGTCTTTTCCTGTTGGTTTGTATACAGAGGTTACTGTACGTTTTCCTGTAATTTCTACGAGAGTTTCAATGTCGTCTTGGTTATTTTTTGCTACGGAAGAAATAGCAAAGGAGTGCTTAGCGAAAATTGCACTTCCATATTTATTATGGGGGGTTTCAATGCTTAGGTTCATTCCAGAAACGGCCGGTCTACTAGAATTTTCATAACTGTGTTTCCTGGACACAGTATGTCGCAATTTGAAGTTTTACATAACTAGGAGAATATGTCCTGCTTGTTTTTCGTGATTCCCTCGATATTAATGCTGAGTATTGTCAAAGATGGCTCTAAGGAGAGCCTTATGGGGTTTTGCGTTGGTTTTTGCCGTTTTAATGACAGTGGTGATGATTCGGTGGTGGAAGGATTAGCCGTATCTTTTGAAGACGTTTCCATGCGTCTGTAGATTTGTTTGGTAATTACCCTTACTTGCTCCCCACACACATGTGTGAAACGAGGCTTATGGGCCTGTAGTTTGCAAGGTCTGCTGTATTTCCTTTTTGTGCATGATAATGATTATTGCATTGTTCCATTTTGACGGGATGTTCTCTTCTGTGAGGCACTTATTAAAAAGAGTATGAAGCGTTTGAATATGTTTTTTCTCGTCCATTGTGGCTTCAACAACGATTTCGTCTTCACCCTGGGCCTTATTTCTATTCATTTCCTTCAGTGACATTCTAATTTCCTCCATAGTGATGTCAGGAATCTTGTCTGATCCTTGGTTTAAGACTTTAGGTATTTCGGGGAATACATTGTGGTTACCTGTCGACTTATATAGTTTTGTATAGAAATTTTCAATTATTTTTGATATCTTCTTTACGGGTTGTTACGTTTCCATGTTTTTGGTTTTGTCTAATTGTTATTTAAGGGATGGAAACCTAAAGATACCAAAGAAGTTTCAAATATAGTTGAAGTTTCGACTACTACTTATATACTAAAAGATTTTGATCAATTTTCTCAAATGAATTCAACAGTATAACAAGTTTTTTTTCCTATACTGAACGAAACATTTAGAAAAAAAGAAAAATAATTTATAACATGAAGTTTTTATTTTTAACAAAAAATACATTTTCTTTGAAATATATATATATAGTTATATATTTTTTACTTTATTAATATGAATCACAGCGAATGTTTAAAAGAAAATTTGCCATTTTTTGTCTTACAATATACCTAATATTTATAAGAAACAAAAAAATAAACAAAAAAAGTTAATAAAAAAAAAAAAATTCATAATAAATTTCATATACACAAAGAAAAAGTTTGTAAACCTATTACACGAATATACAAAAAAAATATTGTAAATATTGTCGTGAATATATATTTATATTATTATTTGTTTGTACAAGTTTATTTTTAGTTTTTTTTTAAATATTAATATAAAAATATTTTATACACTGAAAAACTATTTAAATGCTTCTTATTTTTTTGTTTAAAACATTTTCTTCTCTTCTCAAACTCGTTTTCTTAGCGAATCTTTTATATACATTAGGAAGATTTTTTTTAATTAAAAGCAAAATAACAAGTCAAAACTTTATAAAGCGAATAAATAAAATTTTCAAATAAAGTTTGTATAATTAAAATGAATCCATGATATAAAGAAAAAAAAAATTATGTAATCAAGTCAGTTTGTATATGAAGAAACTTAAATTAAAGCCTGGGATTATGTAAGTTGTTATGGCGATTAATCGAGTATGTTTCTTTATTTTATGTAATAGGCATGGCAACAGGGAATCAATAAGGTTGGAAATTTTTTCTTACAAAACTGACTTTATAAAACCTAAGTAATTAAGTCAGCACATAAGTCTGTAAAGTTTTTAGTTAAAAATGAGTTAGTTTCAATTTGTAGCTTGTAATTTCAGTTCTTTAGAATGTGCAAAATGGTCCTCAAGAATAACATCAATATAGTTGTCCATATAATATCTTAGTTCATTCTAGGTCCATGGGCCCTTTATCACTTGTTATGATATCATATATCAATTATTTTTATGAAGTTTCCGTTAGTTAACTAAAGAAAAAACATATTCAATATATATATCTGCTTATTTAAGTTTGACTAAGGTAAATACGACATCAAATGGTATTAGAACCATTTGTGCCATTTATTAGGAGATCAATTATGGAAAAAACTGTTATTAATCTTATTCTTACATCAATAATTCTCCCCATTCTGCTTTAAAATAATATGAACTCAATTTAGCTTGGAAATTATGAGCATTATGATTTCCATATTAATTATGAGGAATTGTGGCCAGTCACCATTGGTTCCAAAATTGTTACAAACTTATGTACCAACCACTGACATATTGTAAAATTAGCTGCAGAATTTTCCTTAAAAAAACCAGAAGACTAATATCCAATAATTTTTGAATATTGGCGAACTTATTAATGCGAACTTATTAATGCGAAATATAGTTTGAATATATAAATAAAGTATAATCTTGATAATCCGACGAATATGGGACCAGACAACCGCCGGATTATCAAACAATTCCTTATTATCAGGATTAAAACAAAACAATAACAATTTTACATATTTTCTGTACAATTGTATGATGTTATTCAGAATAAAATATGTATCTATATAGGTAAATGTGTGCATACAGAAAAATATGTACAAACTTAGAACGGATAGTAAGCCAATAGTAGAGTGGAGTTGACTTGGTCAGAATAGTCAATCAAGTTTTCAGTTAAAAGCAAGTGTGTTGACCAGACCTTTGTCCAAGAACACTGGATGGTGTTTCTTTTGAGTTCATTTCTTCTGTGCACGAGAATTACAACCGGCGCGTGGCAACGCAAAGAAAAGACATGTGTTTCCCCAGAGTGCCAGAATTATTGAACGTGCCGGATTAATGAACCACCGGATTATCAAGAGTATACTGTTACCTATTCTTGGTTATATTAAGTCTTATTAAGACTATGAACAAATCTCATGTTGAAACAACTACTTCCTGGCTAGTATCACACAAGATATTTGCATGTTATTACTAGTCTCAGTCCACAACAGAACTAGACAAATAACATTGTTTTTAAGAACATTTTTTTCTATTTATATTAAGTGAATAACCATCTGCAGAAGCGTTTTGAGAACTATCTCAATTTGAAAGCTGCACTGATGAGAGATAGATGTACGCTTCTGCAGATGGCTATTCACTTAATTTAAATTGGAAGACACGATCTTCAAAACAAAGTAATTTGTCTAGTACTGTTAGTGACATGAAAATGGACTGGGACTAGCAAATAACATGCAAATGTCTGTTGTTTCAATTCAATATTCTGTGTGATATTAGCCAGGTAGTAGATGTTTCAACATGAGATTTGTTCATAGCCTGAAAGTCTTAAATTGTAGAGCTATGAACAGGTTGAATATATTTAAATATTCAAGCTATATTTCACTTTAATAAGTTTGTACAAATAGTTTTTGATTTTACAGTTAATTCCTACGTATAAAAATCAATTTAATCTAATTTCTTATAAATCTAGCATTTTTTCTTTCATATAAAAATGATAGAAAATCAAAGTTTCCTAAATAGTTGCAAAGATTTTGGTATTAGCCGCTGCAAAAAAAGAATCCTTTTTTTTGTTTTTAAGAGCTAATAAATATAACAAACTGAGTTTTCAACTTAATCTCGCATTACATAAAACGTAACTCTCTAGATTAGATTAAAACCTCAAATATAAATATATATATATATATATAAATATATATGTATATATATATATATATATATATATATATATATATATATATATATATATATATATATAGAAATTAATAAAACTTATTTACATTTGGATGTAGACATGATTTCTGTTAAAGTGACTTGTCTTGGTTTCCTAACGTTATTCCTACAAATAATACTGCTCCGTGTAGAATACCTCTCTTTATTAAACTCTTCTTGCAATTTCCTCGCAAATGCTAAATCTTTCTTCTCCTGTTGCTCTTTATCCTTAAAGCCATTAACGTGCAACTCATTATTATCAAACCCGTAAAATGGAGAGCCCGAAATCTTCCTCTCCCTCAGAGTCATCCTACTTTTCTTCACTTCAGGTTTTGCGCAGAAATCTCGAATACTCGGTCTTCGTTTTGGGGTAGTTTGAGTGTGTTTTAAAGGAGATTTTAGATTTTTGACGCAACGACTGTAGATTTTTTCGGAGTCTGGGGAGGACTTTTTTGGGGGTTCGGAGATTTTGCGTTTGCGCTTGCTTCGGGTGGATGGGCTGGTGATTGTTGTGAGTGAAATTGGTGAAGTTGTTTCAAAACGTGCGAATGCTGAAGTGGTATTGCTGTTTATAATATTTGTATGGCCTATTGGAGACCTAAAATGATTACACAGATTAGTAACAATTGAAATAATAAATTTATCATTTCTCTTACCCTATAATTGTTGTTGTAGCTTTGATAATTTTAGCAGGTATTCTAAGAATTGTTCCACATTTGCTTGGAGGAATATTCCTATGATCAATAGGTTTGAAATATCGACATTCATTTTCAATAGAATCGTTACTATCAGTGATTTCAATAGTGAAGTTCATCAAATTCTTCTGTTTAATGCTCTTCTCCTTATTCACAACACTATTAATAAACTCTGGTAGCTTCTTGCTGCTCACATTCTTAATATATTTATCTAACGGACGTCTTTTCTTAGGAATATCAACGATTTTCGAGACGGAAGGTTTCGGTATGAAACCCATCTCTTTTGCAATTTGTCTTGCCACCTTCTCATCTAGTCTAAGTTTTTCTACCCGAATGGACTCTTCATATTCTTCTTGCTCTTTTAGTTTCCTTATTAATTCTGCACTAGCCTTTTCCTCCTCATCCTTCAACTTCTTCTGTTCTAATTCTTGTTTACGTTTTTGAGCCTCATATTCCTTTCTAATCTCACCCGGTACAGTTAATTGTATTGGAGTTTCTGAAAAATACATATTGCTTTTAATAATCATTTACGATTTAATAATCATTTAAGACTGAATTTATGAAAAGATCTTTTACAGGTTTGAGTTTATTTTATTAAAAAAAATCAAATTTCATTCAAAGCGGCTAAATACCATTTTCATCCTCACCATCTCAGATTTTCTTAATATTTGGCAGAGGTTTTAGCAGAGGAAAAATTTAAAATTTTACACAGATATGTCAACTAGTTTTATAGTGTTGTAAAGTTCTCATAAATGGGTGTGAAAACAGTGAACTCCAATTTTTTGAAACGCTGTAGCAGCCTTTTTAAATCAAACTAGAGACCTGTAATTGGTGCCGTTTAACAGCATTTTTCACGCCCTTTTCTATGATATACAATACTATATAGGTCAATATATGAAAAAAAAATCACAGAACCTAATTTAAAATTTTAATTTAATTTTTTTTTTCAGAAAGTACATATTTTAAAATTTTCTAATTAATTCCATGAATACTTAGTAATCTTGCAAACCACAAGACAAAATATAAATTTGGGCAATGGCTTCATTGTTATTATTTATATTGTCAATATGTATTGTTTCAACAAAAAGTTTGGGTAGGTTTCAATATAGAAACTAATACATTAAGAATTCAGTGTTGTAATCCATTACAACTTTTTGAGTGGGCATTAGAAAATATTAGCAAAGTAGACTTTATACATTCAAGACAAAAAGAATATATTAAATAATAATGTTTTCTGAAAAATCATTTTGATCACACTATCAAAGGAACGCACCAATATCATGTGTTCATTCCCAAAACTACTTAAAAAATATTGGTGCAAAACTTTTCTACAAATTCAGAAGCTTTGGAAAAGGAGGTGCCAAATCTCCAGATAAGCTTAATTTAGCAGACATATCAGGTTACATTACTGTTCTCTATGAAACAAACTGGTCACTTGGATATGTTTTATGGAAGAATAAAGAACTTGATGTAAAAAAAAAATGTTGGTTGTACATCCTTCTCATAACCAAGAAATGTTGATATTCTGTGGGTCTCAGTAATGGATGTCCTGATGAAAGTGAATCCTCTAACTCCCACTGGAAGAACCTATGATCTACTTTAACGTGATATGTATCAGACAAATGAAACATTTCATGCTTAAAATGATCGACCTGTTGACCTCACTTTAAATTTGAGAAGGCTTCATTTGTCCTATTATTTAAAAGTGTAACTTTTGTTAATAGTAACAATAGTAAATTTTGTTTATTTTCATTAATATGTCAATATAGCATTATTGGATAATGAATACAAAGTTGAATTAAATGAAATAGAAGTTCAGTCTTCAATTTTCTTAACAATGAAGCTATGAAAACAATTTTTCTTAATAATGAAATCCATTGCCCAAATTTATTTTTTGACCAGTGGTTTACAATAACACTAGCAAGTCATGGAATTAATTTCGAAATTTAAAAATACATACTTTCTGAAAAAAATTTAATTATAATTCAAAAATGGGTTTTAAGAATTTTTTTCGTCTCTAGATCAATTAGGAAGGATAACTGCAGCAATCTACAGCAATTCAAAAAGTTGTTGTTTCCTGTTTTGGGGTCCATTTATGAGAACTTTAGAACTCTGTCATTCAAAAACGAATTGACACATCTCATTAAAATTTCATATTTTTTCCAAGTCTATACTAATACACCTGTGCCAAATTTCAGGTTTAGAAAATTATCAGAAAATTTGAAGTTTAGACACTGTGTTGAGTTGATGTGGAATAACCCGTAACTAAACCATTTCCACTCCTTTTCTTTCAAATTAAAAGCTTATTTCAATGATTTGATGGCTAGATCGATGAGATTTTTCAAATTTTACAACATTCTATTTTTTAACATTCTAACATAAATGTCTATGTTTCGCGACCAATCTTAGATGCTAATGCTAAGAGATGCTAAATCCAATGGTGAAAACTATAAGTCGTTGTTACCTTTCAAAAGTTAGCGCATCGTGCAACCATCGGAAAATGTGAGATAATTAATTTTACCAACATCGCTGTTTATTGCAGTTATGAGAATGTTTTCGTTCGCAAAATATGAATTGCTAAATTTCAATCGAAATTTAAAAAGAAAATGACTATCGGATAGAGATATTGGAAACTCGTGAACTTCCTGGGGAAAATTTAACTATACCCATAGGAAAATGACCTCCTGAAATCTATTTTGAATTATCTCCAACCGTTTTTGAGAAATTGGCTAGTGAAATTATCAATCGCAAAAATTCCAGTTTGAGTTTCAGTTTCAAAAAAGCCATGAAACTGAAATTCCTACTAGGGATGAGCGATATTTCACTACCGCTAATTTAATCACCGTGATCAAAAAATCACTGGTCACTGCAGTGATCCAATATTCGTATTCACGGTGACCGGTGATTTCACCGTATGCAACTTACAATACGAATAACTACAATATAATCTTGATAATCCTGTGGTTGTTTAATCCGGCGCCCTGGAGAAAAACGTGTCTTTTCTTTTCGCTGCCCCGCGCCGGATATAAACCTCGCGCACAGAAGAAATAAAGTCAAAAACAACACCATCCATTGTTATTGTAAAAAGGTCTGGCCAATACACCCTGCTTTTAACTCTGAAAACTTGATTGACGATTCTGATCAATCTAACCACAGTCCTACAATTGTCTTACTGTTTTAAGTTTGTACATATTTTTTGTATGTGCAAGTTTACCTATTAGATACATATTTTATTCTTTCTGAAATACAATTGTACATAAAATATGTAAAATTGAAATTGTTTTCTTTTAATCCTTGTTCCGACAGTTGTCTGGTCCATGGTGGCATATGAGTCATATTATCAAGATTATACTGTATTTATAAGGCAAGAAGCTACATTTATCAGTTCACTGTGTTTATATTATACCTATAGTTCTTTCCTTTTGTGCCATGTGAAATGTTTTCTTCTAAAGCTGGTCAGGTATTGACTGAATGTAGAAATAGATTAAGTGATGCAAAAGCCAAATAGATTTTATTTTTAAATGCGAATTACAAATATTGTGAATAAATCTATTGACGACTTGTACTGCGACCTTTATAGATCTATTGTACCCCACCCTCTTCCTCTAAGCGTTGGTATATTTACCCATTTTGAGCGCCTCCTCTAGTCCTGATTACTTTAGGAATTTCAGGATCTGTTTTTTTCAGGATTTAAGGATTCAAGGACTGCAATTCCTCTGCGTTCAAGCAGAATTCTGTCAGAATTCTAAGCTTGTTCATGTCTAGTTTCCAGCAAGCTTTTGTTCTGTTCTGGTTAAAAGATCCCAGCTGCCCTTTGGATTGTCTCAACTCTGGAAGTTCTTTCCAGGTTTTCACCCATTGTTCTCTTATTTCTTCATCTAAACTTATGTAGATGGTGTTCACACTCAAGGTTTCTGGACCTTTAAAGGGATTACTGGATACCTTGTTTGCTAGGTGAACATCGGCTTCTTCGTTTCCGACAATACCAGTGTGTCCTGGTACCCAGTACAGCGTTACTTAATTTTCTTTGCCAAGATTGGTTAGCTTTCCCACACAGTCCCATACCAGTTTGCATCTGATGGTGTATGAGCTAATGGCTGTCTGACAGGATAGCAATTCGCGGTACATGATAAATCGGCACCGGACGACTCGGCACTTCTAACTCCGCACCGGGCAAATCGGCACCAGTCATCAGAGTATGAATATATAAATTTTCATAGCAAATTCATTATAACATAGGTTTTGGTAATATCAAAACCAAAGAAATCTTTTTGTAATTAAAGAATGTAACGCACGCCCCTTGAAAGATGAAGGAAATTTTAAACTATTTATTTAGTCACCTTCTAGCCGACAGCAGAATTCATGTTGACATGCAAACAACTTTAAATTAAAAACTAAAAATAAAACATAAATAGCTTTATTAAAGGTTAAAAGAAAATTAAAAATACGAGTGCTGAAATGTCTCGGTGCCGATTTATCCGGTGCCGAATTTTCCCGTTGCCGAGTTGTCCGGTGCCGAGTCGTCCGGGTCCGAGCAATTCGTTTTTTGCGATAATTCCTGTCAAGAACTGTGCACATCTTTCGATTGTGTGTACCTCTGCTTGGAAGATACTTGGGAATGTTCCCATGGATTCGAAGTATTTGGTACGAGGTCCAAACACGCCTGCACCAGGACCTTCCTTTGTCTTCGAACCATCTATATACCACTTGGTAGCATTTCGCTGTATGTGATATGCTGAGGATTCGTCGCTCCAATCGGCTTTACTACTACACATTGCTGCGTAGTTTTTCTCGAAATGGTATTTGTATACCATTTCGTCTTTTGGAGCTTCCAGCCAGGGCCTTCCAGTCTTTTGGTGCTTCCTTGGCAGCGAGGCTGTTTCGGTCTCTGCTCCCGATTATTTTACCTCTGCCTATTCCTTCCTTGCAGAACCTTACAATCGTCGATCTGGCGGCCCTCTCCACGACAAGGTACAGCAGTCAGATCCAGCAGCAGCTCCATTTCTGCTGTCGGGCAGGACCCCATCACCCCCGTGATGCAGACACACGCCAGTCTTTGAATCGACTCAAATTGTTTCCTCATAGAGGCCAGCTTGGTTTTATTCCCCACGAAACCGCCCCGCAAATGATCGCAAGTCTCACTATCATGGTGTACATTCATCGCAGGATTGTGGGGTTACAACCCCACGTTTTTCCTGCCAGATTTCTGCACACCATTAGAGCGCGTTTTGCTTTACCAACCGCTGCTTCAGCGTGTCTATTCCATAAGAATTTGCTAGCTATTGTGATACCCAGGTACCTTATCTCCTGTTTGTATTCTACTCTTGTTCGCTTTATCAATATTGTTTTCTCACCTTTTTTATTGACTGTTAAATTAGCTGGAATTTCGAAGATTACAGGGGTTTGATCTGCATTACAAATTAATTTAATGTATAATCATGTACTTTTCTTAAGTTTATAATGTGTCGTTGATATGCTAAGTTTTTCTTCATAATCTTTTGGTAATTTTTGCTCCAAAGTTGTTTGTCGACGGAGACTTAACCAGTTTCGTACCATCATCCGCCTAGCCCAATCCACACTTGCTTTAAAATCTATGCCAGCAATATTTAATGTTTTTGCAATTTCTCCAGCTTTAATTGGTATCACTTAAGTCGTTACGGGAAATCATTGTTCTCGCATTTCTGTAACGAATTGGACGACTTCTTGGTCGATATCCTTAAAATATCCTTTTTTGGTCCCCGAAATGGCCATCGTGTAGAATAGGCATTCTGTAATTGTTCTTTTTGTAATCGCCAAAGTCAATACAATCCCGTATTCGTCATTTCACCCGATAACACACGAATTAGCTGCCTATCATTCAATGATACATCGAGCCTTTTCAATCCCCCTTACCTCAGAAAAGAGAATCAAAGAGTTAAATACCATCATTTCAATTGCCACAGACAATGGGTTCCCAACAAAACTCATCCAAAACATTATAAATAATAAATGAACCCAATTCACAATGGCCCAAATATATCAGAAAACCTCAAATTCAGACAAAAACTTCATCTCCCTGATATATTTTGGCAAAACAAGCGAACAAATCGCAAATGTTCTTCGTAAGCAAAATCTTCAAGTAGCATTTAAACCCTACTCAAAGTTGTCCCACATATTGTTTAAAGCCAAAGACAAAATCGACCCCCTCAAAAAATCCGGCGTATACAAAATTCATTGTTCCGAATGCAAAAGCGTGTACATAGGTCAGATACATAGGTTTTCAACACGGTTTTCAGAACATTCTCGCGCTTTTCGTCTGAAAAAAGACACTAGTTCTTTTTCAAACCATTGTCTCGAATGCAATCATAAATTCCTAGAAATAAAAATCTTGCATAATTGCAACATAGGCCCGAAACTAAATCTCCTAGAACAGGCATGAGCAACCTTTTGTGGAACCATGGGCAAATTACCATTATCTGTTCCAGTAAAGCAACGACAAAACCTAAGGCGGTCATATTGGTCCCCTTTATTAAAATTTGGGGCAGTAGAGTAGTTTTCATTGAGCAGGAAAGCCAGCACAGATCCTGTATTCGGCCCGCGGGCCACAGGTTGCTCATGCCTGTCCTAGTCATTAGAAATTTTCAAAAAAACCCGTAATCCCTCAGTTAATCTCCTAAACGACAAAACCTACCTACTCTTTTCCCAACTTTTTAATCTCACCCAATCTCAAGCAGGTAAGTCCTCATCTACGGACACCGCCCCTCCCCAGCAAAACTATAGGGGTATATATATATATATATATATATATATATATATATATATATATATATATATATTCAACCTCATCAATTTTTTAAGTCACTTGAAAATGACCGTCTAACGTCGAAACTAGAATCGTGATATGTGTAGAAATTG
Source organism: Phosphuga atrata (assembly GCA_944588485.1). Taxonomy (NCBI): domain Eukaryota; kingdom Metazoa; phylum Arthropoda; class Insecta; order Coleoptera; family Silphidae; genus Phosphuga; species Phosphuga atrata. The sequence goes on from OX155901.1 coordinate 34,027,663, forward strand.
ATATAACTGTGAATAATAAGTTATATAACATTTTTACATATTATAAGTGTGGTTAAAACAGTGATTTTTTCAATTCAATGTAACTATTGTTTGATGTTTAGGCTGCATGATTACTATCAATTTGAAGATGGACTCATATCTTCTTCTACTTCCTTGAATGATTTCAAGGTCTTTATGGGTGACTTGACGTTCAACATGGTCATTCATATTCTGGGATTATTTTTAATTTTTACAAATATTTTTATACTCAAATAAATACACCTTTATATGCATGAACAAACGGTCTTTGCAAAGAACAAATTGCAACTAGTGTTTCTACAGATTTTCTCATATAGTACACTGATATACCAGCAGTCTTCTACAGATGTTCTCATATAGTACACTGATATACTGGCAGTCTTCCACAGATGTTCTGATATAGTACACTGATATACCAGCAGTCTTCTATAGATATTTTCATATAGTACACTGATACACCGGCAGTCTTCTACAGATGTGCTCATATAGTACAATGATATAGTGGCAGTCTTCTTTTAAAGGAATCATAGACAAAAACAGAATATTTACAAAGAGGCAGGTCAAAAATAGTAGGGTGGACTTAAAACTATATCGCTGTCTCATCTAAAATGTTCGTTATTAAAGAGACAGATGGTACTTGCAGATGTTAAATCTCATAGCCAACATCTGTTTCTGTAGACTTCAGAGGAGAGACTTGCAGACTTTCATTTTTAAATGCCCAACCTCTCTTTTTGTGGATATTTGAAGAAAAAAACCTCACCTTATAATCAGGTAAATACAGTAGTTACTGACGACTTTAGTTTGAATTCACTAGGTGCAAGATCGGGATTTGTAGTACTACAATAATATGATCATGGTCACTATGAAATATCAGCATGATTGAAAAGTAGCAGTCACTGATAATGACGATATCAGAAAATCATCATATAGCTCAACACTAATTGCTACTAACATGTATTTCATATAAACTTATTTTCATACCCATTTTGAGTTGTTACTTTGTATAGGACCAAGAAATTGTACAGGCAGACTGTTTATACATACACACAAGTTCTAGTTAAATTGTAAAAACTAGATGTATGTATGCAAACTGGAACATTTAGTTTATGCCCTTAACACTAAACCTACCGACAGTTCTTGTATACCTATTCCTACTGCGCTCCGTCTAATTGACCGGTAATTAAAAAGTTATCGATTTTAGTATCCAATGCAAATAATGGTTGATTTATTGCTAATCGTATATAAAATAAAGAATTTTCATGAAATTTCGTCCAAATTTATAGGAAGTGCCTTCCTCAAAGTTCAACTATAAACCTAAAAAACAAAATTTGCATGTTTCCCACATGAGAAACCAAACTAAATATTTTGTATATCTCAAATTATTCATAAAAAAAAACTTTTATATGCAATGTTATGCTATAATACTACATATACATACTTCTGAAATGTATATTTACTGCAAACATATTTTTCGCACTTCAAATGGATTTTTAGTTATAATCTTTACAAAATCTTATTTGACAAGTTTTTCAAATCTGAACTTACAGTCACTGTTGGTAAAAGTATTTTTTCTCGAGATTTTTCATACGTTTCGCCGAGCTCTGAGCTAACTGGAATAGAAATTCCTGCCTCGAAATATTTTCACCTGTCATTTCTTTGTACAAAACCCAGGCATTTATTCCAGCTAGGTCTAGAGTGTTGAAAAATACCTGAAGTGGCCACCTACAACTTTTCGACTTTACACTGTATTTCCTTGCCACATCTACTCCATATTTTGTACTATTATAAAATCTAGTAGTTTCCGGTAAACATTTGTTGCTTTTTTGTATTGATTCATGATTGGAACTTAGGACAAGCACTTTTTTGTGTCTTACTTTTGTACACTGTAAGAGTAATGTAATTTGTACAATTTGCTTGAAAATCTAGCCATTTTATCTTTCCTTTATTTTTCTTTATTTTAACTTTAGCTACAATCTTTTATTCCCACGAATTGTTCCAACAATTGTAGTTTTTTTTGTATTCTTGGTTAGTGATGAAGTCGTGAAAAAATTATCTGTTGTTACGTTCCTTCCACACCCTGTGAAAGGTTCCATCAGTTTTACAACTACAAACTCCCCAAGTGGAGTTGAACATTCTCTCCTTTCAGCCTTTCCCAAATAGGGAAACCCATTTATTATATACTTGCGTCACACGCCAACCTTTATTCCAAATTTGTTTGGCATATACTGTGTAAATCTACACCTAGTCTTCGACAGAAACAACTGCTCATGAACAGCAATATATGCACCAGGTTTATAACAATTTTGTGAATTCTCAATAAATTGATCCCATATTGTAGATATCATAGCAAACTTATTGGCTTGTAAACACTGGCTTCTTTCGCTGTTCTTATCAAATCGTATGCACTTCATAATTTGGATAAAGTCGTTTCTGCTCATTGTTTCCGAAAAAAAAAACGGGTCCCCAATTTTTATGCCACAAATATGAAACATCCAATTTTTTTGGCTCATATCCGCAGCGAGCATATAGTTTTCTTGCATTTAGCTTCCAAAGTTTCACTCTTCGAGCAAGCAGTAGGTCATATTGACTGGCGCAGTAGGTAGGACAGATACATTTTTCTTGGAAGAGAAAAAATAACTAGAAGTACAGAGTGAAAAAAATATTATATGTATTTTCTAAGGATTGTAATAAAGTTCGATAATGGTATTATAACATTTAAAGTGTGTAATTCTTATAGGTTTGAAAAAGGTCAATTTGACCAGTACTGGTAGGTTTAGTGTTAATTTATTGAATTTTAAATCTGAAGAAATTTCATTAAAATAAAAAAATATTTTAAGAATAGCATTATGTTTAAGTTTAACAAAATTTCAAAAATGGTTTTCTAGTTTCAAAATAGCAATTAAATTAATGGCAACAATGCTTATTTAAACAATGATTAGACTATTTAACTTTGATACTGATTATTTAAACACTTAACTTTAGACAATATTATTAATTTACATTGTAAAATCAACCATCCAACTATGTGTATATTCTATGGGCACAGTTAAAAATTGCTGCAAATTTTAACAAAAATCCAATCTTATAAGTTAAGTGTGCTAGTTTACATATTGAAAATAAAATCAAGATAATATAATGAAACCTTGAAGGCAATAATAAAGAAATTAATATCTACAAATGATGGAATTGATATAGATATTTTCGAAAATACAATACCTACATACAGATAATCAATAAGAAGATAAACAATAAAAAGGTATTTGTGTTGACAAGTGTTTAAGGTTATATTTTGATTGATGTTTTCCAGTGCAATTACCTTCCTCAAGATTTTCCTCGATCCCTAGGAGCCTGTTCTGGACGTGATCCGCGAACTTGTGCTGGAGGACGTTCCAGAGCTTCTCGTTGATGATCTTGTTGTCCTTTTTGGCAATCCTGTGCCAAGAGCTAAATCTTATTCTACATAGTGGACAAGTGAGATTCGCGTTCGCCAGTGTACCCTCGAAACAGGGCAAACAGAAGTCGTGACTGCAGGGTAACGTGACAGGATGGATCAGAATACATCGACAGATCGGACACAAAACGTCTCCCAACGAAATATTCGAATAGTTTATGTTATTTACACTTTTCACAGACCTTACTCCTCTACGAGGAGCCATTTTGAACTATCGCCCTGAACATAGCCACTTACTAAATAAAAATCAACACAGACACAATTACCATACAAATAAAAAAAACAACACATTTTAAAAACAACATTCATTTACAAAACCCTAAATTTAATTAAAAATCTATTTAATCTATTTACATTTACTTTAGTAACTAGTTATTATTTCTTTATTTTACGCGATTTACTCTATTTTCAATAATTGATTTATTGTTGTTATGTTGGTCGCAGTGTTTAAATGTTTGTGGCTAAGTTTAGTGTAAAGTGAAATTAGACGTCTGTCATATACTGTCACCTAAAGTACACAAGACAGTTATTTTAATTGTAATTGGGGATAATTGCTGGAGTTTTTGGGGAACTCTTGTTGATTTTCTTGTGAAAATGTTGGTGAAACATTGGATTTAGGTGGCGGAGTTGTTGAGCATCGTCCGGAAAAAGTTTCGGTTTTCTTGGTTTGGTCCAAGGAAATCAGTAAAGGTATTTGTTTATATATAAACACAACATAAACTTGCTCTTAACCCCCTTTTATCTTCCCTTACAACTGAATAATCATTGTAAATTCTCTACAGGTACATTCATAATTGGTAATTAAAATATACATTTCCATCAAAATTAATTTCCCTCAACAAAATTAGTTTATGGCATTTATAAATCATATTGCTAATGCAAATAAGATTTGTGTTATTTACTATTTATTGATAAAATATCACTATTTCGAACCTCTGGTCTATTTGTTAAAGCAGCAAGTTACATAAGTTTGTTACACAAAGATGTTATTAATAAACCAATTAAAATAATGTAATCCATTGTGTAAATATTTAATAACTCACATTTAAAATTCCTCAAAAATAACTCATTTACTATTGAAAGAGAAAGTGTTAAATTTAAATAATTCATAAGAAAATCCATCTTGCTCAATATACAGATTTTTTAACTTTTCTTAAATTATCAATTATTTGTTGTACAGATTGACACTGTGTGGGGTTGGGCTTCGCCGCCCTTAAGGCTGCAGCTATCTGGTGGGCTTCGGGGGGGCCCTTGCAGGATGGGCGGGGAAGTAGGCGATAGGCCCCCTTCGCCTGCGCGGCTATCCCACACCTCGGACAAACACCCCAAAAACACACTCACTGAATTAAATCTGTTGAGAAGACATAGAGAACTCTGTGATGTTGTCCTCAATGTTGGCACTCGGAAAATATTTGCACACAGAGTTATTCTCAGCGCATGCAGCCCTTACTTCAGGTAATATTCTTCTTTTATTATCAATAAATCTAGTTAATTTATTTATTATAGAGCTATGTTTACTGGAGAGTTGGCTGAATCGAGACAAACAGAAGTAACAATAAGAGATATAGATGAGCTTGCGATGGATTTATTAATAGATTTTTGTTATACATCGCATATAGTTGTGGAAGAATCGAATGTTCAGACACTTTTACCAGCAGCTTGTTTGCTCCAGTTAACAGAAATTCAAGATATATGCTGTGAATTTCTTAAAAGACAGTTAGATCCTTCAAACTGTTTAGGTATCAGAGCTTTTGCTGATACGCATTCCTGCCGTGAACTCCTCCGTATCGCCGATAAATTCACCCAGCATAATTTCCAGGAAGTTATGGAAAGCGAAGAGTTCCTACTATTACCTGTTGGTCAATTGGTTGATATAATCTCGAGCGACGAGTTGAATGTACGGACAGAGGAGCAAGTTTTCAATGCTGTCATGTCTTGGGTCAAGTACAATGTTTCTGATAGACGACAGCACCTACCACAAGTCTTGCAACATGTTAGACTACCTTTACTTAGTCCTAAATTTCTGGTTGGGACCGTTGGGTCGGATTTACTGGTCCGATCTGACGAATCTTGCAGGGATCTAGTAGACGAGGCCAAGAATTACTTGCTCCTACCACAGGAAAGACCCTTGATGCAAGGGCCTAGGACAAGGCCAAGGAAACCAACTAGGAGAGGGGAAGTTTTATTTGCCGTTGGTGGATGGTGCAGTGGAGATGCCATAGCATCTGTTGAAAAATTTGATCCACAAACCATGGAATGGAAGATGGTTGCACCAATGAGCAAGAGAAGGTGTGGAGTAGGAGTTGCTGTATTAAATGATTTGTTGTATGCTGTTGGTGGTCATGATGGACAAAGTTATCTAAATAGTATTGAAAGGTAACAATTACAGTTAATATTTATTGATTTTTTTCTTTGTTTAGGTATCAAATTTACTTTTTCTTGAGTTAAAATGCTAATTGAAAAGTGTTGGCTTTAGGTATGATCCTCAAACAGATCAATGGTCATGTGATGTAGCTCCAACAACTTCTTGTAGAACAAGTGTGGGAGTTGCTGTTTTGGACAATCTTCTTTATGCTGTAGGGGGGCAAGATGGAGTCCAATGCCTCAACCATGTAGAAAGGTAATATTCCTACAAATTATTGGTAATTACCAATAACATCCTTACACAATTTGATCAAAAATTTGTATACAATCTTAATATATAGATATGATCCAAAAGAAAATAAGTGGAGTAAAGTGGCACCAATGACGACTAGAAGGCTAGGAGTAGCTGTTGCTGTCTTAGGTGGTTACTTGTATGCAATAGGTGGATCAGATGGACAGTCTCCATTAAACACAGTGGAACGTTATGATCCAAGGAGTAACAAATGGTCTCCAGTTGCTCCAATGTCTACAAGAAGGAAACACCTAGGCTGCGCTGTCTTCAACAATTTAATTTATGCAGTTGGTGGAAGAGACGATTGCATGGAATTGAGCAGTGCTGAAAGATACAATCCGCATACAAATAGTTGGAGTCCAATTGTTGCTATGACATCGAGGAGAAGTGGAGTAAGTTAAAAGTTGTTTTCTGTAAGATTTGTTTGTAATTTAGTTTTTCTTTAGGTTGGTTTAGCAGTGGTAAATGGTCAGTTGTATGCAGTTGGTGGTTTTGATGGTACAGCATATCTGAAGACCATTGAGGTTTATGATACAGAGCAGAATCAGTGGCGATTGTGCGGAGCAATGAATTACCGGAGGTTGGGAGGTGGTGTAGGTGTAATGAGGGCTCCGCAGACGGAAAATCGGATTTGGTAGCTAAACCCGAACGCCACTTTACATTGCATTAAACGCGATTTAGTCACAATCACCTACTCTGGGTCGATCGTCCAGCGACCTTTCAGAGGCAAAGATGACTTGGCTTAAGTCTTTTTAAACCCTTTATTTAAATTTGAATTTATGTTTAAATACTGTAAATATTTATTCTAGTTGTTTTTTTAAACGTTAAAGGAAATGTAAAGTGGTTTATGATTTGGACACAACAAAGAACTGTAAGATAAATAAGTGTTTTAGTTTTTAAATAGAATCACTGATGGTTATTATAAAAGCTTCTGCATGTTAGAAAACAGACAAAGATTTTTTGGGGGGGGCAGTCGGGGTTTTAAATAGAATCACTGGTGTGTTATAGTTGAACGTTTTAACAGGCAAAACTGGTTAGAAAAAGAATTATATAATAGATATTATATGTAGCATCACTGGAGCTCTCTTCTGAATGTTAAGTTATATAATAATTAACACAAAGTCGTATGTGTAAGTTGCACGAACTATAAAGTTTTAGATGTGTAAAAGAAATGTCTAGTTGTTGATAATGTGATGCTAAAAATGTTTTATTGCTGTACATTTTTGGGAGGTTTTTTGTGTGTAAATATGATGAGATTTATAACTAGCTTGGTATAACCGATTTGTTTTTACTTTGTATCTTTAATTTTGTATTCTGTATTACGCTGTTTTTATCTGATTCTTGTTCAATTAATATTTTTACGTGAAATTTTTATTTTGTATATATTTTTTTCATTTCTGAGAGCTGTGTTATTCGTTTATTAAGTATTAATAAAAAAAACATTTTTTTTATATATATAAATAAATGCAAAAATAATTTTATCTACAACCACTATTGTAAATGCCTATTATTGTACAGTTCGTGGACTATGTAAATACATCATAACACAGACGTATGTAACAGTCCGCGATTAATGATAAGTTATAATTGATAACACACATGCGTTTGGTTTACGATTCGTTGATTGGTTGAGAGCTGCTACTATTGTTAAATATAGGGTTAAACTGGATTAAGAGTAGCAATATAGGCAACCCAATGTACGCATTGAACACATAGGGGTAGGGAAAATAAATTTGAAGGGGGTATATAAAAATTGTTTAAACTATTGAAATTTTTTTCTTATTTCGGATCGAGAGGTCGCGCGATATGTGGTCTTGATTTTTCTGCACCTAATATAACCTAATCTAACCATCCATTTTGTTCAAATCTGTAGCTACGATGGCGTTTTTTACGTGCCACTGTAGGTTTTATGTCACTTACCGTTAGTTTGAATTATGGCACAGAGGGCGCTGAACATATTCACATAGAAGCTGTCATTATTTTCGTTTTTTCACGTTTAAATCTAACGAAGACTACAAATAAGTACTAAATAATAAGGTATGTAACCATTAAGAATGTATTACTTTTCATTTCTATCAAGTTAAATAATGTCGAGTAACAGTTATATATGAAAATACAACTGTTTATTTTAATGTTAAATAATGTACATAATAAGAAATAAATTGGTTACTTCAAACATATTTTTCTCATTAAACAGAAACAAATCAGTGTGGTCGTAGATAAAGTATAGTACATGACTCGAGCTGTAAGGCAATTACGTACTCGCGGAATTACGCAACTGTTCCGCTCGTACCTTATATGCTTCTTATAACTCTCGTTACGTAATATACTATTGTGTAATAACACGAAAAAAATTTCAAATTTTTAGAAATTCGACAATCTTAAAACATTATTAAAAACTATCTTTAGTTAATTAATAGGTACAGCAAATAAGAATAATTCAGATCGTAATCTTTTTAGTTTAAGAAGTTTCGAATTAGTTTAGTTCACAGTCCACACAATTAAGTCTTAAGTCACATTTTTTTTTAAAGAAAGATCATGACAAAACTAATAGAATAGGACCAGTTTTTCAAGTCTTCGCTAAAAAAACAACACTAGATAAAACACACTGAAATATTTACTGTTATTTCGAGAATTATTGTGGAATTGAATGTGAAATACAAAGCAGGCGTCGTCACTAAGTAAATTGATTTGTGTTGCCTGTACAATTTCGGTTTTCGCTTTGAATTCTGGAGGGTGGTGTGAACAATGTTGGATCTATTTTGTGTGCAGAAACCTCGCGCTAAACAATGATCTATAATCCATCCAATTACTATATCCAATTATTTAGGTCTTTGTAATAGTATTTGTCCGTTTTGCTCCCAATTTTATCCTGATTGGATTTAAGAGGAGGAATATTTTACTACGGATAGTTCTATTTTGCTCTAATAATATTGTCTAAATATTGTCTGTCTACTCTAGTCTTGTATGTCTTGTCTTGTCTGTCTAGTCTTGTTTGTCTAGCCTTGTCTGCCTAGTCTTGTCTGTCTAGTCTTGTCTCTCTAGTCTTGTCTGTCTAGTCTTGTCAAAAACCTGTCTACTCTAGTCTTGTCTGTCTAGTCTTGTCTGTCTAGTCTTGTCTGTCTAGTCTTGTCTGTCTAGTCTTGTCTGTCTAGTCTTGTCTGTCTAGTCTTGTCTCTCTAGTCTTGTCTGTCTAGTCTTGTCTGTCTAGTCTTGTCTGTCTAGTCTTGTCTGTCTAGTCTTGTCTGTCTAGTCTTGTCTGTCTAGTCTTGTCTGTCTAGTCTTGTCTGTCTAGTCTTGTCTGTCTAGTCTTGTCTGTCTAGTCTTGTCTGTCTAGTCTTGTCTGTCTAGTCTTGTCTGTCTAGTCTCGTCTGTCTAGTCTTGTCTGTCTAGTCTTGTCTGTCTAGTCTTGTCTGTCTAGTCTTGTCTGTCTAGTCTTGTCTGTCTAGTCTTGTCTGTCTAGTCTTGTCTGTCTAGTCTTGTCTGTCTAGTCTTGTCTCTCTAGTCTTGTCTGTCTAGTCTTGTCAAAAACCTGTCTACTCTAGTCTTGTCTGTCTAGTCTTGTCTGTCTAGTCTTGTCTGTCTAGTCTTGTCTGTCTAGTCTTGTCTGTCTAGTCTTGTCTGTCTAGTCTTGTCTGTCTAGTCTTGTCTGTCTAGTCTTGTCTGTCTAGTCTTGTCTGTCTAGTCTTGTCTGTCTAGTCTTGTCTGTCTAGTCTTGTCTGTCTAGTCTTGTCTGTCTAGTCTTGTCTGTCTAGTCTTGTCTGTCTAGTCTTGTCTGTCTAGTCTTGTCTGTCTAGTCTTGTCTGTCTAGTCTTGTCTGTCTAGTCTTGTCTGTCTAGTCTTGTCTGTCTAGTCTTGTCTGTCTAGTCTTGTCTGTCTAGTCTTGTCTGTCTAGTCTTGTCTGTCTAGTCTTGTCTGTCTAGTCTTGTCTGTCTAGTCTTGTCTGTCTAGTCTTGTCTGTCTAGTCTTGTCTGTCTAGTCTTGTCTGTCTAGTCTTGTCTGTCTAGTCTTGTCTGTCTAGTCTTGTCTGTCTAGTCTTGTCTGTCTAGTCTTGTCTGTCTAGTCTTGTCTGTCTAGTCTTGTCTGTCTAGTCTTGTCTGTCTAGTCTTGTCTGTCTAGTCTTGTCTGTCTAGTCTTGTCTGTCTAGTCTTGTCTGTCTAGTCTTGTCTGTCTAGTCTTGTCTGTCTAGTCTTGTCTGTCTAGTCTTGTCTGTCTAGTCTTGTCTGTCTAGTCTTGTCTGTCTAGTCTTGTCTGTCTAGTCTTGTCTGTCTAGTCTTGTCTGTCTAGTCTTGTCTGTCTAGTCTTGTCTGTCTAGTCTTGTCTGTCTAGTCTTGTCTGTCTAGTCTTGTCTGTCTAGTCTTGTCTGTCTAGTCTTGTCTGTCTAGTCTTGTCTGTCTAGTCTTGTCTGTCTAGTCTTGTCTGTCTAGTCTTGTCTGTCTAGTCTTGTCTGTCTAGTCTTGTCTGTCTAGTCTTGTCTGTCTAGTCTTGTCTGTCTAGTCTTGTCTGTCTAGTCTTGTCTGTCTAGTCTTGTCTGTCTAGTCTTGTCTGTCTAGTCTTGTCTGTCTAGTCTTGTCTGTCTAGTCTTGTCTGTCTAGTCTTGTCTGTCTAGTCTTGTCTGTCTAGTCTTGTCTGTCTAGTCTTGTCTGTCTAGTCTTGTCTGTCTAGTCTTGTCTGTCTAGTCTTGTCTGTCTAGTCTTGTCTGTCTAGTCTTGTCTGTCTAGTCTTGTCTGTCTAGTCTTGTCTGTCTAGTCTTGTCTGTCTAGTCTTGTCTGTCTAGTCTTGTCTGTCTAGTCTTGTCTGTCTAGTCTTGTCTGTCTAGTCTTGTCTGTCTAGTCTTGTCTGTCTAGTCTTGTCTGTCTAGTCTTGTCTGTCTAGTCTTGTCTGTCTAGTCTTGTCTGTCTAGTCTTGTCTGTCTAGTCTTGTCTGTCTAGTCTTGTCTGTCTAGTCTTGTCTGTCTAGTCTTGTCTGTCTAGTCTTGTCTGTCTAGTCTTGTCTGTCTAGTCTTGTCTGTCTAGTCTTGTCTGTCTAGTCTTGTCTGTCTAGTCTTGTCTGTCTAGTCTTGTCTGTCTAGTCTTGTCTGTCTAGTCTTGTCTGTCTAGTCTTGTCTGTCTAGTCTTGTCTGTCTAGTCTTGTCTGTCTAGTCTTGTCTGTCTAGTCTTGTCTGTCTAGTCTTGTCTGTCTAGTCTTGTCTGTCTAGTCTTGTCTGTCTAGTCTTGTCTGTCTAGTCTTGTCTGTCTAGTCTTGTCTGTCTAGTCTTGTCTGTCTAGTCTTGTCTGTCTAGTCTTGTCTGTCTAGTCTTGTCTGTCTAGTCTTGTCTGTCTAGTCTTGTCTGTCTAGTCTTGTCTGTCTAGTCTTGTCTGTCTAGTCTTGTCTGTCTAGTCTTGTCTGTCTAGTCTTGTCTGTCTAGTCTTGTCTGTCTAGTCTTGTCTGTCTAGTCTTGTCTGTCTAGTCTTGTCTGTCTAGTCTTGTCTGTCTAGTCTTGTCTGTCTAGTCTTGTCTGTCTAGTCTTGTCTGTCTAGTCTTGTCTGTCTAGTCTTGTCTGTCTAGTCTTGTCTGTCTAGTCTTGTCTGTCTAGTCTTGTCTGTCTAGTCTTGTCTGTCTAGTCTTGTCTGTCTAGTCTTGTCTGTCTAGTCTTGTCTGTCTAGTCTTGTCTGTCTAGTCTTGTCTGTCTAGTCTTGTCTGTCTAGTCTTGTCTGTCTAGTCTTGTCTGTCTAGTCTTGTCTGTCTAGTCTTGTCTGTCTAGTCTTGTCTGTCTAGTCTTGTCTGTCTAGTCTTGTCTGTCTAGTCTTGTCTGTCTAGTCTTGTCTGTCTAGTCTTGTCTGTCTAGTCTTGTCTGTCTAGTCTTGTCTGTCTAGTCTTGTCTGTCTAGTCTTGTCTGTCTAGTCTTGTCTGTCTAGTCTTGTCTGTCTAGTCTTGTCTGTCTAGTCTTGTCTGTCTAGTCTTGTCTGTCTAGTCTTGTCTGTCTAGTCTTGTCTGTCTAGTCTTGTCTGTCTAGTCTTGTCTGTCTAGTCTTGTCTGTCTAGTCTTGTCTGTCTAGTCTTGTCTGTCTAGTCTTGTCTGTCTAGTCTTGTCTGTCTAGTCTTGTCTGTCTAGTCTTGTCTGTCTAGTCTTGTCTGTCTAGTCTTGTCTGTCTAGTCTTGTCTGTCTAGTCTTGTCTGTCTAGTCTTGTCTGTCTAGTCTTGTCTGTCTAGTCTTGTCTGTCTAGTCTTGTCTGTCTAGTCTTGTCTGTCTAGTCTTGTCTGTCTAGTCTTGTCTGTCTAGTCTTGTCTGTCTAGTCTTGTCTGTCTAGTCTTGTCTGTCTAGTCTTGTCTGTCTAGTCTTGTCTGTCTAGTCTTGTCTGTCTTCAGCCGCAGAGCTGAAAGCAGACATCATAATAGTGAGCGAACCTAACAAAAAACTAGCAGCTAGGGCAAATTGGTTCATGGACGAAAAAAAGATGCAGCAGTATGGATAAAGAACCGAAAACTACCAGTTATAAGAACAGGCTGAGGACCAGGATTTGTCTGGGTTGAGTTGCCCCAATTTATAATCTACAGCTGCTACTTTTCTCCCAATGCAAAACCGGAACAGTTGTCCCAATCCCTAGAAGCTCTAAGCCATAACATCAGAAACCAAGGAAAAAGAGATCAAGTTATTGCGGGCGATTTCAACGCTAAGTCCCCCTATTGGGGTTCCTCAGGCATGGACAAAAGAGGAAACCTGGTATCGGATTGGGCTGCGGAACTAGATCTATTGGCACAAAACCAGGGAAATGATTACACGTTTGGGCGAGGAAACTCTCAGTCCATTATAGACATCACGTTCTGCAATAACTTAATCGCAAGCAAGCTCCAGGGCTGGAGAGTTCTGGACAAAGAATCCTTGAGTGACCACCGCTACATCATCTACAGCATACAAGAAAACAGAAGGTCAAAAGAAACAGCTCCCCCATCAAGAACTAGATGGACAATAAAGCACCTGAATGAGGAAAAAATTAAAGCATGCCTAACTCAAGAACTAAGCAATAGCGACACAAAAAGTGCAGATATACTGGCTCAGGCGATGCACAAAGCTTGTAAAAACTCAATAGCTGGGGAAGGACGACGAAAAATAAAAAAGACAACATACTGGTGGACCGAGGAAATTTCGAGCGTAAGAACTGCTTGCACAGCTGCCAGGAGGAAGTACCAACGCCTAAGGACAAAACATGCTGATAGCGAAGTTACCAAAGAGGCAAGTCAGGTATATAAGAGCCGAAGGAAGGAGCTGCGTCAGTTAATAAACAATACTAAGCAGGAGCACTGGAAAAAACTATGTTCTGAGTTAGAAAATGACATATGGGGGGGAAGCCTTTCAAATCATAAGAAGAAATATGAAAATTTGCTTACGAATTCCTGCATTAACTATAGAAGCTGCACGTAGAGTAGCTGACGTGCTCTTTCCACACCACACTCCTTTCGATTGGCAACAGCCCGAAGTCACCGATATACCTCTCTTCACTGCCGAAGAATTATCGCTCGCAAGCAGGCGAATTAAGAACAACAGAGCACCGGGGCCAGATGGAATACCACCTGAAGTTGTAAAAATAGCTGCCCAGCACCAATCAAGCTTCGTATTGGACACGATGAACATGCTGCTCACAACGGGAAACTTTCCGGCCAGATGGAAAAGGGCAAAGCTCTTTCTCATCAAAAAAGGAGATAAAGAAATAGGGAACCCCACATCCTATAGACCTATTTGCCTACTGGATGTGTCGGGAAAACTCTTAGAGCAACTTTTGCTAAGCAGAATAAAAGGAGAACTTGAGGTTGGACATGGTTTGTCAGAAAAACAATTTGGCTTCAGGCAAGGAAAATCCACAATTGACGCGCTAAGATCTGTCATAGAAATTGCCGAAAAGGCGAAGTCTGGCACACAGAGAACAAGGAAACTGTGCGCGCTGCTAACCTTCGATGTTAGAAACGCATTTAACAGGGCTAGCTGGAAGCAGATCATGGAAGGCCTAACATCAAGAGGTATATCACCGTACCTACTACGCATGGTGAGGAGCTACCTTAGCGATAGAAAGTTAATACTAAAAGGGGCTCGAAAAACGGAAGAGAGAAGCATCAGCAGCGGTGTTCCACAAGGATCGACACTAGGCCCAACCTTGTGGAACGTTTTATATGACGATGTCCTGAGATTAAGACTGCCATTGGGGGCGACAGTGATTGCCTTTGCAGACGACTTGGCTCTAGTGGTAACAGCCAGAACAGAAGAAGGATTGATGCAGACAGCAAACCACGCTGTAGAGCAAATCATTAACTGGATGAAATCCAAAAGCCTCAATCTAGCGCCAGAGAAAACTGAGGCGGTTCTTCTGATAGGACAAAAAAAGGTCCAACCAATAAAATTTAAAATTGGAAAACTGACAATAATCCCAAAATGTCAAATAAAATACCTGGGCATAGTAATAGACAAGGCATTATCTTTCACACCGCACATAGCAGAAGCTGCAGCAAAGGGCATGAGGACAATGGCAGCAATACAACAACTAATGCCTAACATTAGGACTAACATTGAGGACCCAGGAGCAGTAAACGCCGACTGCTCAGCTACGCAGTACAGGCCACTATGATGTACGGCGCACCAATATGGGCCAGAGCACTGGAAAAACAGAGCAATATCCAAAAGCTCCTTGCAGTGCAAAGACAAATGGCTCTAAGAATCTGTAGCGGTTACCGCACAATATCAAGTGAGGCAGTCTTTACCATCGTGGGTATCCCGCCTATCGACTTGCTTGTGGAAGAGCAAAGAAAACTGCAAGAGACAGGTCGCAGCAAACTTAAAAAAAAAATGGCCAGGAAACAATTAATTGAAGAATGGCAGCAAAAGTGGAAGCACGGCATTAAAGGAGAGTGGACCAGACTTCTTATCCCTGAACTTCAACCCTGGATAGACAGAGAGCATGGTGACAATAGCTACTACCTCACCCAAGTATTGTCCGGCCACGGCTGTTTTAAGGACTATCTGCATCAAATTGGCAGAGCCTCAGATGACCAGTGCATATACTGCGGAGAAACCGATACTGTGGCCCATACAATTTTTGACTGTTCTCGATGGGAAATGGAAAGGTATGAAATTACAACCAATTTAGAAGTACCACTAAACCCAAGAACGATAATTGGACATATGCTCAAAGCAAAAGATTAAAACACAAGAATATATTCATTATATTATGGAATCCAAAACAACAGATGAAACGAAAGAACAAAAGATAAAGAGAAATTAAAATTTAAATAAGTCACCCGTAACTCCGAGGCCATGCGATTAGCAGTACCAGAGTTCACGGCAGTGTTTCCAGGGGGGCCACTTGTCTGGTTAGGTGTATAACCGCCAGCTACGTCCCTCAAAAAAAAAAAAAAAAAGTCTTGTCTGTCTAGTCTTGTCTGTCTAGTCTTGTCTGTCTAGTCTTGTCTGTCTAGTCTTGTCTGTCTAGTCTTGTCTGTCTAGTCTTGTCTGTCTAGTCTTGTCTGTCTAGTCTTGTCTGTCTAGTCTTGTCTGTCTAGTCTTGTCTGTCTAGTCTTGTCTGTCTAGTCTTGTCTGTCTAGTCTTGTCTGTCTAGTCTTGTCTGTCTAGTCTTGTCTGTCTAGTCTTGTCTGTCTAGTCTTGTCTGTCTAGTCTTGTCTGTCTAGTCTTGTCTGTCTAGTCTTGTCTGTCTAGTCTTGTCTGTCTAGTCTTGTCTGTCTAGTCTTGTCTGTCTAGTCTTGTCTGTCTAGTCTTGTCTGTCTAGTCTTGTCTGTCTAGTCTTGTCTGTCTAGTCTTGTCTGTCTAGTCTTGTCTGTCTAGTCTAGTCTTGTCTGTCTAGTTCTATGCGGTCAGTCGGGTCTGTGTGCTCTCTTTGGTGTGTCTAGTCTGTCAAGTCTCCCTGGTCTCCCTGGTCTGTCAAGTCTATCTGGTCCATGGGGTCTGTCTGGTCTGTCCGGTCTGTCCGGTCTGCCCTGTCTGTATTAAATTATTTTTTGTATTAAAGTTGAAGTTTACTGTGAATATTACTATGAAAATATTCCTCCACAATACACACACATACTGAAGGAGAAAAACAAATAAACCCCCTTCTTGGTTGATTTTAATTTTCTCTCTTTCTGGCGCACCCAGAAATGACAGGAAAGAGCGAGGAAGCCGGGGAAAAATCCTTTTGCGAGAGGGGATGGGGCTCAAAGGATACCTCCTTCCAAATATAGGGGATTATCATATAGGGGAGCATATAGGGGAGGTCAATCTCACTCACTGGAAATCCCAGCACCTCCAGTACAGGAATACGGAGGAACAGCAGGCCAAACGCAAACGCCAAGACACCGGAAATCTTCCGTTTGTAACAATTTTTTTTACCCTTTTTTAATTACCCGAAAATTGATTGCGAGATCTCAGGACGTTAGTTAAGGCAACTCCCAGCCGTCATCAGCCTTTATGTCCCTACTGCTGGGGCACCGGCCTCTTTTCTACCACTTATCGTTTTAACGTCGAATCCGAACGACAAATTTCCAGAGAGGGTGTTAGGCAGTTGTTACACCACGGTTGCTTAAGCCGGATTGGGGAATTGAGTGTGATGGGTTGCAGCCATTAGTTTTTAATTTTTGCTGCTTTTGGTTCTGTGTGGGATTTGAACCCCAGACTCAAAAAAACCTAAAACTCCTGCAACTCCCAGCACTAAAATGAAATTTAAAAGGTGAGAAGAAATTTTGGCGTTAACAGGGTTTCTTGAGAGGATATGGATCAGGGGCCAATTGACCCATAACACATAGATAGAAGAGAGTAAACGATGCGTTAAAAAAACAAATACCACCAGTGATGAGGAACAAGGGCTAGCAGAACTATGCTCCAAGATAGAAGATGGCAAAACCTTCGAAGATTTCGAGAAAATTGCTGTAAAGGATTGGTCAAGGGATACCTACAAGAAAGTAGCAGGGAAACGCACTAGCCACAACCCCAGACTGGGATATTGCCTGGTGCGTCGACGAACTCCTACAACCTAAGGAAGGAGTACCAAGGGCATTGACAGAGGCCTGTGCAAGATCTGAGGAGATGCTGAAGATGAAGGAGATGCTGAAGAAGATGCAAGTCCAAAAGGTGGGAAAGTTGTGTACCTAAACCATACAATCGGTACCCCAGATGAAAACGGGGATATTACAGTAACGGACAGATATGTCCACCAAATGGTGAACAGAAAATCGACGACCGATGAAGCTGATTTCAAGGACCTCTATGCTTGCCTAGACCTAATCTAACCTAACCTAACCTATCCTTAGACCCAGAAAAACCGATTGGCCTCTGACAAAAAAACTAGTCGAGCTTGTGTTTACAAAAACCGACATAGCAATCAGGGTCTATTGTCCATACGAACCATCTGCAGAGACCGAGAAGAAACAAGGATCAGACTACAAATGGATAGAAATCATTGAAAAAGTAAAACCATCCACAGGACGAGGAGAACCAAGGTAGCCAAGGAAAAGAAAAACAGAAACAAACAGAAGCCGTAATAATAAAATTAGAGGGAAGCTCTTACCCTGACCTAACCCGAAGATAATCGGCTTCAATGGTGGCAAGGCCCGGGGACTAGGGGAAAAGATTAGGAAAAAATGTCCAACCACAGAGGTTCGACTCAAGACGGAGGAAAATATTGTACATATCAAATATCTGGATGACATCACAACTGAGTTAGAAATTATCGAGGCCATTAAAAAAACTATGGAGCAGAAAATTATGACATCAGGGTCCTAAATCTTAGACCGGCTTATGGAGAGAGCTAAGCTGCAACTCTCTCCGTCCTTAAGGAAATAGCAGCTAAAGTAGTCAACAGCGGGAAAATAAAGATAGGGATGGTAGAATGCAGGATCCAAGAGAGAATAAATATAGTGAAATGCTATAAATGTTGGGAAACAGATCACCATGTAAAAGATTGTAGAGGACCAGACAGGCGAAAGCTATGCCTTAGACGCGGAGAAGAGGATCATAAGGCACAGGATTGCAAGAAGGAAGAATATTGTCCAGTCTGCAAGGTTTACTAAACCCCCTATTCCACCTTAGCTTATAGTATGCGCCACCCCGGTATCGCATTTTTCGCATTCATTCAGTGTGGGCAGCCCGGACGGATAGTGAAAACCGCCCTAGTTGTTGTCTCCCCGACCAGGATTCGAAACCGGGTCTCCCGCATTGAAAGGCGGGTATGTTGTCAACTACACCACCGAGGCAGACAGTCTGCAAGGCTAAGGGACAAAGAGCTAACTCGGGAATGTACCCTATCTTCTGGAAAGCCTTATCGGAGGCAAGGCGATATTATCAAACATCGAAATGTTCAGTATAATTAAAATAAATAGCATGCGGTGCCGGGCTGCACATCCCACAGTAGCAGATCTCCGCAACGACATAATTATCATCAGTGAGCCTAACAAAAAGATAATTAACACGGGAGACTGGTTTAAAGAAATAAAACTTCACGCTACAATCAGAGTTGTCAATAAGGAAATAATTGTGCTTAGTCATGGAAGTGGGATAGGTTTTGTGTAGGTTGAGGTGAAGGAAGCATTCATTTACAGTTGCTACTTCTCACCAAATGATACCCTCGAACAGTTGGAAGCTTCACTGAAAAACAAAACAACATATATGAGGCTCAAATAAGCAAAAACTGATAGGGGGTGATTTCAATGCCAAATCCCCCTACTGGGGAAGCCCAGTAATGGATGTAAGGAGAGATGTAATCATGGATTGGCTATCTGAACTGGATCTAGTCATAATAAATAAAGGGAACACCCCGACGTGTGAAAGGAGGGAATCAACATCCATAATAGACCTCACAATAACGACAACTGGCCTGGAAAACAAAATAAAAAATAGGAAGGTGCTAAATAGGGAGACACTCAGCGATCGCCGAGAAAGCTAGTATACTGGTGGGGCCATGAGATTTCCAAATTGAGAGCACAGTGCATTGCAACAAGAAGATGCTATCAACTAAATGTCAAACGAAACAAAAACGCGGAGAGCACACAACACTGCAGAAACCTGTATAAAGAAATCAAACGGTCTTTAAAGTTTTAAATAAATAGGAAAACGTCTGGGGAAACGCATGCAAAATAGCTACACGGGAACTCAAGGTAAGGCACCCAAATGCCAACCTACCTATCAAAAGAGTGCAAGAAGCCATTGATGCTCTATTCCCAATTCACGCTTGGGCCCCAATGTGGGATTTGCCCAAAAAACTGGTAAGCGAAAAATTTTCTCTGGCTTAATTGAAAAGAGCATGTATGCGCCTTCGAAACAATAAAGCTCCAGGACCCGACGGGATAGCAGCTGAAGGAATTAAGATTGCCACAAACAGTTGCCCAGTCATCTTGATAGACATCTTCAACGATATATTAAAAAACGGTAACTTCCCTGAAATATGGAAGTAATCAAGTCTGGCGCTGTTAAGAAAAGGAGACAAACCTTTACAGGATACATCATCGTACAGGCCAATTTGCCTGCTAGATGTAACAGGGAAGTTGCTAGAACAAATGGTAGTATGGAGGATAAAACAGGAGCTTAGGAAAGGTAAAGATCTATCCAGAAAGCAATTCGGCTACAGGGAGGGACTCTCAACTATAGACGCAATAATGAGAGTACGAAAAGTGGCAGAAGTGGCTGCAGAAGGATTGCGGGGGAAAAGAAGAATTTGCGCACTCATACTTCAACTCCGTCACATGGAAAAATATTGTTGAAGAATTAATAGCAAGAGACTTCCCTTCATATCTCCTGAAGCTCGTAAGCAGCTACCTCTGCAACCGAAAAATTATTATAGAGGCAGAGGGTGAAAGCGTAGAAAGACAAATCTACAGTGATGTTCTACAAGGCTCTGTAATGGGACCAACTTTGTGGAACATCTTGTATGGTAACATGTGAAAATGAAAATGAAACAATAATACCAGAGGAGGCCATTACATACTTAGGCATAACTATAGATAAAAATCTTTACTTTCGACAGCACATTGAACTTGCATCTGGGAAGACATTAAAAACCTCAGCGGTACTTGGAAAATTTATGCAAATTGTAGGTGGTCCTAAGAGCACCAAACGAAGGCTCTTGTGTTCAGTTGTCGAATCTGCCATGCTCTACGTAGCGCCAATCTGGAAGCGAGTCATGGAGAGAGCAAATCTAAGGCAAAAACTGCAATCCATTCAACGAAAAATGGCGCTACGCGTGTCCAGCCTATATAGGACCGTCTTAGGTGACGCTATTCTCGTTATTGCGGGAATAGCTCCTATAAAACTTCTTGTTGAAGAGAGAGAGACACGCTCTATAAAGAAAGGAACAGTGAAAAAGGAACTGAGAAAAAAGGCAAAGACCCAAATGCTCGAAAGTTGGCAAGTGTACTGGGAAGTTTCAGAGAGGGGCGAATGGACGATACTCCTGATTCCAAAATTAGATCCATAGGTCATGAGAAGGCACGGACAAGTTACCTACTACCTGACGGCCACGGGTGCTTCAAAGACTACCTGCAGAGTATTGGGCGCGAAGCAGCCCACAACCAGATGGTCTTTAGAGAAGGACATATGCACTTCAAAAATAAAAAGAATTTTGAAAACAACCTGAACCCCTAATCACCTTCCGTGGATGGGGACGCAAGGACAATCTTGCCATCTTGAAGATATGCGAAAAGCGGTTCCAAGATGCCCGTGAGTTTCCAGGGGAGCTACTTGTCAAGTTAGCTGAATGTGCTTGCTATGTCCCCATTAAAAAAAAAATATAGTCTGTCTGGTCTGTCCGGCCTCTTCGGTTTATCCAGTTGTCTGATATGTTTGGTCTGTTTGGTACGTCTGGTCTTTCCAGTTTTGTTTGTCTAGTCTTGTCTCTCTAGTCTTTTCGGTCTAATTTTGTCTATCCAGTCATTTATATCTAGTTTGTCTATCTAGTCTGTCTAGCCTTTTCTGCCCAGATTGATCTTAGTTTTGTCTAGTGCTTCTATTATCTGCCTTGTCTCTTATCTTGTCTTGTCTGTATAGACATGTTTATCAAGTCTTATTGTTTCTTGCCTATTGAATCTATTTCATCTATTACAGTACAATGATGTTTATCTAGTTTCATTTGGAGGGTTAAGAAGCTTGACATGAGAATTATATTTTATAATTTATTTATGATGAAATAAAAAGACAATCTTTAAAATTATTTTATTATAACATTTTATCTATTGTATGTACACGACATCCGCACAATGGTTCATAACAATCGTCGGATCGAGATAAGAATCGCCGTCTAGTTTCAATATATTTCATCAAACGGCATCAATTCCATCGCTTCATTTGAAAATACACGAAAACCTCGCCAACAAAAGGAATTAACAACGATAAAATAAGAATTTAATATTAAAAATGATTATTTTTTTCTATCACAGAAAAGTAGACTTAACTATATATTTATTTTTAATAAGTTTTAATAATTTTTTTGATACTAAAAAACGAATTATTATATCATATTTATTTACATTTTGAACGAATTTAATTTTAACGATTTTTATCTCAATCGCACCCAGACTCACACATAATATTTACGACTTACTTTTACGCTATAATATCCCTTATTTTTTCGTCATAGCGATCAAGTTTTTTTCCTGGTTTTGTTTAAAAATATTTATACAGCTGACAGTGTTGCGAATATTCGAACATTTCTTGTTCGCAAACTATGATGTATTTGGTCTTCGGGGATTTTTCGAAATTCGCAATAACGTCAAGAAAAATCTATGATTCCTTCCAAGAGTTACAAGTTGTTAACACGTATTTTTTTTTATATCAAAGAAACCTTTTACTTTTAAATCACTTCGCGAAAGATTCTTTTTTTAAACGGTAAAGTGATTATTAAGTCCATATTTTTAAACAGTTTTGTATTCAAACTAAACAAAAACATCACTAAGTTTCGTTTTTCTTTAATTAAATCTGTCTTTTTTTTTTGGTTTTAGCTTTTCATTTTTGATGATTTTTGAGCAATCAGTTTCTGTTTTTTTTTAGAAAATTATTGCGATAAATCACTTGAGTTCGCGTCACACTCTCAATTCTTCCATGGGAATGTTCTGTTTGCTGTTAAGTTGGGTGTTCTTTTTAGTGAGTGTGCCGGTATTAATCAGCTGTATGCTGTGCGTAGACAACAGGGGTTGATTTTCTGGCATGGGGTTGGACGTGAGGGTATTAACGTTGGCTTTACACAGTTTGGGAGGAGGCGGAGGGCGCGGCAGCGTCGCATTATTCTGCGGCAGATCCGCGAACTCGGGTGGAGGCAGCTGATGGTGAGAGTGGTGGTGGCCTAGAATGGTTGCAGGATCACTTTTCACCCCGATTATACTGGATTCTAAATCCCCGCAGATATTGTTGGGCATTTGACCATTCTCATTCCTCTTTTTGGCCTGGCCATGACCGTTCTCATTCATCCGCGTCTTGTCCCTCTGATAATAAACCCCAGCAAAAATCAACACATTTAAAATTAACAACGAACATCCAATAGCTATGGTTACACTAAGGGCTGTGGAATAAGCGGCGAAGCCGTCTTCAACGGGATGGGTAGTAGTGCTGGCTCCTCCTAATTCCTCCACTCTTTCTGTCGAGTCGACGGTCGGGGCGACGGCGGATGCGTTGAGGCCAGGCGCCGTTGTTTTCTGGTCTGGAGGTTCTATTGTTGTTAGTTTACGTGGGTTTAGGGAGGGCAGTTTCGGTTGGGGCTCATCGTCTGGAAGGTCGTGGTGAGATCGAGGAACTTCGTCGCCTCCTGGTTTATGAAGGTCCGGCACTAAGTTCAACCAGAACGATAGACGGTGGGCCCTGTAGTGATTCTTTAATTTCGGTTTTGTATCTAAAAATATAACAATAGGATGTTATTTTAATTCTAAAACAATCTGATAAATTCCATCATTACACAATTGAAAAATAAAGCAGAATTATGTTTTGCTTTTGTAATAAACACAAAAGCATCAAAAGGTTGAAATAAAAATAAAACAAAAAGCAAATAGAATAGCAGATCAATCAAAGCTAAATAAAATTGCTTACAGCAAAAAAAAAACTAAATAAAAGTCATAAAATAGTAATTGAAGATATTCTTGTTTACTGGACAAATAATAATAATTAAATATTTTTTGAAAACTAACTTTTTTGAAATTTTATCAGGGATTGCGAAACATTATTTCAAATAATTGTTTATATTTAACTTGAATCTGGATTAATTGAGATTAATACCAGATTTCCCAAATTTCATTGACAAAAAAACTTGTGACCAGAAGGTCTTAAGAAAGTTTACTTCAAAATTTAGACTAAATAATATAGAATAAACTAATTTCAAGAAAGTTTTAATTTGTTCTAGTTTGTTCTACATCCAAAACATTTATTCAGACTAATGCACTAGAGAACACAAAATTGAGTCGATGAATTTACATTTAAAGCTAGATTGTTCAATACTCAGATTAGAATTATCAAGTTCCACAATAATTTAGATTAAATTAGATTCGATGAGCTTAATAAGATAAATTTCAGATTTAAGAATATTATAATTAATCTGAATATTTACATACAGCTAAAAATATAAAAATAATTTGGGGCTGTAAATGCGCATCCTATAAATATTAGTTCCTTTATACCAAACTTTTAGGAATCACTAATGATGAATCACAGATAGTGAGTTTCTAATAATTGTATGCTTTCTTTGTCCGGCGCATCCACCTGAACGACCAAAATAAAAATGTTTTGCTTATTTCTGTTATTTCTGTTTACAAGATTTTTATCATCGGTTTATCAACTCGGTGTTGATGGTGTTAAAAGTTACGAATGTGTGCTTGAAATGGCGGGGAAATTGGAAATTAGCGGATGGGCGGCGACAACGCACGCCCCAGCCGAATTAAATTTATTGCATAACTTTCTACCTCGCTACCAGGTTTGTAAATGAAAAAATCAAATTAACTTTATCCATTGGTGTAACTAAACTTGCGTGCATAGGAATCGGCCCAATGTAAATTTTTGATTTTAACTATTTTTGTTTGAGAAACTATTTATGAAATGAAATAAAAAAATATGCCGTTTGAAAGACAATTTTATATGCTTTAATTTGAGTTTAAAATTTATTAAAATTTATTTCAGTTTTTTGCATTCAACATAGTGAAATTAACTCATTAAACAAATTAACTTTTCTTTATTACTTTCTTATTATTTTCTTTTCTTTATTAGAGATATGGTTATTGACAATTATCTAAATTAACATTTAATTTTTAATGGGTATAATGGATATGACCCCCTCTTGTCCTAATAGCATCTCTCATACGATTAGGCATAGATTTAATCAAGTTCGCTATTATTTCTTGTGGGAAGTTAAGCCAGACTTATTCTACTGCAAAAATAAGCTAGCTTGAATTCTTCGTTTAAGCTCATCCCATAAATGTTCTATCGGATTTAGGTCGGGACTGTATGTTGGCCACTCCATAACCCGAAAATCGTTTATGTAATGTAATCTTGCAAGATTCTTGCGGTGCGCAGCTTCGCATTCTCATGCATAAATATAAATTCCTGTCCAATGTAGTTAACGTAAGGTACCACATGAGCTGCTATAATCTCCTCGATTTACCTAGCAATCGTTAAACCTCCTCTCATGTGACCACGTGCGCCCCTAATGATGAAAGCAGGATCGGCTCGTGATCCCATAGAAATTGCATCCCAGATTATGCAGGAACCATCTCCATAAGCCGTCGGCTCTTCAATGCAGTATTCTGCAAATCGCTCTCTTGGTCTCCGGTACACTTTTCTTCTTCGGTCGCTACCATAGAGGCATATTTTGTTATGAACCATAGTTCATCTCAGAACAGGACAGACCTCTACTGTTCCAATGTCTAATTTAAATTATTACTTGCAAGGCGCAGGCGTGCTTGACGTTGAACTGGGGTAAGTTACTTTCCTGCAGCCATCGTCTTACTGTCCACTGATTACTTACTTCACTCACTTTTAAGATGTCTACAAATTAACTTAGGTCAATCGAAAGTTGCAACATGTGCCCTACTTGAAAAAATTTCTAGGGAAAGATTACTATTTAGATTACTATTAGATTTACGAATTAATTTTTAAAGCTCATCGATTCCCCAACCACTATAAAGTCATCCATCACAAAGACACTGGCAATAATACAATCAAGTCTGTCATAGTTATGACCGATCCCCGTATAAGCGTACTTTTTATCTCCGAGATCAGTAGCAATCTTCTTACCGCTACACAGGTTATCTGCGGCAATACTGAGTTTTTTTGCCATATCCCAATATCTGCCACCACAAAGTTGTACAGTAGATAACAGCACGTCCCACATTCATATAGGAGCCGTGCAAAAAGCAATTAGGGAGCTAAAATCAAGAGGGGACCTCCTCATCGCTGGATATATGAATGCGAAATTTCCCACTTGGGGTACCACAACGAAAGATAGGCGAGGTAGGCAAATGAAATATATTTTTAACGAGTACCATCTACTCTTATTAAATAGAGGTTCTGAACCCACGTTCATTGGACAAAATGGATCGAGCTTAATAGATGTCAACCTTGCCAGCAACAGATTAAGCGATTTAATTATTGACTGGTACCTACCCTAAGAAGATAGCCTAGCTGACCACAGATATATTAGCTGGTCAATTGGAATTAACACCGAAATGCCTGAACATTTTGGGGGTCTCTGCTTTCTAACATGCTAATTGGGAACTATTTAACGCAACACTGATAAGGATTGTAAACACCATTACACCGAAAATCGAAGTCTGCAATCGATATTTCCAACTTCGCGGTAGCAGTAAATCACGCTTGTTAAAATAGCCCAAAACTCTATCCCTGCTCGAAAATCGTTCCACAGATCTGACCCCTGGTGGACAACTGAATTGACTAACCTCAAGAAAGAAAATAAGGGCTTAGGCGAAAATTTTAGCAGAGCACAGGAATCAGGAGAGCAATACGGTACGCGGCCTATAGAACCAAGCAAAACAAGTACAAAAAAGAAACCCTGAACACTAAAAAACTAAAATGGGAGGAATTTTGCACACACCCCTCACGCAGTTATCCATGGAGTACAGTATATAGAATAATAAGACAGAAAAACACTCCTATACGCGGAGCATATGGCCTCTACAAAGACTTTCCATCTGACTCTATTCGGCGTTTCACCTCGTTCCACGTTTTCCCTGCGATCTTTAATTCTGCGTCTATGGTCCTCCTCCACGTGTTAGCTGG
This sequence comes from Phosphuga atrata, assembly GCA_944588485.1. Taxonomy (NCBI): domain Eukaryota; kingdom Metazoa; phylum Arthropoda; class Insecta; order Coleoptera; family Silphidae; genus Phosphuga; species Phosphuga atrata. The sequence goes on from OX155901.1 coordinate 34,054,005, forward strand.
ACGTCCCCTTCTGCGAGAACCTTGCGGGTTCCATTGTAAGGCTTGCCTAATGATGTTTCCTTCGTATCTCCTCAATACATGGCCCAACCATTTCCACTTGCGGTGTTTTATTTCTTTTTGTATCTCTTGTTGATTTGTCAGGTGCCATAAGTCTACATTGCGTATTGTATCTGGCCAAAAATGCGCAGTATACTTCGTAGGCATTTGTTTATGAATACCTGAAGCTTATTTACTATTGTTATGGAGATTTTCCATGTTTGGCACCCGTAGAGCAGGACGGATTTCACATTTGAGTTGAATATTCTTAGTTTTGTTCGTATGGAATACAGTATGGAGGTCCAGACCGGCCTGAGCATACCATATGCCTGTTTTTTCATTAGGCCCATTTTATTCGGTATGATACATCGGTGGTGGTGCCGCCCTCATTAGTAATTATGCTTCCCAGGTACGTGAATTCATCTACATCCTCTATTTGTTCGTCATAAATGCGGAAGGCACGGGTATTCTTCGTAGCGGCTCTAAACGATTTGGTTTTGCCAATGTTGATTTTTAAACCTGCTTTGGATGATTCTGCAGAGAGACGGTCGAGTTTGCTCTGCATGTCGGCGTGGGTGTGTGCCAAGAAACAGATATCTTCTGCGTAGTCCAGATCTTCCAGGAACTAGTTTAACGTCCATCTAATGCCCTCACTTCTTGACACTACTTTGTCCATTATTGTGTCTAACAGAATGTTAAATAGTAAGGGCGATAGTACGCAGCCCTGTCTGACTCCCGAGCTGATGGTAATGTCGCTGCTCTTGGCAGTTTGGTGTTTTACATAGCAGGATGCGTCCCGGTATTTTGTTACCACCTTTAGGTGTGCTTCAAGTATTTCTGCCGGAAGGTTATCTGGGACAGCGGCCTTGTTGTTCTTAAGGTTCTTTAATGTAGTTCTGACTTCTTCATCACTAGGTGGGTTAGGATTCCCGATACCTAAATACCTAATTAGATACTTAAATAGTCTAAACAAAAAGAATATTGTAGGGAATTTGTTGGAAGCAACACTAGAGTTACTCAATACTTTCTTCCCGGAAGACTACGACGTAGACACAGAAAAACAGAACACAGTCGGAGAAAAAGTATTATCCAAGAAGGGAGGAAGATTCACATTATACGAGATATTATCCCAGTGAATCCAAAGAAGGCACCCGGAGTAGACGGCATTACTTTGGATATTATACTGGCTGCATTCCACATTATACCACAACTTTCCTGACCCTCTATAACAGGGCTGTCCAACCAGTCGATCGCGGCGTGATTTTGAGTCGATCTTTAGTTTTCTCACGCTTCTATGTATTTACTTAAAAATATCCCCAATTAAATCACGCTTCTCGCACACATACATACAATGTTATGGAAACTGTCTTTAAAATAATCAATTCTATACGTGGCAGTGCCCTTCAGAGACGTTTGTTTAGATTAGAAAATGAGGATAATGATAACAAACTTTTACTACACACTAATGTGCGTTGGCTCAGCAGAAGTCGATTTCTCATGCGGTTTATAGAGTTATTAGAAGACGTAAAAAGTTTCCTCTCTGAAAGGGGTGACAGTTACCCACAGTTAAGAAACAAAGAGTGGTTATTTGATATGTCATTTTTGCTAGACTTTAGTTCAAAACTAAACGATTTGAATCTTGAACTACAGGGTAAAGGCAGAAATGTATTAGACATGATAAGCTCGATAAGAGCTTTTCAGAAACTTATTATACTGATGAATGCGAATTTAAAAGATAAAAAATTGAAGCATTTTCCAAGAATTATATTTAAATAAAATAAATATTTTCAGACACATCCTGACCCTGCTCAATTCAACCCTAACAAAATGAATCTCGAAATTGAAGTTGTTGAAAAACATATTTTAGACAAGATTTGAAGATTTTGGTTTTGAAGATTTGAAGATTGAAAAAATTGCACTATTTTTTTAAAATGTGTTTCAAAAAGATATCAACATTGCATGTAAGAAATTGCATGTCAAATATCTACAATATTTGAAGAAAATCAGGATAAACTAGAATTGGGAATAAAAACTTCAAAATGATTTGTATTTGAAATCCAAAGATTATATTTAGAAACAGCACTTAACGGAATCGTGACAAATGCGGCACAAAAATTGATGTCTTGCTTTGGCTCGACGTATTTGGCGGAATTCGCATTTTCCGATATGAATTCTTTAACTGATGAACATCTTGATCAACGAATTATTTTTCTCATCGTATGATCCCGCCTTTCTAGGTATTGCCAAATCCATGCAATGCCAACAATCTCATTAGTATTAATCTTATGTTAGTAATTACTACGTTACTAATTTTGTTATTTTATATCAGATATTATATAAATTTCAATACATTGTATTCCTGTTGAAATGTTTAATAAACATTATATAATAGATTCTTTTTTCATAAATTTAGGGACACCTTAACAGTCAAGAACACCCCCCCCCGTTCTCCATAACCCCAGACCCCGGTGGCCCGCTACGCGTTTTGGTCGATATTTGCAACAATATATACCAAGAAGTAGATCGCCACTACAAAAAGGTTGGACAGCCCTCCTCTATAATAAGTGTCTTGACCGGGGAGTGTTTTCGAGCTGCTGGAAAGAACAATTTTTTAAAATAATTCCTAAACCAAATAAACCAGGAAATTCCGTTAAAGACTTTAGGCCAATTAGTTTACTCCCTGTAGCCTTCAAAATATGGGCATCGTTACTAATCTCCAAAATAGAATAACATATCCAAACAAACGATCTCCTTAGCCTAAACCAATATGATTTCCGTAAGAGTGTTGGAACAGTGGACGCCATAAACAAAGTTGTTAGTTTCGTGAAGGAATGCAAGTCTAGTAAGCTATACTGTATCATTAACGCACTAGACATTACTGGAGCATTTCATAACGCCTGGTGCTCATTGATAATACACAGACTACAAAGACAGACGACACAGACGACAAAGGGCATTTTCAACAAATGCCCTAAAAACCTAATTAAACTAGCACGGGACTATTTTAACAAACGTAAGGCCATAATACACGAGCCAGGCATTACAGTCCAGAAATCTGTAAGCAAAGATTTCCCTAAGGGTTTTAGATCAGGTCCTACGTACTGAAAATACTATATAACACTATTTTCGAAATTGACCTCCGGGAGAGTAATAACGTAGCGGCATATGCCGATGATACTATGTTACTCCTAATCCAGTGACACAATATACGGACTAACGCACAAGACTAATCAGGACTCTAAACTCTAAACTTAATTTCAATGATTCGAAAATAGAAGCATTATTCTTCGGCAGATCCCCTACACAAAGACAATAAGACAATAGACAATATATTTATCCTTGGATGAGATAAAATCAAATGCCAGGACCACATTAAGTATTTAGGGGTTATTTGTGTTTCAACTATAAACAACACATCAAACAAGCATGTATTACTTCTGAACAATACTGCTCAAGATTATGGCTCGTATCTAGGATGGAATGGCGTTTGGGGAAAGCTAATATAATATTAGTCTATAGAGGAGCTATTGAACCAGGCCTCCTATATGGCGCGTCATTCTGGCAGAAAGCGTGCAGTATTCGGGAAAAACTTAACTCCTCGGGGTGCAACGGGTTAAAAGCGGCGAGAGCCTTTTGTACCGAATCGACAGAGGCGACTTGTGTTGTATCGGCTAAAAGAAGTTGCAGTATATGGGTCACGGTGGTCAATGGATCAGGCTACGCTAGAGGAGCTTAATGGAATTAACGCGTCTCCGAATCTAATTGAACAGACAATCCATATGTCCCTCATTAAACATCCGGCCGAAATTTTACCAATGCAATACTGTTTAACGCACAACTACACCCAAATCGTTATACTTTATACTGACGGCTCGAAATCTGAATCTGACGTAGGAAGTTTATTGTTGTATATATTGAGGAGGTCGAGTACACTACAGGTTTATGAGACTAGAAAAATACTGTATATATTCTATTTTCCAGGTGGAACTCCTAACCATCAACAGAGCATTAAGCTCGATCCTCTCGGACAGCAGAGCAGCACTCGACGCCTTAAAATATATGACCAGCCCTACCGAACTGCTTTTGGAGACTTGGCAGTTAGCACTGGAAATCCGACAAATATCTAATCTTCGGCTTCACTGGGTTAAGGCTCATGTAGGTCTTTGAGGAAAGAAAGAGCGAATTATTGGGCAAGGCAGGCTTTAGGAAGCGACAGTAGAAGCGAGGAAATATACCTATTGCCCATCACGTTCAACAAAGTGCCTGGACAGGCAATATAGAGAGGGCTATCTCTTAAGATCCGAAAAGATCAAGATTAAAATTTATAAAAAAAAGATTCCCGAAATAAACAAATGGAAGAGTATTTATATTGTAACCACACATCAAACGGTCCAACTAATAACTGGCCAAGGTAATTTTAATGTATACTTCATCGATTCACCCGCTCATGTACTATTTAGATGCCCGCTTACGGAGAACTGGCGGCAACAAACTGAATTCAGTATTACTAAGGCAGGATGCCATTAGCCACGGAGCGAAGAGGATTTCAACACAACCGAGAAAAATAGTCTATGGTGGCAGATATTTAATACAGACTGTGCAAGATTAGTGATGGGTGGCTCAATTAGTCAAGTAATTGGCTCTCGAGTCAGAGAGCGTGGGTTCGAATCCCACGCAGAACTAAAGCAGTTTAATTAAAAACTAATGGCTGCAATCACTCAATTCCCAAACCCGGCTTGGGCAACCTTGGGGTCTCAACTGCGCTAAATCCTTCTGTGGTAAAAATTTGTCGTTCGGATTCGACGTTAAACCGCTAGGTCCCTATATTTAATCCTTAGTGCTAAGGTTGGATATGGGCAGAGAAGAGGTCGGTGCCCCAGCAGTGGGCACATAAATGGCTGATGACGACGTGCAAGATTAAAAAGACTGGATCACGACATATAGTACTTAGATTAAAAAAAACGCTTGAATTGTAATAGTATTACTGTTAATTGCTATTAAATCAGCATAGTGTCAATCTGGACGGAGTGCTGGTCACACAAACCACTCTTATATGAATAAATAAATAAGATGTCCACTGACTAATAGGCACTCTTCGTACTTCACGGAGCTGTTGTTGCAGTTGAACAGCATTAAGGTGGCGATTTCTTAATGATGTTGACACAATAAAGCGGTCATCTTGAGCCGTTATAAATGTCCTTCTGCCTGTACCAGGTCGTCTATGTTCCAGTTAAGGAGCCAGTCTCCCCATAACGTTGGAACACTTTTGGAAGCGCGGCGCGTGTCATGTCCAGTATTCGAGCAGCAGCTCTCTGTCTAAGTCTATTTTCTTTAGAACAAAAACTTGGGCGACTTTTTACGGTGTAGTATGCATTAAACTAACACTCTAACTAATTAAATGATGAACAACGAATAATGGGCAAATTTCAATTCACAAGGCAATAATTACAATTTTACGAAATAAATACGTTCATTTTGGTTTACCGATTGCTACGGCTATTAACAATAAGCATTCTTGAAAAATTTAAACTCATATTAAAGCTTATTAAATTGTCTTTCAAACTTGGGCTTCACACGACTCTGACACGGTCAGCCTTAACATTTTCTTCATAAATTTGAACTGCTCGTTCTGGGCTCGGGCAAGTTCGGGTTGTTCGGGTTCAAATTTGGAAAGAAAATGTTACGGCAGCCCGGGACGAGATCAGAAACGAGACTCCCTGTGTGTGTGAAGCCGTATTTCAAACGGCATATTTCTTTATTTCATCTCATAAATAGTTTCTAAAAAAATAGTTAAAGTCATAGGTATACAGTGGGCCCATTTTATGCACGCAAGTTTAGTATTTAGCGAGGTTATGCTGCGATTATACTTTGATTAGGAAATTTTATAAAATGAACCTCGCTCTCCAGAATCTATATTAAAACGCGTCTTGTATTACATGAAAACCAAATCTAGATTATTGAGGTAGATTTATTAATTAATGCAAAATATCCTCATCATTTATTGTAGTTCTTCTGAACGAGAAGCAATATTTACTATTTATAGGTTTGGCGGTGAAATTTATTTTCCTATTTGCAAAATTTGAGACGGATGAGGTTTCAATCAAGCATTATGTTTTCACGGTTTAGGTTCAACTCAAGATGATGACTTATCGATAATACCGAAATCTAAGAAATAAAAAGCTTTTCAAACTTGAGTAGGTGTTTATTAATATTTTGTAAGAGAAACCTTGACAGACGAACTTCATATAGAACATTTTGAAAGAGAAACCTTGATATATAACCTTTGCTAAAAGAAATATTGATAGACTATACAGGATATATAATATTACGTAAGATAAAATTTGATAAACAAAGCTTGGTAGATAAAATCTTCTGAGATAAAACTTGATGAAGAAAATAAACTTTTTTAGTTACTGGCTATTGGATTAATCATATTAAATTTACATATCTATTTCATTTTACAAATATATACATTTTCCCGAAATATTTTCCAATTAATCTTCGTAACTTGACTTCACTCGATATTTTCCTCTAACAATTTCCTTTTCGATCGTCAAATTAAATTGAAAACGAAGTTCAATAAATCACTGTTTTCTGACTCGTGTCCTTCTACTTTTTCTTGTATTTTTCCTAAACAAATAGTTTCATGTCAGTTTAATTCTCGATAAACACGGAGAAAAAAAATCCGTCGAACATTTTCCATCCGAGAAAATGCTCCGTCTCGACGTTCTTTCCATCAACGGATCTTAAATTATTTTATTGCAAGAGGATATTTTAAATTGTTAGATATTTTGGAATTTTCCTGGAATTTTTCTTGAAAAATAAAACACTAGAATGTAAATGAAAAATTTCATACTGAAACACACGACTGTATTAAATGCGGAATATGTTTGAAATGGAAACATGCAAAACAAAACTTACAGCACGGAATTCGTTTCATAATAAATCAGAATAAATAAGTGCAGAAGCAAATGGGAACGTAAAACATGTTTCAGCGCACAACAAAACTCAGGCGGATAAAGTAAATAAATAAATGTAATTAGATCTAGGAACTCGTCTTGCTTACTTTTAATAATGTACGTAAATAATTTAAGAGATCGCTTTTCATTCACTTACCAGAAGCTTCAAAAACATTTATTTATATATTTGTTTAGCAAACTCACCTAAATTTAAATATTTTTTATGCACGGCTTCGTACGCTGTCCATTCAATGTTTTTAAATCGATTTCTTTCTTGTCTAGCTCCATGAGCTATATCAGCCTCTGGAGGTTCATTTGGATTCCTATAAAATTCACTAATTACTTTATTTGTAAAGAATATTACTACAAAGTTTTAATTAAGAAAATGTATTATTTATAATTGTGATATAATTAAATTTTGACACTGACGATTTTCCACTTATAATCAAGTTTGACATCTAATCAACACTCAAAACCATATATTAAGGCCTATGGATAGCTATACTGAATGCTTTACAAATTCTACAGTCTGCCGCTTTACCAACTGAGCTATCGGAGGCTTTTATTAAGGCTTAAGTAGTATTAAGTCTTGACATCGAATTATAATTTTAATATTTGTTATTACTTCTAGCAGTTTTAATTACTTCAGATTTAATCTATTGTCTTAAATGTTGATTAGGAGTCGAATTTTCTGAAAAGAGATTATTTAAAACATTCAAACTACAAAAAAGCTAAATATCGATTGAAAATAATTCTACAATTATAATAACTTGAAAACAAATATATCGGGAGACTCAAACTTTCATCTGAAAGACTTTGGAATTTGGACAATAAATGATATTGATTCTCTCTGAACGATATTTCTTCAAACGATAATTTCGAGATTTGATTTTTGTGCATACATAGCTTGTTAGTACAAGACTACTTAAGTAATACTACTACAAAAGTCAAACTTGATTAATAGTAAAAACTGTTATTAAATATGAACAAGAACAAAACCCAATTTTGAAAACACATTTAATAATTTTAATACACATCTGTAGTGAAACTTGGATTCTTGCTAATTATAATTTGTGACACAAACATTGAATAATATTAATCCTCCCTTAACACAGATTTGAAAAGTTATAAATAGTTTATATAAAAAATATAAATATAACAAATATAGTTGTAATTAATAGTTTGATGTAAGGGAGTTGAAATTCAGTAGGAAAATAATTCAAATAATCCCTTTAATGTGTTGATAAAAGGAGGGGAAATACTTGCCCAGTCCTGGCGAAATTGCTCCAGTAAATCATGGTGGTTTCGGCGAGCAACATCTCCGACTTGGTGTAATTTCTGCCGAAGTGGGTGAGGCCCCCGACCAAGGGGGCCCCGAACACGTATGGCAACTCTTCCCCGTGAATGCAACCCTGTCTCTATAAACAAGAGAAACATTGTTAATTTTAATGTTGTCAAAAATCCAATAGATGTGGATTGTATTTGTCGTAATATAATAGTGAAATCAGTCCGATTGTGTAAAGCTGAACCATTACACGATATGTCGGCAGTTCGAGTAGTCGAGTAGAGAGAATTTAGTTCGTGTAGCTCATGAAATCGCTAATTTTATAAGGTACTTGTTTATCTGGCATTTACACTATCTTACTTTCCTACTTACCAATTTAAAGATTCAAGAAATACTTAAGTGCAGTCATCGGATAGTATAAAACTAATTGTCTCAATTATCACAACTATTAATGAAGAGATAAATAAAGAAACATATGTGAGGTGGTTTCATGAACTACCTAGACTTATCGTGTAGTTAAAATAGAACACACGAACTGCTAGCAGATTATGCAATGACTCGGTTTTACACAATCTGATGGCTTTCACTTATGACTGCGACATATAAGACATCCACCGAAAATAAGCCCTAGCGTGTTTTCGGGACTTTTTGGAATATAAGCCCTCCTCCAAAAATAAGCCCTGGTTAGAATAATGTGAAAAATATAATTCGAAAAAAATGCTGTTGAATTTAGTAGGTATATACCCTAATATTTCAGAGAAATGTTTGGAACAAAATATTCCGAGAAATTCTTTGTTTACCTCTACAGTTCGTTTCACGCAATGCACAGGCACGTGTCAAAATTAATTCCTAAAATTTATAAAATAGAATTTATCTTAAAAATACAATATAAAGCAGCAGTCTACATAGAGTGACAGTGCAGGTACAACGTTTGTGCATTTCAGTCTTGTAAGTCTGATTATTATCTACTTAACTTAACCCCAGATAAAATGAGTACAAAAAGAAAGAGCTATTCCCACGAGTACTAAAAAGGGAATCGTGGATAACTTCAGGAATGTAAAACTTGTAGCCTTCTGTAAAGAGAAGATGTTGGATCTCCGTATGGTTCGAAAATGGCGTGCAGACTACGATAACCTGTGTCAACTGGTGGACCAAGGAAATGGGTATAAACTCAAGGTTGGATCAGGTCGGCAGTCGTTATTTTCTGAGTTGGAGGAATGCATCTAGGAATAGATTGCTGACAGAAGCACACCTTCATGGCTTTGGTTGTGGGCAGGGCTGATATTAAAAAAATTGCTTTTGAAATGGCAATTGAATTTGATATATCCACAGAAGAATGTAATGCATTCACCACAAGGCTTCCTCGGTTATTTACGTTCTTTATTATAAGATTCAATACAAATTTTACTAAATAAATGTATGCGAGATATGGTAATCCCCAAAGAATGGTGCAACACGGAAGTCATTTTGCTGTTTAAAAAAGGTGATACAACAAATATAGAAAATTATCGCCCCATCAGTCCACTGTCACAACTTTACAAACTATACACAAAAATCATCTGTAACCGCCTAACGAAAATTAGACTTCTACCAGCCAGTGCAGGTTTTCAAAGCAGCACCATAGATCCTCCACCATAGACCTGCATACACTGCGTACTCTAATAGAGAAAGCCACTGATTACATTGTCCCCATGCACCTAGCGTTTATTGACTTCCATAAAGCCTTCGACTCGGTAGAAACGTGGTCAAACCTAAAATCACTACGGAACGCTTGAATAGACTCTAGATATGCCACCATCATCAAAATACAAATGATATAATAATAAATAATAATGATATAATAATAAGATCAGAAGTAGATCAAACTAATAGCAAAACCCTCCGAGTCCCAACTAGTGAACAACTGCAGTTCAGGAAGGAGGAATACCAAGATGAAATTGAGAAACACCTAAAACCCATGAAGAAGATAGATATGAGTGTAGATCAGTTGGCTGAGAGAATAAAAACAGGCATACAAACAGCAATTAAGAGAATATGCACGAGGGCAAAACTTTCAGGCGATCCTAAACTGAGCGCATGTTCCAAGGAAAAGATGGCAAAAAGGAGACAGATAGAAAACTGAAGATAAACACAAAACACTGAACACAAAACACTTAACGAATAATGAGTATAAATCACTTAACAAACAAATCAAAAAAGACATGCGGAGGGACGAGGGCCATAGTACATATAACACCAAAATGATTGAAACTACTGAACGTGCTAAGATCAAAACTCTCAACTGGTAGACCAATAATATTTAAGTTCAAGAACAAGCAACAAATTGTAATAACGAACTTCGAAGAAATACCCCGAATAGTCAAAGGCTTCTACATAGACTTATACAATCCAAAGGAAGCCGATACAGATCCGACGACCCAGGACAGAGTATTAAACGCGGGCTCAGAGGATGTGCCGGACATTACTCTCATAATAAATAAGGTCTGCCCTGAAGAAGATGAAAAACGGCAAATGCCCGGGACAAGACCGCATCACAGCAGAGATGATGAAACTGGGGGTAATATATTAGAAGATTCAATACAAATTTTACTAAATAAATGTATGCGACATATGGTAATTCCCAAAGAATGGTGCAACACGGAAGTCATAATTCTGTTTAAAAACGATGATACAACAAATATAGAAAATTATCGCTCCATCAGTCCACTGTCACAACTTTACAAACTATACACAAAAATCATCTGTGACCGCCTTACGAAAATTAGACTTCTACCAGCCAGTGGAACAGGCAGGTTTTTCAAAGCGGCTACAGCACCATAGATCACCTGCAGACACTGCGTATTCTAATAGAGAAAGACACTGATTACATTGTCCCCATGCACCTAGCGTTTATTGACTTCCATAAAGCCTTTGACTCGGCAGAGACGTGGTCAATCCTAAAATCACTACGGAACGTTAGAATAGACTCTAGATATGCTACCATCATCAAAACACAAATGCGACACTCCATTTTATAATCGAAGGACTAAATACCAACAGGAAGATAGAATCGGTGTATGTCAAGGGGATACGATCTCCCCGAAACTATTTACACTGCGCTTACAAGACGTCTTTAAGAAACTTCACTGGAAGCAAAAAGGTATAAAAATTGATGGGACCCTGATACGACTAGTCCTAATTCTGAAAGTCCCATTTTCTTATTTTTATAATACATCATCACACTGGATGGATAACTTCCTTCAACGACATGAACTGTCTCTAAGGAGATCAACAACAATGTTTAAGCTGGAAGACAATGAAGTTGTTAAACGTGCACTTAGATTGTAGATTGTAGATTGTAGATATGGTGGTGACGACTTGTACCGCGACCTTCATAGATCTATTGTACCCCACCCTCCTCCTCCAAGTGTTGGTGTACTTACCCATTTAGAGCGCCTCCTCTAATCCTCATTCCTTTAAGAATTTCAGGATCTGGGTGGGATTCAAGGCCTGCAGCTCCTCTGTGTTCAAGCAGTGAGCCCCAAGGTACATCTGTCTCTTGCGGAGTAATGCTCCGCAGTCTTTGAACAGATGCATGGGGGTTTCCTCTGCTGAGCCACAGAATCTGCATCAGTCATCCTCCTCTAGGCCTAGGGCCTTGAGATGTTTCCAAAGTCTGCAGTGTCCCGTAAGGGCTCCTGTCAGAATTCTGAGCTTGTTCCTGCTTAGTTTCAGGCAAGCTTTTGTTCTCTTCTGGTTAAAAGATCCCAGCATCACTTTGGATTGCCTTAGCCCTGGAAGTTCTTTCCAGGTTTTCATCCATTTTCCTCTTGTTTCTTCATCTAAGCTTTTGTTGATGGTGTTCACACTCATACCGCAAAAGGGTTCCGGACCTATAAAGGGGCTACTGGATCCCTTGTTTGCTAGGTGATCGGCTTCTTCGTTTCCGTCTATACCAGTGTGTCCTGGTACCCAGTATAGCGTTACTTTATTATCCCTGCCAAGCTTGTTCAGCTTCCCCACACAGTCCCATACCAGTTTGGATCTGATGGTGTATGAGCTAATGGCCTTGATGGCTGCTTGGCTGTCTGACAGGATAGCAATTCGTTTTTTGCGGTAATTCCTGTAGAGGTTAAACTGTGCACATCTATCGATTGCGTGTACCTCTGCTTGGAAGATACTTGGGGATGTTCCTATGGATTCGAAGTATCTGGTACGAGGTACAAACACTCCTGCACCAGTGCCTTCCTTTGTCTTCGAACCATCTGTATACCACTTGATGGCATTTTGCTCTATGTGGTATGCTGAGGATTCGTCGCTCCACTCGGCTTTACTACTACACATTGCTGTGTAGTTTTTCTCGAAGTGGTATTTGCATACCATTTCGTCTTTTGGTACTTCCAGCCAGGGGATCTTGGCAGCGAGGCTGTTTCGGTCTCTGCTCCCGATTATTTTACCTCTGCTCATTCCTTCCTTGCTGAACCTTACGATCGCCGATCTGGCGGCGCTTTCCACCACAAGGTGCAGCGGAGTCAGATCCAGCAGCAGCTCCAATGCTGCTGTCGGACACGATCCCATCGCCCCCGTGATGCAGACACACGCCAGTCTTTGAATCTTCTCAAGCTGTTTCCTCATAGAGGCCAGCTTGATTCTACTTCCCTACGCAACTGCCCCATAAGTAATTGTAGGTCTCACTATCATGGTGTACATCCATCGCAGGATAGTGGGGTTACAACCCCACGTTTTTCCTGCCAGATTTCTGCACACCATTACGGCGCGTTTGGCTTTACCTACCGCTGCCTCAGCGTGTCTATTCCATAGGAGTTTGCTATCTAGTGTGATACCCAGATACCTTATCTCCTGTTGGTATTCTACTGCCTTCCCATCTATGAGTATGGGATGTAGGCAGTTTAGTTTTCTCCTTCTAGTAAATGGTATTACCGTGGTTTTGCTCGGGTTGAGTTTCAGACCCACTGTTTGAGACCATCTACTAGTTATTTTGAGGCCTCTCTGAACAATTTCACAGAGCGTTCCCTCAAATTTTCCTCTGGGCATTATGACTATGTCATCGGCGTAACCTTGACATTTGATGTCTAGGTGGTTTAGCCTAACCAGTAGTTCATCAACTACCAGGCTCCACATTAGCGGTGATAGTACACCTCCCTGTGGGCACCCTCGAGTTGTGGAGATATAAATGGTATCTCTTCCCACTTGTGTCTCCGCCATTCTAGTTCTCAGCATTTCTCCCAACCACTTTGAGATAATGCTGTCGATATTCCTTCTTTTGAGGGCCGCCTTGACAGCCTTGTGTGAGGTGTTGTCAAAAGCTCCCTCTATATCCAAGAAGGCACATATCGCTACTTCCTTTGTCTCTAGTGCTGCTTCTATTTCGTTTGTCAGCTGATACTGGGCGGTTTCTGTAGATTTCCCTGCTCTGTAAGCATGCTGACTCTTGTGTAGTGGTTTACCTACCAGCACTGTAGTCCTAAGGTAATTATCAATCACCTTCTCCATTGTATTTAACATAAAAGATATTAGACTAATGGGTCTAAATGACTTCGGTTGAGTGGTGTCTTTCTTTCCCACCTTCGGTATAAATACCACCTTAGCCCTTCTCCATAGCTCCGGTATATATCCGAGCGCTAAACTACTTCTAAAGATATTTAGAAGATACGGCATTAGTTCTCTCTCTCCCTTTTGTAGGAAGGCAGGAACTAGTCCGTCCACACCTGGGGCCTTAAAAGGCTGGAAAGTGCCGATAGCCCATCTGATTCGGTTTTCCGTACAGAGGGACGCTGCCTTCTTCCAGTCGGCCCGACTTGGTTTTCAGTAGTTGCATCAAGCCCTCGGTCTCCCTGTATCTTCTACATCCCGGAAAATGGGTTTCCAGTAGGAGGAGAGCTCTTTGCTCTTCATCCTCCGTGAAGGTGCCATCCGGTTTCTTGAGAGTGGTTGTCATTTCCACTCTATCCTTCGCTAGTGCTTTGTCCAGTCTAGCTGCCACCGGGGTGGATTTTCCTAAAGTTTTCCCTTTTTGCCCTTCTGATCTCTTTGTTGTAGGTGATAAGCACCTTGGAGTATTCTAGCCAATTTCCGTATAGTTTGGCTTTGTTGAAAAGCCTACGTACTTTTGCTCTTAATGTAGACAAATTTTTGTTCCACCATATTTCGTCCTTATGCTCCTTCACGGTTTTTACCGGGCAGCTGGATTCAAATGCCGTGGTGATTGCTACATTTATTTCTCCTACAGCCTGCTCCAGCACGGCGTAGTGTTTGATACTACCCCGCACTGTCACCTGCTCCAGGTTTTCTTTTAGTTGCGAACTAAACATACCATACAGGCCACACAGCCATACATGCTATACAGGCCAAAACAGGCCACACAGTTTGTCTGGGGTTTCGAATGGAAGTGCTTTCCTCACTCGCTCCTTCCAGCTCAAACGTGCACTTGCATTTAAGCTTTTTGTTCATGGCATCGACTTGAAAATACCAACTCTCCAACATGATTGCTATAGATGAGACCGCGGTAATTTTAGGCCAAGGAGCTCAAACGACGGTCCAGCACAAGACATCCTCCCCGATTTATGTTCCTTCTACCGGTTACGATAGAGCACGTGTTACCTGTATTTTGGCGTTTCGTTTAGATAGCAAGAAAGGAAACCATTAATCATCACTAAAAGTAAAAAAGGAAGATAAGGGTAAAAGAGAAAGACGACAGTTATAACTTTCACCATTGATTTTATGCTACCACCACTGCTGAAGGGTCGAAATAGAGGTTTACTAGTTTGGGAATCAGCCAGTACTCACCGCGCCAAGGACATTTCTTGTTGAGAGGAAGATTGATCAAATAATGATTCCGGCAGGAATGACTGGCTACCTCCAGACACTTGACAATGGAATAAACAAGTCATTCAAGGGTCATTCGCAGATGGAAATCAATGAATATAAGGAAAACAGAATGATAAAAAATCAACGAGGCAATTTGGCAAAGCCAAGCTTACCAGAAGTTATGAATTGGGTAAAAAAATCATGGGAGAAAATAACTGACAGTTGTGTTTCCAATGCACAACGAACGCGCTACTTAGACAAAAAAAATAATTTAACCATAGCTATATTCCAAGACATGAGAGATTCGGGCCAATGATTCTACAGGAAATGGATTTGAAGGAAAATCAGAAAGGAATTCAAAATTTAATAATTTTTAATGATGTTTCAGAAGAAGATGGCATGACAGTAAATAAATTTAACATTGAATTGAAAAATTCACTATGTTTTTACCACACTTATAATATGTGAAAATGTTATATAACTTGAAAAGTAAAATGTTATTATTCACAGTTATATAAATTTCTACACATATCACGACTCTAGTTTCTACTGTTGAAGATGTGTAGAAATTTATATAACTGTGAATAATAAGTTATATAACATTTTTATATATTATAGGTGTTCAAAATACTTTTTTATTCCCATTGAGATGCAAATTATTTGTACGGGTAAAGTCGTACGGAGACAAATTTTTCTGGTATTATAGGTAGATGTCGCTAGCTTGTAGAGGTATTTTTCTTGCAAATGTTGCTTTAATCCCCTCCTGAATTTTGTATAGTGGCTTGCTTCCTTTAAATTCTCTTGTCTAGTATGGTTTGCAGTGTATGGTAGGTCCGTCAATTAAGTTGTCGCTTAATTGACGGACCGCTTTAATTGTCGTATATTTAAGCGATCTGTGTAAAATTTGAGTTCTGAATATGGTTCCATAGGCGGAAGTTAAAGCGCTCATGAATAATACCCTTAGGCCAGAACGATTGTTTGTAGACCGTTTCTTTGGGGTCTAAGGGGACTCCTATTTTGAAACAATTATTATTTGTCCTTGGGTTTTTATTTTGTATGTGTTCTCCTGAGAAGAAGCTTGTTTTTTTTTTTTTATAAATAATTTGTTATAATATCTACTGTAGCGTGGTTTCTGAATCTTGAAACAAACAACCAGATTTTCTTGGGTTGTAACTCTCTTCCCGAGAAGCCCGAAGTTTTTTCTTCGTCCGAGATCTTACAGTTTCCAAAAGAATTGTTTTTCCTTTTCCTTCTTCTAACCATCTTGAAAGCGTTGTCTACGTTATCTTTATTCTGGTTTTTGCAGTCTCTTTATGTTGAGTTATTTTTTACTTCATTTGTTTTAGGTAGTTGGTTATTTCCATGATCATTTGCTGTTATGGTTGTCGACCTGTTTCGTGACGAGGACACGGTGTCTGACGTCGGTGATGCCAACTTGGAGATTTTACCCCCAAATTTAGGGGGATCTAAGATGTAAAGAGTTTTTTTAGGGGGTACATTTATTTAGGGGGATTTTTAGGGGGATCTTTTAGCGTGTACATTATTTAAGATTTTTTTTTTTGAGGGAGATAAACTAAAGTATATATCTTAAAAAAAGTTAAATAGGAAAGAGAAGAATGTATAATGACAGAACATAATAATTTGTAATCACAAATAGTGCTCAAGTGAGCACAAAAACATGAACTGACTACAAACAAAAATGAAGGACTCTATACAACTTATATTATTAACCCTTGAACCAAACAATGCCCATCGTTTACTGTTTTGCTTACAAATTATTAGCACAATCAAAACAAAAACTAATATCACCTAACTAGCCCTCATTACATACATATCCCGATGGTATTTAAAGTATTGAGTCAACATTATGTGTAGCAATTATAAGCAATTTGTTTTTAATTTCAATTATTTCTCGTTTAAATTAAAAAGAAAAGTTAACAAAAGAAAAGCATAAAAAGCAAAAAATAATGAAAAAAAAGGATGAAAAAGCAGAAAAATGTATAAGAAATGTTGAGAGAGGAAAGTTGAGAATCAAAATATAAAAATCGTTTAATTTCATCGGTAATGTGTAAAATGCGCCCACATAAGTACAAAAGCCCTTTTATACTACTTGAGCGTATTTTAATTTTACATTTTAAAATACCTGTAAAACAATGTGTACAATGTAAACTTTAGAGGCTTTTAATCGAAATCTAGGGGGATTGAAGTTGGTACTAGGGGGAAAATTCTGTACGATGCTGTACGACGTTGGCATCACTGTCTGACATAGATGTTGTTTGTTCTTGTTGAGGAATGCGGTTAGCTGGTGTTGCTGATTCCTCTTCTTGGGGAATATCAGTAGTTGATGTTGCTGTTTGCTCTGCATTGGCAATTTCAAGACCATACAAGATGAGATAAAACCAGACTAGACCAGACAAAATCAGACAACACCAGACAAGACCTGACAGGACTCGACAAGAGTGTGAGAATTGAATCTCAGATTTATAATCATCTGGAATCTAGAGTAAAACAGCTTAAAAAAGGGCCGCAAAAGATGAGCTGGCCGAATGCAACCTAACTGGGCGAAATGTCCAGCTTGACTATAATTGACGATTTCTTAATCCTAATAGTGGAAATGATTATTAGTTCTGAACGGTTCAGACCTATTTTTCTTTAAATATATCGTTGATTTGGACTATGAAAACATAAATAAAACTGTGTCTAATTTGGCAAATGTCTGGTCTTTTCTGTATCTGATCCTGCCTGTGTAGCATCCTAGTCTGCGTCTAGTCTTGTCTGTGTTTAGTCTTGTCTGTGTTTAGTATTGTCTGTGACTAGTTTCGTATGTGTCCAGTCTTGTCTCTGACTAGTTTTGTCTGTGTCTAGCCTTGTCTATGTCTAGTCTTGTCTGTGTCTAGTCTTGCCTGTGTCTAGTACGACCTGTGTCTAGCCTTCTCTGTGTCTAATCTTGTCTGTGTTTAGTCTTGTCTGTGTTCAGTCTTGTTTATGTCTAGTCTTGCTTGTATCTAGTCTTATCTGTGTCTTGTCTTGTCTTGATCTAGTCTTGGCTGTACCTAGTTTTGTCTGTGTCTAGTATTGCCTGTGCCTAGTGTTGTCTGTGTCTAGTCTTGTCCTTGTCTAGTATTGCCTGTGCCTAGTGTTGTCTGTGTCTAGTCTTATCTGTGTCTAGTCCTGTCTGTGTCTAGTCTACTCTGTGATTAGGCTTGTCTGTGCCTAGTCTCGTTTGTCTTTAGTCTTGTCTGTGTCTAGTCTGTGTCTATATCTAGTCTGGTCTGTATCTAGTCTTCTCTGTGTATAATCTTGTCTGCGTCTAGTCTTCTCTGTGTCCTGTATGTGTCTAGTCTTGACTTTGTCTAATCTTGTCTGTCTCTAGTCTTTTCTGTGTCTAGCCTTGTCTGTGTCTAGTCTTGTCAGTGTCTGGTCTTGTCTGTCTCTAGTCTTGTCTGTATCTAGTCTTGTATGTATTTAGTCTTATCTGTGGCAGGTTTTGTCTCTCTAGTCTTGTTTGTGTCAAATCTTGTCTAGTAGTACTATATCTAGTACTATAGTATATCTCGTATATCTAGTACTATATCTAGTTTTGTCTGTGTCCAGTCTTGCCTTTGTCTAGTCTGGCCTGTGTCTAGTCTTCTCTGTGTCTAATCTGTGTCTGTGTTTAGTCTTGTCTGTGTCCAGTCTTGTCTGTGTCCAGTCTTGTTTTTGTCTAGTCTTGTTTGTGTCTAGTCTTGTCCGTGTCTTGTCTCTGTCTAGTCTTGTCTGTACCTAGTGTTGTTTGTGTCTAGTATGACCTGTGCTTAGTGTTGTATGAGTCTTGTCCTTGTCTAGTCGTGTCTGTGGCTATTCTTGTCAGTGACTAGTGTTGTATGTGTCTAGTCTTGTCTGTGTCTAGTCTTGTCTGTGACTGGTCTTGTCTGTGTCTAGTCTAGTCTGTCTCTAGTCTTGTCCTGCTTAGTCTTGTCTATATGCAGACCAGATCTAGCTGAAGTTAATGGAAAAACTAGACCAGATATTACAGCAGAAGAAGTAAGCAGTAGAGGCCATGAAAGATGGCAAAGCAGCAGGACCAGATGGGATACATTTAATTTCTTAATTTGTTTAATGAAAAACAAATTGAGTGGTTGACGCAACTCTTTAATAAAATTTATAATTCGGGGTACATTCCGCAAAAATAGCTTCAATCAGAGTTTATAATCTTGCGGAAGAAACGAGGAGCTAAAAAATACAATGATTTTAGAAGCATAAATTTGATGATCTACTAAATATATTTTTGAAAATCATTCAAAACAATCTACAAAGTTTCTGAAGAACAAATGCTGTTGGTAGAGAAGCTTTGTTCTGCATCAAATTCTTATTCAAGAGGTGTGGAGACATAAACTGTGATGTTTATGCCTGTTTTATTGACTATCAAAAGGCTTTTGATAGAGTGCAACGTTACAAGATGGCTGAGGTGCTAAAAACAGTGGGATAAACGACAAAGATCTCCAGCTCATAATTAATCTATATTGGAATGAATATGCAGCCGTAAGGGTAGAAAATGAGAAATCTGACACAGTAAAGATATGCCGACGAGTGAGACAGGGCAGCAAATTGTCGCCATTGATATTTAATCTTTATTTATTCAGAGTATAACTTCAAAGAAGCGCTCGAAAATGTGAAAGAAGGAACACCCGTGAATGGAGAAAAGCTGAACATTATCCGCTACGCTGATGATACTGTAATATTTTCTGACAGCCTGGATGGTCTTCAACACCCTGTCTCTCGAATCGGAGAAAGTAGTAAGCGTTATGGCATAGATATCTACATGAATAAAACAAAGTTCATGGTCATCAGCAAGAAAAACATAGACAAAAACCTCTACTCAGCAGGTAAGCAAAAACATATATCTGGGAACCAACACTAATGACTAAAACTTTAGGCATTAAAAATTGTTAAAATAGGTAGGTTATTAGGTTGTCAAAAAACACAAAATAGGTTTTTAATAGGTTCTATCAAGATATGGTTTTCAAAAATGTTCGGTTAAAATAGCTTATTTTTTTTATTGCAATATATAAAAAGAATGCAGCAGTCCAAAATTATTTTATTCAAACCTTTATGTGCTATGTCCATCTATATATTGCACAAAATTAATTATTTAAATTCTATAAAGAATTAAAAAAAACCGGCCAAGTGCGAGTTGTGACTCGCGCACCGAGGGTTCCGTACAAACTTGTAAGTAAGGTATCTTTTTTTTTGTGGAGGACGTAGCAAGCACATTCAGTTAACTTGACAAGTGGCCCTCCTGAAATCACGACCATCTTAGTACCGCTGCAAGCATATCCTCAAGATGTCGCTGCCGTACGATGGAATTCTACCCTATATTTTATTACCATACATCCCCCATTCACTATGAGTGTTTAGGGGTTCTGGAACTTCACTATTTGTTTTTACTGCTCAATTTTGCCTGAATACCTATATACCCTGTATAAAGGTATACAGGGTATTTTTTTAAAATAACGCGAATATTTTGAAACTTATAAATAACTAACTTATATAAAGATCTAAATATTTCTAGATCTAATATAAACTAATATATTAACGATTTCTAGATGTATTTCGATACTCTTAAGATTCAGTTGTTCAATTGACTGCTTTTGGGCAAATGACTACCAAAAAATATAGGGCGTACGTGATTTAAGTATATGTAGATTATAAACAAAAATTAGACGAAATATAATATATTCAGGATGTTACGGGACTTGAGTATGTCGCATGTCGGTTATAAACAAGCAAAATTTAGACATAATATATACCCTGTATATATTATGTATATAGAGCGTACGTGATGAAATGCATAACGAATATAAACAAAGAAAATTCAGAATAAACAACTGTCAGAATAAACGTCTGTGCCGACACATACTTTTTAACCTTCGGACCTAACCGAGGAGGACATAACCGAGGAGGACCTAACTGTATGCAACCCATATGCTTCTGGTGCCTGACAATACCACGCCACGCATTAGTGTATTTTCATAAGTTTCTAATAGTAAATTCGCATTTTTCTTGTAATTAAACTACATATTTACGGTTTTCAGATTTTTCCCTTTACATGTGCTATAAGGCACCGCTTCTTGCCAAATTTCATGATTTTAGGTCAACGGGAAGTACCCTATAGGTTTTGATTCCCTTGTGAAATCGCAAAATATGCGACATAAACGGATATATCTTTTGATCGCGTTGACTTAGAAGTTTGATTTTTTCACAGTTGAAAGATACCGCAGACACTAGTATTTGATACAAATTTCAACTTGTTAACTCTACGCGTTCCTGTGAAAAATGGTCTTAACAGACAGACAGACGGACCGACAGACAGACTGACGGACAACAAAGTGATCCTATAAGGGTTCCGTTTTCGGTACGGAACCCTAAAAAACTAAATAAATACTTCTATTATAAAATGTAAACAAAAGTAAAAATCATTTCTTAACTATTATTGTTTGTTTCGGTGTTATATTTGCGGTGTTATT
The DNA here is from genome assembly GCA_944588485.1 of Phosphuga atrata. Taxonomy (NCBI): domain Eukaryota; kingdom Metazoa; phylum Arthropoda; class Insecta; order Coleoptera; family Silphidae; genus Phosphuga; species Phosphuga atrata. The sequence goes on from OX155901.1 coordinate 34,075,598, forward strand.
TTTTCTAAAATGTCTGGTCTAAGGCTGTGCCTGCTGTCAGATAAAACCATTTTATATGCGGGAAAAGAACGTTCAACATCGCATCACATTACCGGTCAGCTCAACATTTTCGCCACTTAAAATTTTTCCTATATTTCGTAAAATAGAAGTTTGGATTTTTTTGTAAAACGGCCTCAAGTTTTAAAAATGCAGTTCGTGCATTTTTGCCTGGTGCAGTTTTCAAATGGTTTAATACATTGTCCACCAATGAAACAAACTCTGTTAATGGGGGTTAATGGGAATTAATTCTTCCAGATTTTACAATTTTGTAATTGTTTCTGTTAAAATGTTAAAGTTGAATGAAATAAATGCCAAATAATTTTTAATGTCTATATTTTTAAAAACAATGTTGTGCCTTGCGTATAGACTCTGCACAGCTACAGTAAAATTCCATTACAACCATTACAACAAACAACGGTCCCCGCATAAGTATTGTAACGTTGTAAACAAAAGTGTAATTTTGAGGTTAGAATTCACAAATACGTAAAGACGACGAGAACACGTTTGCTGGTGCCAAGTGTGTATCTTTCTCATCTGCCTATAAAGAAAAAAATAGGAAATTACCTAAAGTTCCGACCCTTATCAATGAATGATAATGGGATAATTCACACGACACTTTAGTCCGTAATGAGAAAGCCTGAGCTGCATTTTGTAAAATGGCTATTGTGTTTAAGAGCAATTACTTCTCGATGGATACAAAATTAAGATTTCTACGTTGCTATATGTTTTCCATTCTTTTCTATGGAGCTGCGACCTGGCCTTGACTGAGACGATGGGTAAACGACTTGCGGCATATGAGATGTGGCTGTACAGGAGAATGCTTAGAGTGCCATGGACAGATAAAATTACAAACAATAACATTCTCCATAAAATGAAAAAAGGAAAAGAAGTCCTGAAAACAGTACAAAGCAGGAAACTACAATATTTATTGGTCATGTAATGAGGAATGGATACAGGCATAAACTGCTGCAAAACATTCTCCAAGGAAAGACTCGTGGTAATAGAGGACGAGGAAGAAGAAGAACATCTTGGCTTGGAAACTTAAGAACATGGACTTCATACACGACTGAAGAACTATTCAGAACATCCAAAACTGACATATCTATGATGGTTACCTACATCCGGAACGGATAGGCACAAAAAGAAGAAGATATCTAGTCTGGTCTGTGTGAAGTCTTGGCTGTGTCTAGTCTATCTGTGTCCTGTATGTGTCTAGTCTTGACTTTGTTTGGTCTTGTCTGTTTCTAGTCTTTTCTGTGTCTAGTCTTGTCAGTGTCTAGTTTTGTCTGTGCTTGATCTTGTCTATAACTAGTCTTCTCTGTGTCTAGTCTTGTCTGGAACTAGTATGGTCTGTTCCTGGTCTTGTCTGTGTCTGGTCTTGCCTGCGTCTGGTCTTGTCTGTGTCTAGTCTTATTTGTGTCTCGTCTTGTCAGTGTCTAGTCTTGTCTGTGGTTGGTCTTGTATTTGACTAGTCTTGTCTGCGACTAGTCTTGTGTGTGTAGGGTCTTGTCTGTGTCTAGTCTTGTCTGTGTCTAGTCATGTCTGTGTCTAGTCTTGTCTGTGTCTAGTCTTGTCTGTTTCTAGTATTGTCTCTGTCTACTCCTGTCTGTGTCTAGTCTTCTGTAGGTATGTCTAGTCTTGTTTATGTGGAGTCTTTATGTATATAGTCTTGTCTGTGTTTAGTCTTGTCTGTGTCTAGTCTTGTCTGTGTCTAGTCTTGTCTGTGCCTAGTCTTGCCTGTATCTAGTCTTGTATATGTCTAGTTTCGTCTGTGTCAAGTCTTGTATAGACAAGACAATATAAACATAATTTTTGTATAAAATCATAAATTTATAAAATAGTCTATGTAGTATTAGTTTAGTATTTTTAGAGTTGTTCTAGTTTTCTCTTTGTCTAAAAAAGGTTTAACTTACAAACAAAATTCTAAAAATACTTTTAAAAATAAACATATTCGCGTCTAAATAAATTCAATGCATTATGTATTTGAATTGCCTTAATATCACAGTTTTTTACCTTTAAAAACAGTGATTTTTACCTTACAGTTTATTACCTTGTTTAATTAGACTTTCGAATTATTAAAAAAGTAATCTCACTTACAAAGTTTCTTTTTCTGTCGAGAGGAAACTGGTTCACATAAAGTATTTTTTGTCGCTCACCCCCTCATACAACTACATCCCTAATAAAGTTAAATGTTCCTTTAAGTTTACTTAATTTCTGACTTTATGTATATAATAAGAAAATATGCTCGCAATTCCCCAAGATTTTATTACGCTCACTTATATAAATGGAGACAAACGACCAGTATCTCCTTCTTACACCCCATCCCCCCATTCTTAACCCCGAAATAAAAAAATGTCCTTAAAAAATTGTTATGTCCTCTTCATTCGCAATAACTTAATGCGTAAGTTTATGGGCTTAATATCGTTTGGGGATAGAATTTGAATGTACAACCGTGGATGGTTTACGAGCCTGTAAAAGGTTTGCTGAAAGGTATATGGAGGACAGATTATGGCTCGACATGCTCCCTCGGTGCGCCGTTTTACGACACTTTTAAATTATACAACCATATATATTACGTAATGTATGCGCGGCCAGGGGATGCAACCATCAATTTTTATCGCTCACAATTACCCTCATCCATAAATTATGCGCACGTTTATTTCACCTTCCTCAATAACAAACTTTACAATAACACTCACACCTATCACAACAATTTAGACAGTAATAAAAAATCTACACTCAATACAACAACAATGTTACGCTCTCACCTCATATTACAACCCTATTTTGTGAATAGAATCCAACCCAAAGAACCAAATAATACTATAAGAATTGGGAAATTTAAATTATGTTACTTGTAGCTAGACTAGACGAGATTAGACAGATAAGAATAGACAGACAAGGCTAGATGTACAACCATAAAGCATTATAATATTTTTGGTGTTTGTGACAAAGTTGTTTTGGTGGAAGGTAAACAGTCGGAGAGGTGGGGATTAATATGAAATTTCAAGCGGGTCTTATCTGGATCATTATAAGAAGTTTTAGGGGGATGTTTATAGAAGGGCGAAAATGACAGGATGATAGAGATTACTCAAGAACTAGTTGTGTACGTTGCTATTAACACTAAGAAGATTTCCTTCCATACAATCTTAGATCATTAACCGAATAATAAGTTTTGCCGGTTTAGTCTTCTTTGTATAGTCTGTCTGACTAGTTGTGCCTCTCTAGTCTTGCCAATCTAGCTTCGTATGTCAAGTCTATATAATCTGATCTGTCTAGGCTTGTGTGTTTTATTTTGCGTATTCAGTTTGTCTGCTTAGTCTTGTCTGCCTAATATTATTTGTCTAGTCCTGTCTATCTAGCCTTGTCTGTACAACCTTATCTGTCTAGTCCTGCATGTCTAGTCTTATCAGTCCAGTGTTGACTGTCTAATCTTTTCTGACTAGTCTTGTCTATCCAGTTTTCTCTATCCAGTCTTGCCTGGCCAGATTTATATGCCCAGTCTTGATTGTTTATTCTTGTCTGTCGAGAAAAAAAGATATAATCCCCCCTAAAAGAATCTGCCCTGATTTTATTTAAATATATGCTCCATCATTTTATATCCACATTCCTTCGTGTTTCCCTAAGGGAACATCCACCACAGTTTGCAGTACGCAATCCTGCAGAGATTTTTTTGTTCGTGCCACGTATATGAGGCAAAACAAAAAACAAATGTTAAAATATTAAAGAAATAAATGCGGATAAGCGGAAAAAATCTCTTTTAAAATGGTAAGATTATCAAGGAGAAATTTTTGGAATTTAAAATAAAATTTTACCAAATATTTGTGCTACCGTTACACCGTTATACACTGAATTGATAAATCACTGTGTTTTAACCACACTTAACCAACACTTTAACCATAACATAAGTGTGGTTAAAACATTGTGAATTTATCAATGCAGTGTAACAATTAAATTAGTGATAAATGGCCTGGCGTTTGCGAAGACTGGGAATTATTCAAATACGCATTTTTTTGGCGGAAAATTTCCTTCCCTTGTTCTCTGGAAGGGAATGTTTAAAAGAATATCATAATGCGGAATAAAATAATTTGCATTTAGATTAATACAAAACGGAAATGTGATTTCTGGTTTAGGCGCACGACCCCCGCATTATATCTTCGCGGAGAAAGTCAATTAAGAGGGAAACTTTTCCACAAAAAAAATTAAATAAAACAACGAGGAAAACGGAAAATACCAAAATAATTGTAATAAAATATTTTGTCTGCTGTCTTCTTTGTATATCCAATTTTCTCTGTACAACTGTGTGAAAATTCATTAAATCTGTGCAACTGTGTTTGTGTAGTCAAATATTTGTCTTCATTTATTCTATGCAAATTAAAACACTGTATAAATTATATCGTAATTTAAATATTTGATGTCCATAGTAGGTTTTCCTACATTCAATAACGCAGCTTGTGTGCTAATTAAAAGAGTTCAAAATAATAAAACAGCACAAAAGGAATTAATAAAACAATGATTCTATAAAATATTGAGGGTTTGTTTATAATCCTGAGATAGAATTACAGAAGTGCAGCGTTCAAGAACCCCACTTTTCCAGTTTGTTTTCATTCAACTTTTAACACTAATATTTGTCCCGGTTTCTTTCCCTATTCACTTTTCAAGTGGAAAAGAATACTCAATAATGATTTCATTTCTAATGAAACACAATCATATATACAAACAACAATATTTAAATTAAAATCTTCTAGTGAAAAATCATTTGTTGCTTTGTTGTTTTATTAAGGACGAAAATGCATCTCTTATTAGTAATTATATTTCATTTACGGTTAATTAAGTGTTGCACGCGTACGTAGATCCGGTTGGCGAGAGATTTTCGCAAACGCGGGGAAAACTTATCCTCATTAAAAAGCAGTTTATTATTCGAGGGGTGGCGAGCAAAAAGAAGGAAATCTTCGCCGTAGAACTTTTTTCTAACTATACACACTTGAAATCGCAAATGGAAAACTTATAACGAAGCGTTTTATTTATTTAATTTCCGCTCCGGGTTTCAAGTAAATAACTAAATGTGTGAAAAAATGAGTGAAAATAATTAATTGGGGAGTTAATTAATAGAGGGAAAGTCTTTTGTTTCAAGACTTCTCAACTCGGCAAAACTTTTTTTTAAGAAATTTATTTCAAATGCCTTAATAAATTAAGTACAATAATGTGAATTGTAAATTATTAAAACTTTCCAAAAAAAGTTGTTGAAACTGTAATAAAACCAAAATTTAAACAGTTTTTCGAGAGGATTAAATGACGAATGCACACAATCTGGCTCTCGTATCGTCCCTGCCGTATAGAAAGTTTCTGGATGTGGGTCAGGGGTAAAAAAGGGATAACACGAAAGCCGCATAGCAAACGGAGAGACAAGCTGAACCGACGCGACACAAAAAAATCCGCACGATGTTTGAAATAATGGGGACGCGCACAAGTTGAATTCCTTTGAATGTCGATCGATCCCTTGATGATCGAATTATTGGACACGAGTTAATAATTAAAAAAATATTTTTCATAGCAAAAAAGAATTGATAAAGAATTAAATATTTATGCAACGTTTTTTTGCACTGTGAAGCGATTATTGCATTAATCATCATATATTAGACTAGACTATATAGATCAAACTAGAGATATCAGATTTGAAAGACAAAACCGATAAGAGACTAGACTACACAGGCAACACTACACAGACTAGACTAGACAGACAAGATTAGGCAAGACTAGACAGACTAGTGCGTCTAGCCTCAATACTAAAAAACCCAACACCCAAAAGCTAAGCTTTTGGGTGTACAACCAGCGGCGCTTTTAGGCATAGGCGCACTAGCCTCGCCTAGGGCCTCCGATTTTAGGGGGCCACAAATTTCCAACTAAGCAAGGTCAAACCAACTTTTGGCGGTTGACGACAAATAATTGGCACTTTGCGGTGGTTAATAGTGAAAAAAATGTTCAGAAAAAAGTAAAGAAGTATAATTGCATTGTTGTTATTTTTTGTATTGTTATTGAAACTTATTTCTCGAAAATTAATTAGTATTCTCGATTTCCACACATCACATAACCTCAAAACTATCTCGTCGAAAATTTGACAGTGATAGGTTTGAACTTCAGTGCCAAGCTTGAAAAATATAAATCATAACAGCACTCGGCGAGCTGTAACCGCACGCATATGAGTGCTTTTATGTTAAGTCCACTACAGACGCAAAATAGAAAAAATGTCTCAACAATTCGCCATTGAAATGTTTACGTTTCATTGATTAATTTATTAAAAGTCATGCTTGACATTTATCAAATTATTACTTTTTTTATAAATCTAAGTAAATTATTAATTTATATTGTAGGTAAAACTTTGTACGATACACGTATCGTAAAATACTATTACGTACCTAATTGTTATTTTTTAATGTGGTTTTATCTCGCATTTTGAGAATTGGGACTCCCTAGACTAGGGCCACATAGTCATCTTGCGCCAAGGGCCACAAGTAATGTAAACGCGCCCCTGTGTACAACGAATCTGCACATTAAGAGGGGCCAAAGCTTACCGGACGGTGTCTACCAAGGCTGCTTGTGTTATTTCTGGACTTATAACTACTGACCTCGAATTAAAACAGATATCATTGTACCAATCCATATATTCCCTAGAAAACCAGACACTAGATAAGAGAAGTAACCGGCCTTAACATCTCCTCCGACCTTGTTGAAACAAATAGATACAAATAGATACATCTAGAGCACCTTATCCACCTATTATCGCTCCCTCGTCTACACTTTGTCACCCACCAACTCCCAGAGGATAAACAATATTCACAGGCGGCTCAAAACAGATGCTGGAGTTGGAGCAGCTTTTGTAGCTTACAATGAAGAAGATGAGATTCATTTCGAAACCTTTCGTTTGGCCGAGTACTGCTCGATATATAAAACAAAGTTAATTGCAGTTAAACGGGCATTAGCATATATTATCGAAGCATATACTCTATTCTCTACTCTCCAATAACAGATCTGCTTTAGATGCCCTTCAAAACCTCATGACCTCGACAACGACAACGTTTGACACTTGGCAGTTATATGATTTTTACAAAAAACAAAACTAAGCTTCCATTGAGCGAGGGCACATATCGGCCTGACAGACAACGAAAGAGCGGACAGTCTGGCTAGAAAATCCTCTGGTCAAGACTCCACTGTCCCAGAACTAATAACCCCAGAAATTATATTTATAAAATACGGGATTAACGCCTACCTTAACAGTGAGTGGCAACAGCGCACAGTGGTTCAAAGGACCAAATTAGGTTAAAAAACAACACTTGGAATATAATTATCACCATTCACAGAAAACACTTAGGTAACGACAATTCCAGTTTTTTTTCCTAATTACTTCTTAATGACAAGCAATAATATAATATATGGTTATATAAGAAAACGAGTTTTTTCATTCATTCAGTAATATTTGTGCGTCTTTCCATTTAATTTTATTGTGTGTTTTCAAAAAGTTCTGTGCTATTTGTGCATTTTGGAGATTGGAGTTGAAGGTAAGCACTATATTTTAAGCATATTTTTATTCATTAATTGGTATACAAACCTTTTTTTTAACATTGTTCCTTAAAGTACTCCGATTTTTGCCTATTTTTCAACTTTGCCAGGAAAAGAGGCACATACCTCCTCGTCGCCCACCTCTAGAATTAATGAACAATATAGTTGCATTCATCTACTTTATAATGATATAAAACTGGCTTGCAACGATTGGTGAAATAAATTATTTTATTTTTTTTCCAGATGTAGTATTCGCCACACTGAACATTGATTTTTTTTTTAAGAATGGCTGAAACATGAAATGGAAACAAGAAATGAAGCTTTGTGTCTATTTATCAGTACAAGATAGGATATTAGGGATGCAAATGAACAATCTTTAAAGAACATGATCATTTCGCGATTTTCAGCCAAAATTCTTCAAAAGTGGAGGAGCTGTGGAAGGAACAAAGAGTGGTTTCTACAGAAGAACTCGGAGTGGCTAATGGGTTCAAATATGTCTTTTGAAATATCTACTGCAAAAGTGTTGCCAACTACTTCTAAAGAACGCTTACCAGGCCCTGGGAGACCTATGAAAGATTTCTCGGAATGAAGCCTTAAAACAAAACGAAGACGGGTTGATGATCTTATCCGGACCAGAAGTACTACTCAGTTAACCTACGCTGCTGAGGTGTCAACGCAATGGTCAGGTAGTAGAGACATGGCAATAGGTATAAAAATTGTGACGAACGATCCTATGCAGAGTAAGGAACTTAAAAAACAGTGCATCAAATGATCCAAGAGCAATGACCTGTGACGAAGCTTTAGCGTACTATGTTCAAAGTAAATCAACATGTCATGCCTACAAGCAGACTCAGAAGTGCAGCATTAAACTTGGGCATAAATTATTTCCGCCACTGCATAGTCTTAGGAAAGCTAAATCAATTTGTTATCCTCAAGAGGAACAGATTGTTGTGACTGAAACGTGAGTCGATATCAAAGTTCAAGCAGATTATGATAAAACTGCAGAACGTTTGTTATTGGCACAGCAATGTTGTCAACAGTCTACCTCCTTGCTCGTCATTTACTCTGATGAGTAAGTGGGGCTGTGATAGAAGTCCCAATCACAGAACAAACAAACAAAAATTTACGAACAGTGAGGACACTGATCAAGGATCGGGGCCTCGAGGCCTCGTCAAGGATCGGAATGGAGACTGCATTCCGACCTAAACATATCTTATGCAGGATGCTTCTGGCCACGAAATGAGAGAGAGTTAAGGGTAATTAAAAAAACAGGATTTGTTGGCAGATTTCTGACGAATGTGCCAAAAAACTTAAAACATTGGCTCACGACCTAGTCATCAGTACAAACACGGAGCAATATCGCATAAGGTCGAATGCAGAACTCTAGAACCTATACCAAAAGCCGGATATAGTCAAATCAATAAAATCCCAGCATCTAAGATGGGCTGGACATGTCCAAAGAGCAGCTGACGACCGACTGATCAAGATAGTATGGGAAGGAAACCCAGCAAGAAAGAGACCGCTGGGGCGGCGAAGAATCAGATGGAAGGACAACATTGACTATGCAGGTATATGACTGGAAAGAGGCCATGTTGGACTGGGACCGGTAGAGGCAAATCGTTAACGCAGCCAAGACCCACCAATGGTTGTAGTACTAACCAGAAGAAGAAGAGGACACTGATGAATTTTTGTTTTTTTTTCATTCGTTCCCCTTCAATTAAAGGACGAAAGTGGCATTATAGTCTGGCAGAATCCTCGACCATCTTCTACAATGCATTGTCGGCCAATAAAGTTTATTTTCTCCAAACAAACCAAAGCCTTTACTGTGGAAGAAAGTGTAGCGGCAACGGGCCTTTCCGAAGAAGGCTTTTCAAAGAAATTAGTTTTACGCTAGGGTCGTTGCTATAATACCCAAACAAATCCTAAAAATATTTTGTCCGTTTTATTATAGGGTTAATACTGTAATCACACGAACGGTTTTTCAGAAATATTTTCGTGGAATATTTTACAACAGGGTCATTACAGTAATCGTCGAACAAATGCTAAAAGATTTAATATTTATGTCATGTATAGGTATATATGTTTTATTATATGTTTTATCATGTACATGTATATGTGTTTTATGATAAGATTGATTATCATCTTCAAAAGATTTCTAAAAGATTTAATATTTGTGTTTTATGATAGGATTAATATTACAATTTTCTAACGATACAAATCTAAGAAACATTAGTTTGCGACAGCAGAGAAGTAAAACAAACCCCCAATAACACGGGTCCAGATACCTGAAGGACCATATAAAAACGCTCACCACCGAAACGCAGTCAGTTAACCGGCAAAGTTCGATATAGCAGTTCACCGAGTTCTGTCCACCGGAACAGTTCACCCAAGCCGCAGTCACGCCAATAAGTTTATAGTAGGTTGCAGCTCCGCGAATCCGTTGTTATATTGTTACAGTGTTATTTAGTGTCATTTAATTATTGTAAATATATTTCCTCTTATTACAAAACGTGAGTGATAAATTTATTCCTAGCACCTATCACCCACAAAAGTAACAATGTTTTGGAAGAGATAATAATAACTTATTGCCGACAATATGCAAAGGGAAAGAAGGTGAGGTTTCGGTCATGCATGTAATGCTTCTGACCATGATTGATGGGAAAGTCTGCAATGCGTTGACAGAAACTTCTTCATCGCAGAAGTCATTCGTGGGGCAACCCCAAATATGACGAATGACGAATCAAGGGAGTTTGTAGGCAACAAAGACAATCTTGGTTTTGGATTATGTACATTGCATGCCTTGATTAAGTGTTTTGAATGCTTGATTCATATTAGCTATCGACTTGATATTAAGAAATGGCAAATTTGATCGGAATCTGAAAAAGTTAGTGTGAAGCAACATTCTGACGAAATAAAAATCCGTAGTAAAGCCGAAATAGGGCTAATTGCAGATAAGTCAAAACCAGGGTATGGCAATACAAATGATGGAAATACCGCTCGAAAGTTTTTTGAAAATCCAGAACTAAGTGCTGATATTACAGGATTAGATATATATATATATATAGCTCAGAAGTTATTGCATCTGCTTTGTTGCCTACTGCCCAGCTATCCGAGGAAGCTCAAGAAGCGCGAAACAAGGACTGCAGAAGCTTTCGTCAACACAATACTCGCAAGCACTCACGCATTGCCACGAATAGAGATTTACTGATGTAACATGTTATTGATAACTTCTGACCCTGAAATAACAAGCTTAAGAGATGACCCGCGAAAAAGGCTGCAAAACACCCTTCTGAAGTCCTAGATTTATTAATACGCACTAGAATTACTGGAAAAGACACAGTAAATAGTTCAGAAATTTCTGATCATCATGATCCTGATCATGACTACTGAGCAGCAGATTCATCTGAAGAAAGTGATGAAGTCGACTAATATGTAGCTTTACATAATTAGATATATTTTTGACAATATTTCATTTAGTTTTTTTGTATTTCTACAAATGCTTAATTATTGTAACTATAAAATTTAAATAATTTTTTTTTTTTTAAATTATTTAAATTTTATAGTTACAATAATTAATCATTTGTAGAAATACAAAAAAACTAAATGAAATATTGTCAAAAATATATCTAATTATGTAAAGCTACATATTAGTCGACTTCATCACTTTCTTCAGATGAATCTGCTGCTCAGTAGTCATGATCAGGATCATGATGATCAGAAATTTCTGAACTATTACGTTCCTACTTGTTTTTAATAAAAACCATGAAAATGTATTTAAGGCCAGTACGATGCATATTAACACAATTTTGATCTCAAAAGGAACGAAAATAATTTTGTCCAGCTAAAAGTGCTCCGCGAACTACTGTGCAGCGATGGCATGTGTCAAGAACTGGTCTTTGAACTAAAAACATTATTTTGTCAAACCACAAGTGGATTAATATGGAGTAAATAATATCTGTCTCTCGCACCACGCGGTACAAATGATTACTGGTCATGGATATTTTCTGGCACACCTGCATCGCTTTGGCAAAAGTTTATCGCCTCTATGCCAGTGCGGTTACGAAGACACAGCATGATTTTTTATTTCCCTGTCATATCAGAATGGAGACTACATTCTGACCTAAACATATCTTATGCAGGATGGCCACGAAATGAGGGTGAGTTAAGGGAAGTTAAAAAAAAAACAAGATTTGGTGGCAGATTTTTGACGAACGTGCCAAAAAACTAAAAAGATTGGCTCACGACCTAGTCATCAATACAAACTTATAAATGTTAAATTAGATTAGTGGCAGATTCTTGACGAATAATAAATAATAAATTAGATTATTATGTTTTTTCTCTAATTATTATGTAGGTGTATTCTTATGTATTGATTATTATTTAATACTACTAATTATTATTTACCAACATAGTGTCTGTTTGTGCATAGTGTTTAGATTTGTAATTTTGTAAGAACAGCGCCACCAGCCGGACATTTTTGGGACTCAAGTGAATACGAAAATGTAAGAGGGAGAGAGCAGCATGGAACGGCTCAACAGAAACACACGTATTTTTAACCATCAAAAAACATAACTGCTGTGTTTAACACTATAACCAATTAAAATAGTCAATCAAAATTAGTAACAAATAGAAGCAAGCAACATTTGGTCCAATCGACCCGAATCAAACAGATGTACCAGTGAAGAAAAATCAGTGTCGGCATTATTGACACAACATCAAATGACCCGATCCAGGCGTCCACATATCAGTGGCCCGATCCAGGCGTCAGCATCAAATCAACAGTCCACTAACACAGAATATATTATTAAGGCCCAAGTGTCCTACTCAACAAGCATCAAATCAGCAAAAAAAAGGTCAGACCATTTTTCCATTTACCTAACCAGACCAGCCTCAATAATTAATCAATACTCTTGATATTAAAAGCATCCCTAATCACGTTTGTAGATAATTTTAAATCTTACATCTAAGCCCATATAAAATGGCAGATGAACTAAAACAAAAACGCAAACAAATAAAATCAACAATAAAACGTCATCAGACGGCAGTGTCACAATTCAAATCCGGTGACAATATTTACGGTTTAGAGATTCGAATGTGCGAATTAAATGAACTTTTTAAAAATTACAACGTAGTTTAATCTCAATTAGAAACGTTGAATGCAGTAGAGTCGTTAGATATTGGAGCGTTGGACAGAGAAAGCAACAAAGAACGTTCCAAAGTCGAAATGCAGTATTATAATTTACTTGCCGAAATCAAATCACTCTTGATTGAAAATGGTTCTGCTACATCAACTCAAAGCACAAGCTCAGTGGGACAACCAACAACAGTTATTAACATCACTAAAAAATACACCTGATCCAGAAACAGTTTCAAATCTAAAACCAATTCCGTTACCGTCATTTTCGGGAAAATATACTAATTGGTATAATTTTTACGACTCCTTTAAGTCATTGGTTCATGATGATAATAGTTTATCAGATATAAGAAAATTTCATTATTTGCGAGGTTGTTTAGAGGGAGAAGCCTTAAACGCCATCGAATCTTTAGGTGTGTCGGGTGCAAATTATGCAAGTGCCATAGATTTATTAAAAAAACGGTTTGAAAATAATAGACTAATTGTGCAATATCATGTCATCAACATATTGCATACGCCTACAATATCAAAATTATCGCATCTAGAATTAAGAACTCTTCTGGATACGGTCAATAATAATATCGCGGCGTTAAAAGTTTTGAAATTACCTGTAGACAGCTGGGATGCTCTTTTAATAGAAATTATTTGTGAAAAATTAGATTTTGCTACTAAAAAAGAGTGGCAAGCGGTGCTTCAAAAGGAAGTTCCCAAATATTCTGATTTCAACTCATTTTTGGAAAAAAAGTGTCAAGTTTTAGAAGCAGTTAACCATATCAAACCTGCCAGTCCAACAATTCATAGTAAAAACATCACAAATCAAGCCATTGGCAAAGAAACTAAACATTTTAAAAACAATTTCAAACCTCCTCATAGGTTTGCGTCACATGCAATCAGTAAGTTTAATTGTCCAATTTGCAAACAATCTCATTTAATATATAACTGCACAAAATTTCAAAATATGAACATAATAGACAGAATAAAACAGGTCGAAGATTTAAACCTTTGCCATAATTGTTTGCGAAATAACCATAATACCGGTCAATGCAAATCTAATTACTCGTGTAGACATTGCAATCAAAGGCACAATAACTTACTACACCTTCAGGAAACTACAGCAAATACCAGTTTGCATGCATTGACGCAGAACACAGTTCTTTTATCTACCCTAATCATTTTAATCAAAGATAAATACGGCAGTTATCAAAAATGTAGAGCGCTTCTTGATATGGGTTCGCAAGTCAATCTAATTACCGCCTCATTTTGTAACAAGTTGGGCCTCGAAACAAAACCAACAAGTATCTACATATCAGGCATAAACCAATCACTCAATCAAATTTCAAAGAAAGTATCAATGTCAGTTAGGTCTCAAGTAGAAAATGTTAGCGCAAATTTAGATTGTTTTATTGTACCACATATCACGGGAATCACGCCACCTACAACATTCGACAAGGCAATCATCGAGATTCCGTCAAATATAACATTAGCAGACCCAAACTTGAACATAGCTAGCGACGTTGATCTATTAATAGGATCAGGATTGTATTGGAATTTAATTATAGGTACTCCCATGCAATTCAAACCCCATCACCCTTATTTTCAACAAACAAGATTCGGTTGGGTTTTGGGTGGTGATTTAACTCAGGTAAATTCAAATTTGTCATGTAATTTGTTATCAGTTGGGCCAGATATCAATTTAGAAAAACAAGTATCAAAATTTCAGGAAGAAATTGATTCTAAAGTCGACTGGTCTTTCGAGGAACAAGAATGCGAAACTCATTTTGTAAGCAACACATATCGAGCACCGTGCGGAAAATTCGTTGTTACCTTTTAAACAAGAAATCAGTTTGGGAGAATCACATGAACAATCAAGTGTTAATTTAAACAAAGACGACGATATAAAAATTCTAGGGTTTTACTGGAATTGCCAAGCAGACGAATTAAAGTACAAATTCGATATTACATATGTAAATCAAGAAAATATAACTAAACGCAGTATTTTATCAACGGTTGCTAGAATTTCCGACCCGCTTGGATTAATCCAGTTATAGTTAAAGCAAAAATTCTTTTGCAAAATATTTGGGTCCTGAAAATAAATTGGGACGAACCCGTAACAATTGATATAAAACAAAAATGGCTGAAATTTCTAAATGAATTAGTTGAATTAAATAACTTTCGCATTTTTCGCAAGGTAATAACAATACATCCAACAAATAACATCGAATTGCATGCATTTTCAGATGCATCAACAAAAACCTATGGGGCATGTGTGTATTTAAAGGCAACCGATGGTTCAGGAGATTCTTCTATAAACTTACTCTGTGCCAAGTCAAAAGTATCACCGTTAAAATCCGTCACCTTAGCGCGATTAGAATTAAATGCTGCGGTTTTATTAACTAGACTTGTCAAAAAAGTCAGCCAAACCTTGAATGTAAACATCAATCGCAGATACTTTTGGACTGATTCGACAATTGTTTTATCGTGGTTAGCGTCGCCATCAAATCATTGGAAATTATATGTCGCGAATCGTGTCTCCGAAATTCAATCTTTTAGCTCGCGCCAAGAATGGCACCATGTGCGTTCTTTTGATAACCCAGCCGATTTAGTATCGCGAGGAATATATCCACGACAATTAAATAATTCAAGTCTTTGGTGGCACGGTCCAGAATGGCTAATCAAAATATTAACTCTTAATATTAACAGCGAGTCAGATGATTTTATTATCGAACAAAAACCCAAATTCATTATAAACACAGTCAAAATCGAGGAAGAAATGCCAATCTTTACAAAATTCTCATCATTTCAGAAAACTCAGCGAATAATTGCATATTGTCTTAGATTTATAAACAATGCACGAAATAAGACACGAAGTTCTGACCTTTGCCTTACATGCGAAGAACTTGAAGCCTCCACTACTGTCATGATTAGAAATATTCAAATTAGGGCATTTCCGGAAATATTTAATTCTAACAAGAAACAAATTCAGAGATCAAAATTATTAAGATTAGACCCATTTATTGATTCTAATGGGTTAATTCGTGTTGGCGGGCGTTTGAAACATGCACCAATTAATTATGAACACAAATATCCTATAATATTACCAGAAAACCATCACCTCACTAAACTTCTAAAAATCCACGAAGATCAGTTACATGCGGGAAATCAAGCAACTCTCGCTGCAGTGCGACAAAGGTTTTGGCCTTTAGCGGCGCGAAACACAGTTAGAAAAATTATACATGCTTGTGTCAAATGTTGTCGTGCACGGCCAAAGTTGTTATTCCAAAAAATGAGTAATTTGCCGGTTCATAGATTTCAGACTATACGGCCTTTTTACAATGCTGGAGTTGATTATGCAGGGCCATTTTTGATTAAAGAAGGCAGGATCAGAAGTTCAAGAAAAGTAAAGGCTTATATAGCGTTGTTTGTTTGTTTTTCAACAAAGGCTGTCCATTTAGAATTAGTTGGAGACCTTACAACTGAGTGTTTTATCGCTGCCTTCAAGCGTTTTATATCTCGAAGAGGTATTGTCGCTGAATTATTTTCAGACAACGGCACCAATTTCACAGGGGCCGAAAGACATTTTTTTAAATCAAATTCATACCAAAATCAAATGATCGATAATTTAGCACCAAAAAATATCAAATGTCATTTTATACCTGCACGTTCAGCTCACTTTGGCGGACTTTGGGAACGTGCAGTTAGAAGCGTAAAACACCATCTACAAAGAATGGTCGGCGATGCTTCCCTAACCTATGAGGAATTTTATACACTTATTACATGTATTGAGGCTTGCCTAAATTCCCGTCCGATTACCCCGTTATCCCCAGATCCTAATGATCTCGAAGCGTTGACTCCGGGGCACTTTTTAATCGGAGCCCCCTTGACGGCTCCAGTGGAACAGGATGTTACCAATGTTCCGACAAATCGTCTCTCTCGTTGGCAACGAGTTCGGCACCTCCAGCAACATTTTTGGAACAGGTGGCATAAAGAATACCTGTCCCAGTTACAATAACGCCCAACTTGCGAGCAATCATCTAGAGAAAACATCAAGTCGGGAACTATGGTTGTCCTAGTGGAGGAAAACCTACCACCTCTACGTTGGAAACTGGGACGCATCACTGAAACACATCCTGGTAACGACGGCCTAGTGCGTGTGGTGTCAGTAAAAACAGTCAATGGTGTTGTCAAACGGAGCGTGAAAAAAGTGTGCGTAATTCCTACAGAAAATAATCAGCGGTGAGTGCGTTTATTTGAAGAACCAAGACCTTTTCACAAAACCTTTTATTACCAAATTTGTTAATCGTGTGATTGTATTTTATTTTGTTGTTGTTATTTTATGTATCTATTATTTGTTTACCACTAGTAAGTAACTGTAATTTAGTATCTAAGTTAGAAGCTACATTCATTTTGTTGAAGATCCAGTGACTTCAAGGGGGCGGCATGTTTGTGCATAGTGTTTAGATTTGTAATTTTGTAAGAACAGCGCCACCAGTCGGACATTTTTGGGACTCAAGTGAATACGAAAATGTAAGAGGGAAGAGCAGCATGGAACGGCTCAACAGAAACACACGTATTTTTAACCATCAAAAAACATAACTGCTGTGTTTAACATTATAATCAATTAAAATAAATAAATAGTCAATCAAAATTAGTAACAAATAGAAGCAAGCAACAGTGTCTTTGCTGACGGTGTGCTGGGGATACAGAGTCGAATAAGTAAATAAGCTGTCTGTCTAGTCTAGTCTTGCCTGTCAAATCTTATCTCCCTTGTGTATCTAATCTAGTCTAGTCTTCTTGTGTCTAGTCTTGTGATCAATCTTATCTCAAGATAGATAAAACTAGACGTATCAGGCGAGACAGATATACTGTTAGTCCAGGTATTTGCGAAATATTAAAGTGAAGTATTTGTTAACTGTATCTTACATATTTGGTTTAATCTAGTCTATTATGGCACAGCATAGTCTATTATAACAAAGTATAGTCTTCCTCTTGTTTCGAATATTCCTACTTTGGACCACGCTTGTTCAACTGTTGGGCTTTGATCTTTGCCCGTTTCTATTGTCGCATCTTCTGCCGGTGTAATTGCTTTCTCTCTTCTGTCCAGGGGGTACCTTTCCTTTGCGGGTTTCTCCTGAATCTACGGACTTCCTTCAGGGTGCGTCTCACAGACTGCCTGTTTTGCAGATATGTTATTCCAAGTTCTTTAATATCCTTCTCGGTTTCTGTCAACCGGTACGAACCTTCTTGTTTTGCCAGAAGGTCAACAAATGGTTGGTTAGTCGGTTTGGAGGCAATCTTGCAACCTGGCCTTAAAAAGCTACCCTTCTTTTCCTTGCACAGACAGAGAGCCTCTAAATATGTTCGTAGAGCTTATGTCGTCTTCGGAATTCCTCATCTTCCTTTACCAGACCCAGGATCTTCCTAAGGATTCTCCTCTCTCTGATTTCCATTTTCTCTACCAGACCTCTTCGCTTCAAGGAAAAATACTCCATGGCATACAGGGCTTCTAGTCGTAAGACTGATGTGTAGTGCTTAAGTTTGAGGTTGCGTGACAGGCATTTCTTGTTGTAGGTGTTCTTAGTCAGTCGATAGGCCAGTTCTAACTTGTTGACTCTCATGGAAAATGATGCTTTTTCTGATAAGTTGGATTCAATCCATCCGCAGAGATACTTAAATTCCTCAGTCCTCTTGATGTATCCATGCTCTAGTAACATCTCTCTGTTTGCTTCTTTGATGTTGATGAAACATTCTGTTTTCTCCTGCGATACTTTATTTATGAAAGACCCACTTTGGCAGCCTGTTTTCTGGGTCAATTTACCTGCATTGTTGCCATCTCAAGAGAATCAGCAATCAGTGCCATGTCATCTGCAAATTCCAGGCAATCTACAACCAGTCTTACGTCCCAGGTAGATACCACTCTGAACACCCAAGTTGATCAGTTCCTTGCGCCATTCTCTCATAACCTATTCAAGGACACAGTTGAAGAGAAGTGGGAAAAGTCCATTTCCTTGTCTCACTACAGTTTTTATTTCGAAGTTTTCTGAGATCTCGCCTCTAAATTTAACCTTGGAATGAGTTTTGATCAAGGTTTCTAGAATTAGACTGCGGGTTTTGTTGTCTAGACCTAGTTCCTGTAGTAGTTTGTTAAGCGTTTCTCTATCAATGGAATCATCTTGGAGTATGCAAGTACAGTTTTAAGATTGAGGATCTGTTCAATACAGGATCGAATCTTCCTGAAGCATCGCTGGTATTCTCCCAGTTGGCTATCCAGCTGATTTTCTGCCCTTGTTTGTAACGCCTTGGAGAGAATGTTGTATGTTACCGGGACGAGAGAAATTCCACGGTAATTGTTTAGATCAGTAAAATGTCCCTTTTTGCGAAGCGGATGGATCGGAGCAGATTTCCAATCGGGTGGTAATTTTTCTGTTTCCCAGATGTCCTGGATGATCTCGGTTAGCTTGCGCACGGCATTGCTTTCAGCACCTTTTCACAGTTCAGCAAAGATAGAGTCTATTATAATAATTATCTAAAATATAGTATATTATATGGGTATATAGTTTATTATAGGACAATGTTTATTTATATCAAAATATGGTATATTATTGCATAAATATAGCTTGAGTAAAATATATTTCTGAAAGATTCGAGTGAAGTATTTGCTAGTCTTGCCTTACATATTTATTCTAGTCGAGTCTATTATGACACTATAGTCTATTATGATAAAACAGCCTTGTCTGTATATCTCTCCTATGCAGTGCGTGCAAAGTATATGAAACATTTTTAGAAGAAAGACAGAATGACCACGCAAAGAGAACTACATGAAGCCCAAAGCGGTTTTCGGTCCGGCTATAGTGTGCAAGATCACATATTCATCATAAAAAACATAACAGAAAAGTACCTAAAGTATGACAAAGCAATATACCTATATTTTATAGATCTAGAAATGGCGTTTGACAAAGTTCCCCGACATCACATATGGAAAACATTTGGAAAATACGAAGTAGATGATAACCTAATTGAGGCAATAAAATCAATGTATAAAAATAGTTCAAATATTGTGAGAGTATTAAACGAAGAATCAGATAAATTCATTACCACACAGGAAGTCAGACAAGGAAGGGTGCTCAGTCCACTGCTATTCATCCTATATCTAAACGAAATAAAAAAAGAATGCAGTAATAAAACCAGAAAAATAAGTGCAGGATACAACAGAATGCAATCTATAAGCATCAGCGAATCTATATTTGCGGACGACATCGTTGCAATTGCAAACAGTGAAGAGGCATTACAACAAAATGTAGAATCATGGGCAAAAGCATTAGAAGAAAAAGGGATGAAAACAAGTGCAAAAAATACTAAAACCATGGTTATCTCTAACATACCAAAGCAAGTCAATGTGGAATTAAAAGGAAAAGTGATAGAACAAGTAGATAACATCAAATACTTAGGAATAACAATTAACCAAGCAAGAGATATGTAACAGAAATTAATAGTAGAATAGCAAACTCGACCAAACTCTATCACAGCATGAGAAATGGTTTAATAAACAAACAACAAATAAGTGTTACAACAAAATTCGCGGTATATAAAAGAACCTACATGCCTATCTTACTCTATGGATGTGAATCATGGGTAACAACAGAGAAAATACAAAAGAAAATACAAGCCGCTGAAATGAAATATCTGAGAAGAACAGCAAATGTCACAATACTCGACAAGATAAGAAACGAAAGAATACTGGAGGATCTAAAAGTAGAAAGTGCGAGGAAATACATACAAAAGGCACAACTGAGATGGTGGGGGCATCTAAAAAGCCTAGACAGAAACCGGCAAGTCAGGAAAGTATGGGAAGCAAAAAAAAGTGGCAATAGACGAAGAGGAAGACCTAGGAAAGAGTGGGATAAAGAATTGGAGGAATTACTAAAAGAAAAAGGCTTAAGCACAAGAGAAGCGTAAGTACTGGCAGAAGACAGGAACACCTGAAGACAAAAAGTGAATGAACAAGGAAATTAACCTAAATGAAATGTATAAAACCTAAACAATTAACGGTATATGAGGCCAAGATTATGAATGTATGTCTAGTTATCCTAATTTTGTCTATTAATTCTATCTACGTATTTATTTCCTCCTATCTATATTATGTTGTATGTCTATATACTTTATCTACAGTAAGATGTTATCCCAGCTAATGAATCTGGGGACAAGGGTTCAATCCGAGACCGATGTCCAACTGCATTTGTTCAAATAAAACAAATGTGGCTACTAACTTACCATCTTTACAGAGAGAATGTAGGACGAGACAGACAAGCTTAGACAGACGACAGAAACCTTCAGAACCTTAAAATGATCCCTATTCATGTAATCTTGGAACCACCATGTCTAGTCTTGTGATCAATCTTATCTCAAAACAGATAAAACTAGACATATCAGGCGAGACATATTAGATTAGACAGAAAAGACTAAACAAACAAGACGAAACAGACAAGTTTAGACTGACAAGACTACACAGACAACACTAGACAGACTGTGTTAAAGACTAGTATGTCTTGTCTAGTCTCTCTGACCAACCTTATCTCTCTTGTCTCTGTAATATAGTCTTGCCTGTCCATCTTATATCCCTACCCTTGTATCTTTAGTTCTGTTTGTCTTTTCTTTACTATAAAGACTTATTTATATCATAAGATTAATAGATTGAATTAAGAAAACTAGAAATTTCAATGTTTTCAATCCAGTGAAGTTTAAGGAAAATTTAAATTAGAAATAATATAAGCAAGTAGGGAAAGTCAAAGAAAATTATATAATTAGTTTTTCAACATTTGAGTATCAATAATAGAAAACCATGTCGAATTTTTATGTCGAATTATTTTTGTTTTTGCAGAAGAGTTCGTTATTTTTGTAAATAATTGTGAACATTAATAAATATTGATAAAATTTAGTGCGAAGAGGCAATAACGCACACATTGAAAATTTATGTTTTCCGGTAGGAAAAAAGGCAAAAGTTTTTTATCTCTTCATTGTTTGTGCATATATAAAATATGCACGCCTCGGTTTGCACTTTATTTACCCTTTCGCTCCTGCACTTTCCATCACACAAATCCTCATTATTCCATACAAATTTTCACAGACTTTCTGTTTAACTAAATTCTTTCAAAAATCTTGTTCGCGCAAACCACAATTAAAGGTTTATCAAATCAATCGTTGAACCGTTTTCAAGTACACCATTAAAAATAAACGAAAGGGTGTTTCTCTACTGTTCTTTAATGTACGTTTCAGATGGGGGAGTTTAGAAATTATGTAGATAAAAAGATATACTGGGGTAAAATTTTAATTGAGAGAAACGGAGAGAAAAACATTCCACTCGACATTCAAATTTGAAACCTTCGTAAATTCCCTACGCGTATTTACGATCGACAATTTATAGGTTCGTTTCTGATATTGTTGATTAAATATTTATGCGGGACACAGGGGGTTGGGAGTTTCCCCTCCACGTCTCCCGAATATTATCACATCTCGCCCTGCTATGCTCTCACTAATCTCGTAAAAATATTCGCATTACAGCAGCCGGATACGTATTACGACGGTAGCCTGCTATCATTTGCAAAACACGAAAGAAAACAAACACAAAATAT
The DNA here is from genome assembly GCA_944588485.1 of Phosphuga atrata. Taxonomy (NCBI): domain Eukaryota; kingdom Metazoa; phylum Arthropoda; class Insecta; order Coleoptera; family Silphidae; genus Phosphuga; species Phosphuga atrata. The sequence continues at coordinate 34,097,954 of OX155901.1, forward strand.
TATGTATATTTTGATATTATGTATATTTATATATAATATTATGGATATTATGTATATTTGATAGTTTAACATATCGAATGTTAAGAAGACGTGCATAAAATGCTAATCTTAGCGTAATATATTTGTGAAATATTTACTAGTATATTAATCATAGTTTATAATAGCAAAATGGGTAACTCAATTATAGTCTATTATAGCATTGTACACTCGATTATAGCATTGTACATTCCATTATAGCATTATACATTCCATTATAGCACAATAGAGTCCATAACAGCACAATATACTACTGTTTGTCACGGTATTTGCGTTTAATATTGAAGTGAAATATTTGTTAACTCAATCTTACATATTTGATTTAATCTAGTCCTTTACAGCTCAGCATCGCAAAATATTGTCTATTATATGAAAATATAATTATCTATAGGACTATGTTTTATTTATATCAAAATATGATGCATATATGACTATTGCACAAATAGAGTTTTAGTAAAATATATTTGTGAAATATTCGAGTGAAGTACTTGCTAGTCTTGCCTTACGTATTTATTCTAGTCGAGTCTATTATAGTTTCTTATGATCAAACGGCTTTGTCTTTCTAGTCTTTTATTTTTTTTCTGCTTAATTTTCTGCGTTTAATCCCATCTGTCTGGTCTAGTTATCCTCATTTTGTCTATTTACGTATTACCTCATTCCATTTACATCATATTACCATTACCTCTTCTCTATATTATTTTGTATGTCTTTATACTCAAACTACTGTAACATGTGATTCCAGCTAATGAATCTAGGGTCAAAGATTCAATCCGTGACCGATGTCCCACTACATTTGTTCAAATAAAACAAATATCAATGATTGTCATAGACAATGAAAAGGGAACATTCTTCGACAACCTAGCATAAGCAATGATAAGAGGTAGCACAATACTTGGAACTGGTACCATATCAATGATTGGGACGGTACAATCCTTGTACTCGTACCATATCATGAAAAGGGTGCCAAGGGGGAAAGAGAAATCTTCCAAACCTATCATTGAAAATGACAAATGGGGCAAGATACTTTGTGAACTATCGTTGTAAAGGGTAACAAATGCCGTACCTCTTATAAACCTTCCTCTATGTAAAAGAATAACATTCAATGGATGAATATCGAAAATGTGGAAATAGTAACTTGGTGCAACTTGGGCGGTAAATTGTCAATTGGCCACGAGAGCGAAATTGGGCGCAAGAACGAAGTGAGTGCGCACATTCGCTGGAGAGGGCAATTGACAATACCGCCAGTGTTGCAGATAATATTTTTCATTACTTATGCGAGGGGACGTATCTTACAAGTTTGGGATCCAGGGGCCATCAAAAAAAAAAAAAATAGAATAAACAGTGAAGAATTTGCTTTTAAAATTGTCCCCAGTGGTGTGGATTCGTCATAAGAACTCTCATCAGTCTCCGGTATCACCATAGAATTTACACTCATTTTAAAACATATTTAATTTTTATTTTGTAGTAAAAAAAAAATTCTGTCACTTTCACGTCACTTTTTTAATATTGAGGTCTTGATTGTGTTTTTTTTTTAATATAACAGCGATATTGAATATATTCGTGCGTTACCCAAGTTATGTGGTGATACAACAAAAAATTGCACTTGTCGCACTAAAAAACGTGCGCCAAGACAGAACTTTTAACGCATGAGTAATAAAAAATTACAATAGGCCACAGTGTATATAGGTCTCAAAAAAATGTGACCTATCTGTAATACCTTTTGTGTTGACATAGATTTAATAATTTCTAGTCGGGGATCTTAAATGCTCGTCAAATAATTTACATTAAGTCTAGGTAAACAATGTAAATATTATTCCTAATTATCTATTAATATTCAGTTTATTCCATCTATCATTTTATTGATTTGGATTTTATTGTGAAAAAAGTGGGCCTGCATTTGTATCCTTTGGAATGGGGTGCCGCACAGGATGAGATACATATGCATTTGACGGATTATTTGCTTTATTCCCTATTTGATTGAAAGGGCTTTTTCAATAGACACTGTTCTCGAACTGGAGAAAAAAAAAATGCAGCAAGAAACGTGTCGAGAACGACATATAAATCCTCTAGCAAAGGAAAATGTAATAAACAGTGGATTTTTTTTGCATTGTAGAGGAAAGGTCTAGACGTGTAAATGTACTTTCGTTAGCAAATTTAGAAGATGGATATAGAAGAAGATTATTTTTTCGGAGGATATAAAAAGGAAATAGTGATACGATGTCATTTGCAAGGGATGACAGTGAAAGAGAGTAAAAAAAACGTTGTTGTAGATAAGGCGTTATTTAAAATTGACGAGGTCGATATCTTTGAGGTAAATCTCCCCCGTTTATTGCCTTTTCTATTATTCCCTCCAGTTGAGCGGAATACGTTCCTCCTTTATCTCAGCGTAAAGGAATCACTCGCCGATAATCAATTATAATTAAATCGCGCGTAGGATTCCAGGATGTAAATAACATCCTCCCATACTCTTTTTTCCATTCTTTTTTTTAAAGAGAAATGATGGAGTGATACAAGGGGTGGAAAATGTGTGTGTATGTGTAAGGAAAAGGAACGGTAGAAATGTTCACGCGAGCGCGAATGAAATATACCGTATGAATAATTTAAGCCGTGCAGGAAATGGAGACGCTTGCAGGAAAAAGCCCACAGGACTGGCAGTCCGGGTGCGGCAGGAATTACGCGGATTATACCGCGGCTGCACTCCGTCTGCTCACACATTAACGCGCCATTTTCTCCTACTCATCAAATATATATAATATTTTTATGAGAAGTTAAAAAAATAATAAATTTAATATTCATTACAATATTACAAACTTCTCCAAACATAGAATTCTTAATCATAATTTACTTTTCAAAACTAGTTTGATTTTTTCTCTAAAGACAACAGAATATATACAGAATATAACTTATGATAATAATAATAAATATATTATAATATGTCGTAATTCGAATATATTATAACATGTAATTTGAATATTTTATAATGTACCCTTTATTAATTATTTTATATTTTAATTATTAATTAGACATTTTCTAATGAAAAATATTTTTGTCAATTAAACAAAAATTCTCCGAAAAACCTAACAAATTTACCTTGACAGGTTAATAAACATCTCTCTGTTCCCATGAAACTCAAGTTCTTTATTTTCTCCTCCCCTTCCCGAAAAAGTAAATCTATGCAACATCTTTCTCCTGGGACGACTGTTACACTTCACTCATAATTATACAGTCTACCTACTTCTAGACACATTCATACATTACCCAAACTTTAATTATCTTCTCTACTTAACCTCTATATTTTTATTCTCTAATTGTACTAATATATTACGTACATTTGTCAAGAAGATAATACTCTAAACATACACGAATAAGTTTCCTCAAAAGAAGATGCAATAAAAATGCAAAGTAAATTAAAGTTAGTTTTAATGCCAGTCTATACTCAGCATAGTATGTAAAAAGTTGAATAAAAAACTAGGTATATCTTGTATATTGCCAGCTATCTGTATGTGTTTGAGACAAGGTTGACGTTGCAGTAAAATGAAATATGATGAATGTGCAAGGAACTAAAAAACAAAAAATCACAACGAATATTAAACCTTCAAGATAGCCAAGAGAAGACTAGAGAAACAAGACTAGAGCAGTCTAACAAGAAATCTTAACAAGTCTAACAAGAGACTAATCTAACAAGTCTAACAAGAGATAAGAGTAGAGACAAGGGAGAGTAGTCAAACAAAACTAGATAGACATAACCACAATACAGATAGATATTGAAAATGAATTAATTCAATATGCAGATGATGCTGTTATTATATCGATCTGTGGAGATTTGCCCAAACTCTTTGGTTTTTTACAAATTAAAAATGATACAATGACATCACTACTACATTAGTTCGGCAGAAATAAACTTATGGTCAACAATACTAAAACACATATTATATTATTCAAAATGATAAAGAAGCATAATGGATTATCTCCGTAATAAAATAGGAAATGACATGTTAGAAACACAACAGCCGGTTGCATTCCTAGAACTACATATCGATATTACTTTGGAATGCTCAGATGATACAATAAAACTGATATCAAAATTAAATATAACGGTATATGCGATGAAATTATTGAAAGCATATATACATATACATCCTAAACCTTGAACTTAGTATATGCAGCAGATTTTTTCAGAAGTCCCCTACATTTGGGGATCCAGTTCTGGATCAATGGTTAACATATAAAATAAATTTTTATTATGTAATTCGTTTAATAAACAGTTTAAATGACACAGTTTCCTATTTTTTTATTTTCATATGAAAGCCGAATGTTTTTTTACAAACGCAGAAATCTATTCGATGATTTCCAAAAACTTAATAAAATTGTTACCAGACATAACAAAGATAATAACCAGACAATAAAATTTTCCCAGACACCAATTAACTGTAAAATGGAAGAACCCACTATATTGTATCATAAAACTATATAAACCTCTACCAAAAGAGTATAAAGTAGTAGTAAAGAGTACAAATCCCTGAAAATGAAGTTATTTAATTTTATCAACAATATACAACCATACGATATGGATGTATATAGAATAGCAGCAAGAAGTACAATTTGCAAGAAGTACAAGTTTCACTATTTTAGATTAATCACTGTTCTTTTATTTTTAATATAACTAGCGATATTGAATATTTGCGTGCGTTACCCAAGTTCTGTGGTAATACAGCCAAAAATTGCATTTGTCGCACTAAAAAACGTGCGCCAAGATAGTACTTTTAACGCAAGAGTAATAAAAAAATAGGCCAGATTGTATGAAGGGCTCAAAAAATACCTTTGTAAATTACTTTTGTAATACCTTTTAAATTAGGGGAATGATTGGGAAAACCGGATAGGGGGTGAAATCAGATAGTTGCTATTTCATTACTCCGCGTATAGCTGTCTCGTTCTAGCTAGTGGAGAAATAAGCGCGAAAGCTTACTCAGTGCGGTTACAAATGCCGGTGACTGTAAAATATCAGCGGGTGCGTCTATATAAACGAAAATTGAAAACAAAGGTAAGTTATCTAAAATTTTGAATTTTTTAAGTGTTATCATTAAGTTTTCCTATTTTCTATCATATACAGTTGTATTTCTTAAGAAGTAATACATATTTAACCTTTTAAAACGATATTTCGTGTTGCTATTCGTCATATATCGTATATCGTCAGTTATTACAATTTCAAACATGGTACCTATGGGGTACAAGCGGACGGCTGATTTCGACTATCCGGTTTCACCCCAATTGATTTTCTTTTTACTTTTTAAAGACTACTAGTGTTAACATGCCACGAACATATGTGAGAAAGTCAAGTAGGCTGCAATGGTCAGAGTCAGACATGCTTTTAGCCATAAATTCGGTGATGGAAGGTAGAATGGAATATCTTTTAGCGTCACATATAATGTACCCAAAAGTTCCTTAGAAGAACGTATAAAAAAGATTAAAGGTGGAAAATCCAAAGACGAAGTGTTTCGAAAGTGCCCTGTTACCGCAAAATGCGTCTTCACTGATAAGCTCGAAGGTACGCTAGTCGAGCATATCAAAACTATGGAATCTAGACTGTTTGGATTGACTAAAACAGATGTGCGACGTTTGGCATTCCAATTAGCTAAAAGAAATAATTTAAACCATCCTTTTAATAAAGAAACTGGACTCGCTGGCTTAGATTGGGTTAGTGGGTTCTTAAAACGACATTCTGAATTGTCACTAGGATCACCTGAATCTACATCAGCTGCAAGAGCAATGGGCTTTAATAGAGCTGTAGTGTCATATTTTTTTAATCTTTTAGATAAACTTTACGCTAAGCACGCTTTCAATTCCACGAGAATTTATAACATGGACGAAACTGGATTGACCTCCGTACCTCAAAAAATAGGAAAAATCATATCAGTCAAAGGTAAAAAACAAGTTGGTGCCCTAGCTTCGGCTGAAAGAGGACAGTTAGTAACGGCTGTGCTTTGCTTTTCTGCAGCTGCACATTATGTTCCACCTCTAATGATTTTTCCTCGAGTTCGAATGAAGAGTGAGCTTTTGGATGGTGCACCACTAAGCACAGTAGCTATATGCCATCCAAGTGGTTGGATGCAACAACATATTTTCACTGAATGGATGCGTCACTTTATCGGTTATGTAAAATCAAGCTATGAAGATCTTGTGCTTCTCGTCCTTGATGGTCACGCCACTGACACTAGGAACCTAGAAGCTATTGAGTTAGCTCGTGCTCATGGTGTCATAATGCTCTGCTTGCCACCTCACTGCAAGCATCGCTTACAGCCACTAGATGTTTTATGGGACCTTTCAGCATATTTTACTCGCAAGAAATCCAATTATGGTTTCGTAATCACCCGGGGCGTGTTCAAATTTCAAATGGCATCTTTGTTTGGAACTGCTTATAATCGTGCCGCTACTATTCAAAATGCAGTGTCTGCTTTTACCAAAACCGGAATTTGCCCTCTAAATCCCAATATTTTTACAGCTGTAGATTTTGCACCATCGCAAACTACAGAAATATCATTTGAACCAACCACAAATGAATGCTCTCAGGATCCATTGCCTCGAGGAAGAACTCCGTCCCCTCAAGCAGGAACATCTAAAGAACGACAAACGTTTTCAAATTCTATAAGTCTTGTATCACCGGAAGATATCACGCCGATTCCTCATTTTAAAAAGAATCTGCGACCATCAGTCCGTCGAGGAAAAAACGCAATTTTGACTGAATCACCATATAAAAATGAACTGGCTAATAAGGCTACGTTATCAGTAACTAAAATAAAAAGAGGTAAAGGTATCGGTAAAAGAATGAATAAAGAAAACTATCAAGAGGATTCGGAGTGTTTTGTTTGTGGCGAAAAATACAGTCAAACTAAGTCCACAGATGAATGGTACCAATGCACTGCTTGTCTTAAATGGGCTCACAAAAGTTGCATTAGTTGTTCTGAGCAAGATTATTCTTTTTTGTTTGCAAAAACTGAGATTAATTGGAACATTTAGTTTTATTGTTAGTATCTCTATTCACCCCATGAATATAAAATGCCTATCCGGTTTGACCCATAGGTATGCGGGGAATTCGGATTTATAGTTTTTTTTTTAAAATTGTTCTATTTTGTAGTTATTAAGATTGATCTCAAACATTTACATTCCAAATTTATGCCTAAGGTATACTTAAACACTTATGATATTGATTATCTCAATAAATAACATAGAGAATTATTTATTGTATCTTTTTCTTACCTATCCGGTGTTCCCCCACATTCCCCTATATGTGTTGATATAGATTTAATAATTTCTAGTCGGGGATCTTAAATGCTCGTCAAATAATTTACATTAAGTCCAGGTAAATAAAGTAAATATTATTCCTAATTATCTATTAATATTCAGTTTATTCCATTTATCATTATATGATTGATTTATTGAGTTTATAATTGATGATTTTGATTTATTGTCAAAAAAATGGGTCTGCATTTGTAAATAAAATTCTTCTTTCTATAAATCGTATGTCTAACCTAAATACTGTTTAAGTATTTAAGTTAAGTCAGTGCTTGTGAATTTATGAAATCAAATCATTGTGTAAATCTGTTTTCTGTTTCCTTTTCTTTTCTTTTAAGACAAATTTCATTTAGTCCTATTCGGCATATGTTTTGTATTCGAAAGAACTTTAATAATGAAATAAAGTATCTTTTTGAAATTGAATTTGACTAGACAAACAAGTCTCTTTTTTTCACTTTTAGTAGTAGGCTTTTAGTATGCGCCACCCCGGTATCGCATGTTTTGCATTCAATCGGGGTGGGCTTGAACCCGCCGTAGTTGGCTCCCCGACCAGGATTCGAAACTAGGCAGACAGGATTGGGCAGTCTATTTTGTTGTTTTTTTCATAGGTAGCTATATGAAAGCCAGCAGTCCATCAAATACGACACTATGCTGGCTGTAACACTTTCTCGGGAGATCTTCCTCAGTAGATCCTCCTCAGGAGCCAGGAACGCAGCTTCCTGTTATGTTTAATAAAATATCCCACAGAGATGTGAGGAGCAGAATCTCTCTCTTCTTTTTCAGGAAATGGCAGATACACTGGGAGAACACCCAAAACGGAAGCTGGACCAGGATTATCATCCAATCGTTCAAAGAGTGGATGGAAATGGACCTGGCCCTTTCACACCAAACGGTCCAACTCATCACGGGACACGGGAACTTCAACTCCTACCTCCATCGCATCGGAAGGAGGGAGTCGCCGGCCTGCGGCTGTGGTGAGGTGGACTCCGTTGCCCATGTATTATTTAGCTGCCCAATGACCAGAGAATGGAGAAACCAGACAGAGATCGCCATGTTCAACGCCGGATGCACTTGGCCCAGAAGAGAAGAAGAAATCAAGGACACAGAGCTACACAAGACCTGGTGGAAGACGTTCGACAACTGCGCCCGACGCCTCACACGACTGGACCACGACCTGCCCTGATACCCCCGCCCCACAGAAGAAGCAAACCATCACGGACCCCACCGGACCCCCCCACAAGCCCCCCCCCCCCAGATTGTATATTAAATAAAAATACTGGCGTCAATTTATTTTACCTATAGGTTTTTTACCTAAAAGAAATCGGGTATACCCGATTTCTTTTCGGCTTCTTTCTAGGCCACACCAAACGTGCGATATAAACGTGTATAATCTGTCACCACTCTGCACACCTTCCCCACCTACCACCCATCATACCCATCCTGCCCTATCCCATCCTGCCATTTCACCATTCCCCGTAACATAGCTTAGGTTAGTTTTAGGCTTAATTAGTTTAGGCTCCTTAGGTTAGTTACAGATAAACTTATGTAAGCATGTTAGCCATTAGTCAAATTAGATTAAGATAACCGGCTCAGTGCGAAAGCGGAGAGCCGGCATTGAACTCTACATAATAAATACATAAGATCTAACACTTTCTACTGACTCTTACAGGGTTTACAGCGTCTTCTCCCAAATTGTTAAAACCGGAACTGATTGTTGTGGGTTTTTCTATTCTAGTTAAATCTTCCTCATTGTCGGGCCAGGTCAGTTCATGGTGTTGTATTTCTGTCTCTAAGGATCGTCTGCATAGTGCTGTATCTAGACAGGAGAATATGACGTGTGCCGCGGTGTCGTTTTCCCCACACTCACAGAGGGGATCTCCCCTCTGTGAGTGTGTATTTTTTCCCAAATCTATGGAGATACGAGTTGGAGTTGCCATTATAATTTGAATTGCATGGTGGAATAGACTGAGGTTTAAGCTGCACTAAGTCTTTATTGATGGTATAAACAGCTTAGTCCACAAGCCTGTTGTAGCTGCATTCTATCTGTCCTGCCAGAGTTTCTCGAAATGTCCCTTGGAACCTTTTTCAAATTTCAGCGCCCTTGTTTAAGCAATTTGTCATATGCAATTGGTATATGTCCATTGCTTGCTGCGAGTTTTGCGAGCAATCTCATTGCCTTTCTCATTGCCCGTCTCCAGTATGGGCTTTAATAGAATGCCATCTGATCATCTTTTCTTTGAAACGCTTGCAGCTGTTGTCCGCGTCTCCATCAACAGTTCAGTGGCCCCTTTCAAACTTCTCAGAGCACCGAGAACATATCGGCGGTCACATTTTATCGAACAGGGACTATTGCTGTGATTTTCAACAAAATGCACGGCATGTAGTATGGCGATGAGCTCTGCTTGAAATATTGAGCAGTAATGTTCTAACCTAATGAGTTTGTGGTGAACCTCCTCGCCGTTTTAATAGGCAACGAATGTATCTCCTGTACCTTTATTCGATTTCGAACCGTTCCACAGGCTGGATTGTCGAAAAAGTGGACAAAAATAAAAAAATCTAAATGTGAAAAATACCTTTTTTCTTATATTATCTTCTAAAGTAAAATGAAGCCTCTGTGCATGTCTTAACGTAAGAGAAGGCAGCTGGCTTCAAAACCTGTGTAAGTTACTTACTATTGACTTATATATGAAGCGTGAATCCTTTGCGAAAAACGTTCTCCGCTTTAAGTGCTGCTAATTTCTTGTTTGAGTGTGCAATATCAAATTTGCTCAATGCAGGGTGATCCCAAAAGTATGTAGAATATTTGTATATTTTTTAAATTATTAAATAATAGTTTATTATCATTCACTGGCTGACTGATAATTGCGAGTAGAAAACTTTTTTATTATTTAAACTTTTATTTTTTCACTTTTACTGACACAAAACTAAAAATAGTTTATCGCCCAATACATCCCGGGCTAGTTTCACGTTTATCGCGTAGGTAATACTTCTATGAAATCAGAATTCTTAAGAGTTGCATGCCGAAACGTGCCTATACATGTTTGGTACCGTGTGAATCACTACTATATGCAGTGCAAAGTCTGGAGAAGTGAGAGATGTATTGTATTACCGAACCGAATATATGACCGACAGGGCCAAGTGGACAATGTTTGATACTTTTGATTAAAGAATCAGATATTCACAATTATTTTAAGCAGCAGTCAAAACTGTCCAGTTATTTTTCATATACAATATCACATACATTAAAGAATTTTCTATATTCGATCAACCATTCCGTTTTCTAAAATTTTGAGAGGAAATTCATAATCAGAGGCTTGAAGGACTCATAATGCACAATTGTTCGACATATTGGACAAGCCATTCTGTTTTTTGAAATGCCGACAATTGATTCCTGATCAACGAGGTACAAAAATTTCTAAATACGCAATTTTTTAAAAAAAAATTCGAAAAATTGTCGGCCATATTGGATCCGCCATTTTGTTTATAAAAATTCTGATAAATGATTCGTAAAAATTGGATAATTTTTCGAAAAATTGTCCGCCATATGGAATTCGCCATCGTTTTTGACCTTTTTGATAACAGATTCGTGTTCAACTGCGTAAGAAATATAACCAAAATTTCAAATATATAGGACGAGGCATTCTATTTTTGTCCACTTTTTCGACAATCCAGCCCACTGTGCGTCCGTGCAGACCAAAAGTTGGAAAAGATTTTACAGTGTGAAATGGTGACTAAATGGTAACCTAAATGGTGACCAATGATAATTTTGAAGGGTGAATGTATTCTTGTATGTTAACGTTCAGTTCGATATTATTCAGAGCATTTTATAAGCCTATGATTAATGTATAGTTTGAAAATTGGTGTGTGCTATAGAGGGCTAGTTGCTTGAAGCGGATAATGGCAGGAAAGAGACCTGAAATCATACAAGCTGCCTCTGAGGATACTGTGCGAAAGGCTTTCACAGCGCGGATGGTGCTGAGGCGCTGTATGCCCTAGAGCTTGAGGTTTCCTTTCTCGCCACATGTCTTGAGCCAGATCAGACCTCTATATAATAATGCGGATTCTATCGCGCCGTGATAGAGTTCGAGCAGCTCTGATCTTCCTAGACCCCTTTCCTTCTTCGCAGCGATACCTAATTTTATACTCAATTTTTTCACTTTACCACATGAATAGGGATAGATGATGCGTTCTGGACCAGCCTCCTTATGGAAAATTTACATAGGACCAGCCTCCTTATGGGAATTTACATTGACAGCCTCCTTATGGACGTTTTACATGTACCAGCCTCCCAGCCTCCAGGTATATGAGACTAGACACATGAGTCTAGACAGAGGAGACTAGATATATGAGACTAGACAAACGGTACTAGGTATATGAGACTTGATACATGAGACTAGACAGACGGGACTAGATATATGAGACTAGATACATGAGACAGAAGAGCCTAGAAACAGACAAACATGAGAGTAGATATATGAGACAAGAAACATGAGACTAGACAGAAGGGGCTAGAAACAAGTCCTACGAGACTAGATATATGAGACTAGACAGACGGGGTTAGCAACACGAGACTAGGCACATTAGACTAGGACGAGGTTAGATGCATGGGATACACGATATGCATGAGACACGATACTAGGTACATCAGACTAGACACATGGGGGGCTAGACATATGAGACTAGACGTGGATTAGAAATAATAAGTCCGCTCTAGCAATAATAAAAATAACAGGTAGTTAAGGAGGGATTAGAACGGCTCTAGCAATTATAAAAATGGTGGACAAATGGAAATAGACACATGGGGGGGCTAGACATATGAAACTAGACGGGGATTAGAAATAATAAGTCGGCTCTAGCAATAATAAAAATCACAGGTAGTTGAGGAGGGATTAGAACGGCTCTAGCAATGATAAAAGTGGTGGAGGAAAAATCTGGTATCAGAACGGCTCTAGCAGGCACCCTAAGAGAGATACCGCCCGACCCCCTCAGTAGATTCATCAACAGGCAAGACTAGACAGGCAAGACTAGACAAACAAGATTAGACAGACAAGACTAGAGAGACAAAACTAGATAAGCAAGACTAACCAGGCAAGACAGACAAGACTAGACGGTAAAGCGAAGACAGTCAAGAGTAGGCAGATAAAACTAGACAGATACAATAGGAATAAGATTAGACAGACAAGAGACACTTTAGTTGTTGATATTATTTATTAATTTCAGTAATACTTAACCTTTTATGTCTAAAAGATTGCAATCTTAAGACTTGTTTTTTAATTTGGCTAATAGTATGCGCCACCCCGGTATCGCACAGTTTGCATTCATTCAGGGTGGGCAGCCCGGACGGTTAGTGAAAACAGCCCTAATTGTCGCCTCCCCGACTAGGATTCGAACCCGGGTCTCCCGCATGGAAAGGCGGGTAAGACTAAACGGAGAAGACTAGACAGACAAGCTTAGACAGACGAAACCAGACAGAAAAGAAAAGACAGACAAGACTCGACAGACATAACTAGACACACAAGAATAGACAAACAAGAATAGACAGACAAGACTAGACAGACGAGACTAGACAGACTAGATTAGACAGACAAGGCTAGACAGACAAGACTAGACATACAAGACTAGACAGACAAGACTAGGCAGACAAGACTAGACAGACAATACTAGACAGACAAGACTAGACAGACAACACTAGACAGACAATACTAGACAGACAAGACTAGACAGACAATACTAGATAGACAAAACTAGACAGACAAGACTAGATAGATAATACAAGACAGACAAGACTAGAGAGACAATTCTACACAGACATGATTAGACAGACAAAACTAGACAGCCAAGACTAGATAGACAAGACAAATAAACAAGACTAGCCAGACAAGGCTAAACAGACAAGACTAGACTGTAAAGAGAAGACAGTCAAGACTAGGCAGCTAAAACTAGAGAGCGAAGTGTACACAGATACGACTTAATTAAGATTAGATCGACTAGATAGACTAGAAAGACACTTTAGTTGTTGATATTATTTATTAATTTCAGTAATACTTAACTTTTTTGTCTTAACGATTGCAATGTTAATTGCTATATATTTACAAAAGTTAATTGACGAAAAATATATAGAACATATGGATGTCTGATGGAGTATAATAGAGGGATGATATTTTCTCTGAACATAGTCACCATTGTTGCGTCGAATTGTTTGGTGAGGGTGTTGGGATGGCGGTGGTTTTGTTCGTCGTTCTTGGGAGTACGGGAATTCTCCGCGCTGACAATAATTTTTTATTTGCGATACAATTATTGATGAATTGACACTCATCTGGCCACATTATCGATTTCGGCCGGTCCCTACACGCCCGACCGGATTTCCAACGGTCCAATTGTTTTGCCGAAACCCGTTTTGATAGTATTTGAGCGATGACCACTTTAAACACACAAAACTACAATTTGAACGCACAACTTCCATCCAATTCAGTCTCGCGCACACAAAATATAATCAATTTTAAAATTGAATAATACCATATCATTTGATGGAAATATTTACTTTGAAATAAGAAAGATTCGTTGATTGATTCATATTAATTAAGAAAATTTAGATTTTTTTGTATATAAAAATGCTTTCAAGTGAGTGGTTTACAAATTATTGTTCATGGAAGCAAAGCTGTGCTGATGAGAGATAAATCTCGAAACGCGTCCACAGATGGCTATCCACTTAAGGTATCGGAAAGACATGAGCTTAAAAACAATGTTATTTTTATGGTTTTTGTTGAGTGCGATGAAAGTGGACTGAAAGCTATAAAATAACTTACAAATTTCATGTCAGATTTGTTTTGGTAGTCCTAAAAAGACTCAATAATTGTTATAGAGCTCCGGAAAGTCTGAATATATTTATATATTCAGGCTGTGTTCCCTTTGTTTTAAGTTGATGATTTTCTATAACGTAGGATGGTTTACCAATTCTATATATAACATGTTTTTTTGTCGCATTTCGTATGTGAGTTTTCAAAATTCATGGGGAATGACCGACGTCACATATAAATATAAACACGTATAAATTCTCCGCAAAGATTTTTTTGTGTGGTTTTAGCGTGTGTATATTTATACGTTTCGCGTGCGTTTTTCAATTTTGTTTTATCGCGGCGTTGCGAGCCACTTGCAATCCTCCTATTTACATATTTAATAAATTGCGCCCGCCGGTGCTGGGGTACATCTGTTAAATTCTGCAGAAACTGAATTCGTGGTCGGAATTCGTAAAGCGACGCGGAATTATTATTTACGAGGCCGAAGAGGAACGCGGATTATCGTAACTCAACACTTTCCACATTAATAACATACATATTTTTGTATAAACAGTCATATTTCTTTCAGTGATACCTATACAGGAAATTATTTTATCAAATTTGAAAAATTTTAAATTGAGAAAATAACGAATGTTGAAATTCGATTGGTCTTTTAATAATTTATAATTAAGGCGCAATAAGGAATTTACGCATTTATTTAACTAGAATGGGTCTGTGATTCAGAATTTAGAAGGAATAATGTAATCATTTAGCGTGAGTTATTGTGTTTAATTATTTAAGTTGTACATATGTATATAAATAATTTGATAAGAGTCCCCAATAGCTCACCACTGGAGATACTATATTTTAAATAGTTCAATTACTTTAGTTTGTACATTTAGTTGTGATTAGAGTAACTAGTTTGTTATGTCCCTTCACTGGGACCGTCATTACGATTTGCGCATCCACCAATGTTATGTCTCACCGGCTTTACCAATGTTATGCTGTCACCTCTGGCACCAATGTTGTGGTTGTGATGGTTGAGAAGTACCGCTGTTACCAATGATTTAATCTTTGGACTTGAGAAGGTCGAGTGTCTGCTCGCGGCCTTAGGCTATCGTCGATCTTCTAGCAAGGAGATGAGATGGGACGAGACATTCCCACTCAACAATTAAATTTTCCCTCATTGATATTCTTATCGGTTTCGACACGGAATCGAAGTACAAGTTGTTTCGTTTATTTTCGGGGTTTTATTGGTTATGTACAATTATATACATATATGATACAAATACATATACATATATGATTATATACATATAAGATTTGGACTAGACTGTTTATTGGACTGTGGATACGTGACTATTTCTGACTATACTTGCCTATTCACTACTTGATTGTGCTTGATTCTACTACTTAGTTTGCATTGAAGGGCTTTCTTGTATTTATGCAAAAAAGTTGGGAAGGAATTTGTCATTATCTTATTATTGCTTTTAAATGTTATTTGGATAAGGTAATAATGTTAATGGCGCTATTCAAACAAGACCGGGAAGGGACTTTGAAAGCTGCGAAGGTATCTAAACAATGTTAATTCTTTAGTTGCTTTCCAAAATATTCCCACTCTTATAATTACTGACAAAAGGGTAGAAAATAATATGATATCTACTCAGTAAATATCATAACAAGTCGGTTTACTAAATATGAGGACTGAGCACATAAAGGAAATATAGATAAGAAAAATAAACATTTTAATTAAAATGAGAGTCTTCTTGCAGAATGTATAATATAAACCACAAATCCGCAAAAAGACACCCACAAGAGATATCTCTTTTCGGTGTCAGAACAATATTAATTTGTAACACTTGTAACACTTAACCCGGAAAAAAAATATAAGGAAAAACAGTATCTCCTTTATCATTGCACTAAAAGCACCTTCCTTGTACTTCGGCTTAGCCAGAGGAGTAATTATTGCCGGGGATAATCACGTTACATTGAAACACCAGAATTTACTTTAAAATGACTTTCTTGCTTATTATTTTGTAGAGGTTGTAGCGGCTGCTCGCGAAATTGGACAATCAAATTGCAACGCCAAGAGGTATTTTCGCAAAACGAGCATTTTAAAAACGTGCACTTTGGCCCGAGGCCAAAGCGGGCAATCGATGCAAAATGTAACTATTTTTCCTTCGTTTCCCGAGGAAGGACAAAGTCGTAACAGGAAAATATGTTTGGAATTTGAAACTAATTTAATTAAATCGTAATGGGTGGGATTTATGGTGGAGGGGCTGAAACGGTTCGGTTAAAGGGATTTAAATTAAGTTAAGGAGTGTTTCGGAGGAAGGAAAATATTATATTTGCGCGCGTTAGTAATAAATATTTTAGTCGGAAAGTTCACGGACACAACGTAAAGACCGGGTAGCTTTTTGTCTAATGGCAAAAGTTATGACAAGTTCCGAGTTTTATTGGAAAGAAAAAAAAACCTTGGGTGTACAAATAACATCCCTTCCGATTCCTACATCTCATCCAACCTCCCCCCAATGAAATAACAGTAAAATTAATAGGACAAAAAAACTCACCTGCGGATAATCCCCAAACTTAGTCTGGTAATCAAAAACATATAGATAGGAGTTCCTGTGTTCGGCCGAATGCAAATCAGCCGTATGAACGACGGGAGCGACGAACTGCGCATCCGACAGAGCCTCCAAAGTCTCATCCCTGATGTTAATGGGATGCTGGACGGGCCGCTCCCAATCAGTGTACTCGTTTACGATCGTCGCGAGGATTTCCGACAAATGGTAACTGTAAGTGTTACGGACGAAGGTACGGAGAATTTTGGATCTACGGTCCGCTTCGATGCCGTATTGGACGTCGTCCCCGTTGAATGCGAAATACGCCTCGGCTTTTACCACTCCCAGCATTAAATCATAACGAGATAGCTTGGAGACCACAGATTTCCTTAACAGGACGTTGTTGAGGATGTTTATGGCGTTCTGCGGCTCCACCTTCACCGGCTTACTACCATCGAACTCATTAAAATGCGGATTGTCTCCTAAATTAAAAAGAATATATTAAATATAGAACAAGCAAGGAACTTTACACAAAACCTTATTAAAAACTTCTTATCTATTCAAACTAGATGACCCAGTCTGTTTAGCATGTCTTTATACAAAATAAACATTAAAGCAGATCTAAACTGCTTATTCTAAACCCTGTCTATCTTTACCTATTTTCATTCATAGCAAAGTTTAAGATCTAAATTTATGTAATTTTATTTAGATTAATTAATTGACTTAATTTGTTCCTGAAAATATTCAAAATTATTAGATAATTTACAAATATTTCATTGTATTATTGGTAAGTTATTACTATCCCAAAAATTGTCTTCCACCCAGAGTTGAAATTGTTTATGTATATACTAGTATAGATACAATGTTTACGATAATATTAGTTCATTTGACCATGCAAGATTAATCTGGAGAGATAATATTGGCAAATGCAATTTGTAAATATGTGTCTGTCACTAGTTTCAAATATAGAATAAATGGCTTTCAAGTTAAAATTAAATTGGTTCAATTTGTTATTCAAGTTATTTCCCCAAGTTAGAAGAACTAGATTATATTTTTCACTAATTTCTGTTCTTTAGCAAAAAACAACAGATTTTAAAATTTTTCACAATTTACAATTTACTTTGAATATTTGCAGTTCATAAAATTATTATAAATAAATAATTAAAAATTTAAAAATTGGATATTACAAAAAATATAATTTATTTTTATATTTATAATATATTTATAAATCTCTCTCATTAAAATTTTAAGGAATCTAATCTAAGATTTTAAGTGTCTACTATAAAATTCTAAATTATTCTGACAAAAATTTGCTGTATATACTTAGTCAAGATTTATGTTAAGAAACTTAAGTTAAACTGTTACTTAAACTTAAACTGTTTGGAACCTTAGTCTAGACCGAAAAACTTATGTTAGTTCCTGTAACTTGAGACTAATGCTAAACAAATCCAAAACTTAAACTACACCTCCCAACTAATTATTCAAGAATTAGTATAAAACAAACTTGTAAATACAAGCTAGTGCGCTTGCTCTCCAAGTTAATTTTCTTCAAACTTCTACTCGACTTCGTAACATCATGCAATTTCCCACCGACCCCACAATCCCAAATCCCCCGTCACGATTTAATGCGAATATTATGTAATACCTGATGGCTCTCCAGTATCTATCACGACGCCATCGACGCTCGGACCGAAGGCGAAAGCGAATTCCGGTGCGATGACGGGCGTAGACATAAGGATTTCGAGGGGCCTCTCTCGCAGGCACTTCAGGAGATGTGGATGTGGAAGTTCCGGCGAACAGTTGGCGTGGATCGCTACTTGCGCTGCGTACCTGGAAGGCTCCTGGACCAGCGCCCACGGCGACAACGCCGATCCCGACATCAAAACCGCACGATGGAACAGCACACCTGGAATGTAGAGATTCCAGATTTAATTAAAGCATTTAGGGAATTTTGATTGGAGTTAATTAATAGTCAATGAGGTTTTTTTGTTTTAATCGTGCAGATTCATTTAAGGATTACCGTATTGATCCAAATATTAGGCGAGGGTTTTTCCTAGTCTTAAAAACATTCATATAACAAAACAAGAGTCGCATTATATTCAATATTCTTGTATGAAATTGTACACAAAATATGCCATTTATTATTGTATTTATTATAATGATTTAGATCTAGATTTAGTTGTCACTTTAATTTTGTCCAATTAGTTTTGTCTATAAGGCTTTACACAATTAACACAATTATATTGTGCTTCTAGTTTTGTCTATCAACAGCTCTCTACTGTATAATATAGTAACAATTTGCAATTAATTTGCATTAGTAATTATTTCTTAAAACATCTATGAATTTTAAAAGCCAATTAAAAAATGTTGGTTTAGTTCACCTTGAATAATCTACTAATTATCTAGCATTGTTTTGCAAGTCTAAAATAACAGTTAATCCAATTAATTTGATGGTTTCCGTGTTTACAAATTGTTATTGAGTTTATCTTTAATGGGATTGTTTCTTGGAGATGTTTTCGAAAAGCGGATTTTCGGCGGATTCTTGCAGGGAACGATGATGCGAAAACGGAACGTTTATATGCAGGAAAACTTTCCAACAACAAGGGCTTGCATGTTGTATGCAAATTAAATGCAACAGAGCGTGTGAATATTCAAATCCTGAGCGCCGCTCCGCCGCTGCATAAGCTTAATATCAATATATCCCTATTGTTTCGCTATAAACATTTTCTGTCGAGACAAAAACAAAAATCGGAGCTAACTAAATGTTGAAAAGGTTCAGTTTCTTTGAAATTTTAACCCAAAATCTCAAAATTTCGATATAACATTAGATCAAATCTTAAAAAAAAGCTCAGAACAAGACTATATTTCAATATATCTTTTTGTTTATTGATGTATCAAACTGTCAGAACTTTTATAAAAACAATCCGAAAGCTTTAATAATATACAAATTGGTTCAGGATAAGTACAGATAAACAAATAAATATCTTACTGTTCCTTGATGTAACAAACCAAGAAGCTTTAATTAGTAATCCACATTAATCTTGCAAATGTAATTAGTAAACCACATGAAACTTCTTCCAATTTACACCTGACTATGCTCTACATGTATAGTTATTTAAATAAACCAGAAACTCGAACTAGATTACAAATAAAGTTACAAAGTATTGTATTTCATATGATTACAATGTATAAACCCTCACATTTTCTCAAGTGAATTAAAATGTTAGAAGAACTATTTACGTCTCGTTCGGCAAATTAAAAACATGCGGTGAAACGGATGTAACGGATCCAGACCCTGGAGCGATTGCAGACATTTTATATTTTCCCCCGGCAGAAACTTCAAATATTCATTTTACAACGTTAACTTATATACGTCCCATAAACTCCAAACTATTATACCGGACGAGCCAGGTCAACTCCTAAATTGAATTTTTTACATTTGGAAAACTCATATTGAAATATACACAATACTTAATCCCGCACGAAACAAAGAAGAAATAGACCGACTGTAGTAAATCTAAGGCAATAAAATAAGAATAAACAGACAAAAGCTTGACTTAGAAGAAACAGACTAGACAGCGTTTTTATTTATTACATATAAACAATAAAATATACAAGTATATCGGATGTTCAAATGTATCCAGCACTCCGTCGCAACGACAATATGCTGGTTTTGCTCGATAATATTACAATAACAGATATAAACAATAGATAGAAATAATTAAGTAACATAAGTCAAATCCATAATACCAATACCAATACTTAACATAGTAAATTACACATTACAGCAACATGTTAAAATCTCGTAAGACAAAGCATTGATTACATCGTTACAATTTAGAAATGAATTTCAGTCAATAGAGCTTTGTTAGTCATTCAATTTTAGTTTATTTTATAAGTCGTGATCTATTCTTTTCAGTTTTTTTGCTGATCTATTAAATGTTTGCCACCATTTATTATCTTTCTCAAATTGTTCAAGCTCTTTTACTCTTTTTGGCCATAACCGTAGTACATTTTCTACCCGGATACCCGGATCCGGGCATACCCGGGTATATGAAAATTTGACTACCTGGGTACTATTTCATTGTCAGACCCGGGTACCCACTTTGATCAAAGAATTCATCACAATTCTCGGAAAATTATTACTAAGTAGCGCCTTAAAAATAATGTTAGCAAATTTGCACTACAAAGAATTAAAATATTTCTAAAGAAGGTTATGTCGTCATGTTTTGTTTTTATTTCGTTGGAGTGTGATTAAAAAATTGTTCGGTGAACGGCGAGTGATTGAATTAAATATTATTAATAAAAAATAAAAAATTGTATCTAGTGGATTAGCTATAAAATTTTACCAAACGATGGTTTACTTTTCGTAGGCAAAATGGATAAAACCTATTTCTGGAGTATGGAAATATTAAAAAAAAATACAGAATAAGGAATCAGTACAATTTTCAATATGCCCAAAAATATTATCCTATAAAGGCTCTTCAACAAGTGTTTTATTAAAACATTTAGATAAAGAAAATAAAGATCGAAAAACAGAACTTTACGTGCGAAAAAGTGCCATTGACATCGTCTTCTCAACCTGAATCTGAACAAAGTTCAAGCCAAGTTCCAATAAGACCGCGAATAACAATTTTTTTTTGACTTCGTACTAAAATTTTTCGAAATTATGGCACGCTTTGTTACACAAGACATTATTTTTATTTGGGCCGTCACTCGTAGTAAATTCATCCTAGAAGCTTTTCATCATAAACAACTCCACCGAAAAGCGAAGGTAGGACAATGGAACTAGTTCCTAATTAGTTAATGAGAGCAGACTGTTTAACTGTGTGACTGATTGTACTATTGACTTACTATTAGGAGAAGCTAAGGAGACTTATTGATATACTCACTCTTTCGTAAGAAAAAACAACAGTATTATAAGAAAATAGTCTCTTTTTCTGCAAAAATTGCAAATACCCGGGTATACCCGGGTATATGAAAAAATAATACCCGATAGTCTAGTCTAGTCATTGGACATTCAAAAAGGACATGTCCCGCCGTATCTTCCTGCCAACATACATATGTCGGAAAATTTTGTTTTCCAAATCTATGGAGGTAAGACAGGAAATTGCCTTGTGACGTAATTAGTTGAACTGTATGGTGATAGAGCTCAATTTGCATTCTGATCCAAGGTTCAATGAAATGGTTAAAAAATTTTGTCGACCTGTTTTTGACGACTCCCATCGAGTTTGACATTCGCGAAATGAAGAAAGGACAGTTTCCGTTTTATAACTTGAATTGAAATTTTGTCGTATATAATTTCATTCTCTAATACTGATCCAAACCAGAGGCCTGTCTGCATGAGCCTTTCTTGCCAATAAAAATATTTCTTGCCAATTTCCAAATATCTATAATTAACTCTGTCGGTTCAGTAACTTGTATCGACGCTTTTAAAGCAGAGGAGCTATCTCAAAGAATTGAGCAAGCGTCAAAGGTCCTCTCGTGTTGCTGATAACTGCATAATGGGATGGGATCCGGTCGCTTACGAAACTCGAAGAGGATTATCGGTTTATTTTTGTTTAATTGCTCAATTATTTACTAGTTTAACGATTATTCGACTTTGTTTTAAATATTTGTTTTATTCAAATCAATCCGGCATTGATTTTAACATTAAAACGGGGAACATTAATTTGAACATTGGACAACAATTTTTCACATCTAATATTGTTTATAACTTGTTGCCAACTGTCGCATGTTAGTTCATCTAGGAATTTTTCACTTTATTGTTATTGACTAAGTGTTGCCAACTATGCTTCTTACAATCGTACCAATTCCCAATAACTTGGTTTTACGTAATTAAAATTCAAATTGTAATATTTTTTGCTTGAAAAGTATCGGCAATAAATTGTTCGATTATTTTCAAACCTAACTTTGCCAAATCGTTGGGAATAGCTGATCGTGGCAAGTACTTTCGTTATCTTGGGCAAGAGGTCCCCTAGGACAGGGGTGGCAAACCTTTTTCCGGCCGCGTGCCATTTTTTTTTAATTTTTACGTTTTGAAATGCTGACGTGCCAGGTCTACTTTTACAATGTGATAGTGAAAATCATTACCGTATTAGCGTAAATATTTGGCGTGTTTTGTGCGCCTTTTGAAATTGCGGGCAAACCAATTGACAGATTTTGATAAAACGTGGTATCGTTTGATATTCTTACGAGATCTCACAAATTCCCAAATTTCAAAATAGTAGCTTTGTAAATACGGCTTTAGTGAATTTTTGAAATTTTTGTGCACCTTTTGCAATTTCAGTTATCTTCTCCCTAATATAAATCAGCGCCTGATTTATGTTCTGCTTAAGTTCTGCTTAAATTATTGTACAATATTCTGCTAAATGAAATTTTTCGTGATACCTCTCTTCATTATCAATGTATAGCACAAAGGCAGCACCGACTCCCTGAACAGATTTTGAAGCGTATGTATATAAAGTGACACGATGTCAATCCGACTAATTTTGATTGTTACGAAATTTATATCAGAAGGGTGAATTTTGTAATGTTATATTGGCTTTATTAATTTTGGAGATTGTTACTGTTAGGATTAACAGTATCCTTCACTGTCACTTCTTTAAATGTTAACTCGTCCATGCCGCGAGCTAAATATTTGTATGAGAATTTTTTTAATTTGCTGTCTACTGGTAGTAATCACGAAATAACGCAGGCTGCCTTTGTAGAGACTGTTCTATAAGCTTTCGCGGATCTTAAAACGCATATTCGTTGAACACTAATTGTAAGTAGTTTTAATTTTTCTAAGATTTGAATCAAATTGGTGCCCTGTACAACGGACCCGGACGACTCGGCACTTCCAACTCGGCACCGGATAAGTCGGCACCGAATAAGTCGGTACCGGACAACTCGGCACCGGGAAAAGTCGGCACCGGATAAGTCGGCACCGGGAAAATCAACACCGAGACATTTCAGCACTCGTATTTTTAATATTCTTTTAACCTCTTATCCTTTTTACCTTTAATAAAGCTATTTATGTTTTATTATTAGTTTTTAATTTAACGCTGTTTTCTAAATAGTTTACAATTTCCTTCATCCCTCAATGGGCGTGCGTTACTTTTTTTAATTATAAAAAGATTTCGTTTGTTTTTGATATTACTTAAACTTATTTTATACTAGAAAATTTATATATTGATGACTGGTGCCGATTTGCCCGGTGCCGACTTATCCGGTGCCGAGTTTTCCCGGTGCCGAGTTGTCCGGTGGTGAGTTGGAAGTGCCGAGTCGTCCGGTGTCGACATATCCAGTGCCGACTTATCATGTACCGCTGTACAACAGACCAGGTTCAACAGCACCTCTATAGTTGTGAACCTGTTCTTAATTGCCAAGCCCCATTCGTTTCTACATGCAAAACTTAGCCTAGCGCTTATTTCTTTTGCCTTCCCGCAGAGTTGCTTTATATGAGCTTTGAAGTTTAAACATCTATCAATTATGACCCTTAAATATTTTATGTTATATAAATATTTAATGTTATCTCACGCTAATTTAAAGAAAGGTCTTCTTTGTGTTAAGGTTTTCCCAAAGAAAAGGGCCTCTGTTTTCATCGCATTAAAACTTAACTTGGTTTCAGTTGCCCAATTGTTGAGTATGCCAAATGCTTTATTTGCTTTTAATTTTAAATCCGCGATGGTTCCTGAAGTTACAAGTAGCATTGTATCATCTGCGTATGCTATAATTTTATACCCGTGTGGCAATTCAAAAAAAATATTGTATCGTATACAATTTTCAAAAAAACCAGGACCTGATTTGGATCCTTGTGGGCATCCTTTGGTAACATCTTGCTCGATGTGAATGCCCGGTTCCAATATTATACGTTTTGAAAAATAGTCTCTTGTTAAATTAATATGATTATTTGGGCAGTTTTTAACTATTAACCGTTGGATAATGTGAGGCCACTGTCAACCAGTATTGTCAAACGCTCCACTAATGTCTAGAGCAATAGCTGCACAATATTGTTTTTCCGAAATAGAATATTCTAACCAAACCAAATTTTTTTTTTAAATTTTTTAATTGGTTAGTATTCAATGGGTCCTTAGTGTTAAAATGATGTTCTATTCGACAAATAAGCAGAGAATCCAAAACTTTTCCCACCACCCACCGGGACTAAAACTGATTGACCTAAAGTCTTTTGGGGTTAAGCATTGTTTGTTAGGTTTTCGAATTATTTTTATAAGTTGTGTTTTTTTCCAGTAGGATGGAACAATTCCGTTACTCAAATATTTGTTAAAAAGATTTTGAAATATTTTCAGAGCAGTATACAAGGCAGCTTTTACGATGTCCGAGGAAATTCCGTGAATTCCTGGTACCTTTTTTGGATTCAAATTCAATTTATTAATCTATAGATGTAATAATTATACATATTAGACAGGTCAAAGTTTTGATCAAACTCAGAATTCATAAGCACATATAAAGAAAAAATAAAAAATTAAAAAAATAAATATTAAACATCATTAAAAATATCACTGACAGTATAAGAGCATTTTTCTGGGAAGTAAGTTTTAAGGCGTATTCAGAAACTTCTATAACTGCCTAACTCCTTAATAGCCAACGGTAACTGGTTATAGATTTGAATACCTATTCGATTAGGAGCACCTTTGAAAATGGTGATATTACTTTTCACCAGTCTTAGGTACAAATAATTTCTGGTATCATATCCATGGCGGTCATCTCTTACTCCAATTACATTCCTATTTGTAAAAATATGACATGCTAAATCCCATATATAAATACAAGGAACGGTGAGGATTTTAAGATTTTTAAAGTATGATCTGCAAGAGATGGTTCTTATGATGCCTGCTATTGTTCGTATTACCCTTTTTGTGCAAGAAATACTCCTTGACTAAGTGAAACAACTCCCCAGACTAAAATGCCATAAGCCAGAAACGAATGAATTTCGGCATGGTATACGCTGAGAAGAACATCTTCACTCACCGTTTGTCTTACCTCTCATGACAGATACGACTTACAGTTCAGTTTATGAATTATTGCATCAGTGGCTGCAGTCCATGTCAGGTATTCCTCCAGGTATATACCTAGAAATTTTACTTTTTCCTAGCTTACAGTTGCCAATTTTGTGAGAGGAATGTCATCAGTGGGGTTTCTTCGACTGCATTGAAAAATAACATAGCTTGTTTTTCAAATATTGAGGTGTAAGTTATTGGCACAGAACCATGTGTATAGTTTTATCAGGATAATGTTCAGTTGTGTTGCCGTTGCTTCAAGTGAACGTTGCGAAAGTAGGATACTCGAATCATCCGCATACAGGGT
The DNA here is from genome assembly GCA_944588485.1 of Phosphuga atrata. NCBI lineage: Eukaryota > Metazoa > Arthropoda > Insecta > Coleoptera > Silphidae > Phosphuga > Phosphuga atrata. The sequence goes on from OX155901.1 coordinate 34,123,926, forward strand.
GCAGTGATAAGGGCCGATAAAATGTATCATGTCAGCTGTATAGAGAGAAAACAGAATCGGCGCTAAGATACTACCTTGCGGCAACCCAATTCTGAGATAATTAGTATTGGAGTATCCTGTCCTCACTCGTGAATTTATTCTGACGTATTGTCTTCTATTATTTAAGTAGGACTCGAAATAACGACCGGCCTTTCCTCTAATTCCATAGGTATATAGTTTGTCCAGGAGATTTTCATGTGCGACGCAGTCAAAGGATTTTGACAGGTCGTAAAACATTCCCACCATTTCGAAGGGACATTTCCCTTCGTCTACCTCATTAACGATTTTGTTGTAGAATTCACTGATTGCTGTGGAGGTGGATTTTCGTTTGCAGAATCCATGTTGCATGAGGAATTAGATGATGTCGCGTAATGAAAGGCATTAATCGCCTTATCATAGAATATTCAAGGATCTTTGCCAGAACCGATGCGAGCGAGATCGGTTTGTATTTGTTCCTATCAATTTTGTCTCCTTTTTTGTATATAGGTGAAACTACTGATATTTTTAGAGCATCAGGTACCTTTTTAGAAGCGAACGAGCAATTGATAATATCGGTAATAGGCTCTCTATCAGTTCACTTTCGAATTCCTTAATGGTACTAGCACGCAAGGAGTCTGGGTTGGTTTATTTTTAATTTTTTTGAAGACTTAAGACATTGAAATTGACTAAAGAAATCTTCAAGATAAATGGATTTTTCGTTTCGGAGAATGTGGCTATTGTCTAAGTAGGTTGACGGTATGTTTTGTATAATCCTTTCAGGTGCTGAGGTAAAAAAGCCATTAAAAATGGAAGCTACCTTCTGGGGCTTCTACAAGTCTTTCATTCTCTAATAGGTAAATGACTTATTTACTCCGTACTTTGTTGGACAGTTCATCGACTGTCTTCCAAAGAGTACGTTGTTTGTTAGATGATTTTCCAATTTTGTTTCTGAAGTGCGTTTCTGAGGTGCGTTTTCTTGTGTGCCAAGTAAATTTCTTTCAAGTCAGGGTGCTGATTTTATACAATATACTGGTCCTTTAACTTTCTACTTGAGATTTTAATATCTTTGGTTATCCAAGAAGTGGGAGTAATTGTTATTTTCTTTAATGGACAAAATTTAAAAATGTAAAATTGCATCAGTTGGATAAACGAGTTGACCTTTCTCTTCGCAGTCTTTAGTTGAGAAAATATCTGCCCAGGATTCTTTTTGAAGAGCTTGTTGTAGGTAGGCTTGTAAGTTTCAAGCAAAATAAAAATCTTGTTTAGTTTTATTAGGAGATACTACATTGGCAACCAGTATGAATCTGTGATCAGAGAGAGTGTTGTCCCCAACAGTGATTGGAGCTGGGCGATTTAGTCTGACAAAAAGATTATCAATTTTGCTCTGTGAGGTGTTTGTTACCCTAGTGGGAACCTCTACTCTGTGATCTAGACCATATTATAGCAGCATGTTGATTAGATTGGTTTTATCTTTAGAATGTTTATCAAAGTGTATATTAAAGTCACCTACAATAAAGATGTCATCATATTTAAGAAACACACAATCAAGTACATCTTCGAGAATTATCATAAAAGTAGTGACACACCCCGTAGGAGGTCGATATACAGTTATTATAACCACATAATTAGTGCCCGACTTCCATACAACCCCACACAACTCTACTTGTTTTTCAATGGATTTACTGGAGATTTCTAGAGTGTGCCAGTTATCGAAATATATGTGTTTAACTCAAATTGCAACCCCTCCACCAAAAGACTGCGTTCGTGAATAGGAGGCAATCGATTTATAATTAAGTATATTTGTGTAAGTCATTAGCTCATCCAACAGCCACTTTTCTGCAAGACATAAAAAGTGTGACGAGTGCTCAGAAGTTAAAAGCTCCAGTTGAAGGAGTTTTTGTTTAATACTTTGAGCATTAATGAATAATATCAGATTGTTAATAGGTTTGGCACTATTCTTTCAGCTATTTTTGCAGCTATGGAGAGTGAAGTAAAATTGGCCCTGAATTAGGAAGATTTAGTTGGTTACTCTCAGTTTGTGAGGGTTTGGGAAGAAAAAACGATTAACTCTTGTGTATTGCGGCCAGGTTTCCGGTTTTTGCACATCTTCAAGTTTATACATTGGGACAGAGACCTTAAAAGATGAGTATTCTTTGGGAAACTTAGAAAGAAGTTTAGTACATTGTATGTGGTCGAACTGTTTACTGTTAAGGTATTTGATCACATCATCCTCGCTGAGTTCTGGATCCAGACGGTAGACATGAAGGTGAGCATAATTCTTCACCACCCTAATTGCAAAATTCTCGGAGTTTGTGCCAATTATTATATTTGATCGTCTATTATTCCTTTTCTTTTTATTTTGAAATTGCCACGTATCGTTGTTTATATTTTTTTCAAGTTGGGGTTTTTTAGCCGCGCACTCACGAGTATCTGTTTTAACGTGCACGATTGGCTTTTCCTTTCTCGAAGGTCCTTGCTGCTTCGTATCTTGCGAATTGGCCTTGGAAGCATGGAATTTTGGGTTTGTAGATTTCTTACTTGTTGCGTAAGTTCCCGTAGTTCCTTTTTCACACTGTCCTGGATAATATCCATGATTAATGATCTCATCGACCCTAATTCACTCCTTATGGCTCTATCATGAAATAGGAACTGTGAATGTACAATATCACAGGGTCACCATTTGCATCTGGATTAGCGTTAGAACGTAATTCTCTTGGCATATTGCAAACAAATATATAACTGATATTTAGATTCATATAACTGATAGTTTGTTCTATTTCAGAAATTCCGAATTTGATATTATCAGCCCTCCTTTACCCAGTAACGCTCCATTTCTTATTCATTTTTGTACGATGGATTCAACATTGTTGTCTTCTGGAAAAAAAGCTTCAGGAAGTTGTTTAGTAGTAGGTGTCTAATAAATCTAGAGTAGTATAGATCTAGAGTAGTATAAATCTAAGAAGTATTTCCTTCCTTCTTCAAACTTGTTAGATATCTCGTTGAAGTTTTCTTTCCCCTAAAAATTCTATACACAGGTCTCCATAGATCTCCTTTTGAAGAGTGACTGCAAAACTCACGCCACTTTTCTTTCTTCGTATCCATATTTTTTTCCATATATTCATGTGCTTTATTCTTGTATAATATACGATTTTCTTCCCTCCTTGATCCTGAACTGTGTTGGTATATGCATATAAGTCGGTTGTTTTTCTTCCTGAGAATAGTTAATTCGGGGGTTCACCATGGCACTGAGTTGGAAAAGGATTTTCGGAGTAGTATATAGTCTCGGGCTGCACTTATTAATGAATAATTTAAAGCCTTCGCGTACGTTGTAATTTCATAAGGCAATCTTCTATGGCAGGAAAAATTTTGTTTTTGTTGCCCAGAAAAAGTTCTTCAAATTTCTGCCAATTTGCTCTTTTTGTACAAAAACCACGAGAAAATTCCGGTATTTCTTTTTCTAAACCAATGGTGCACTTGATATATTTATGGCCTGATAAACTGTATTCTTTTATTTTGTTATTGTATAAAGTGCCAATCTTCTATTAGGCCAGCTTCCAGTCAGCTTACCGTTTGCTACGATTACGTCTATTAAACTAGAACCCTTAGGTCCAACGAATGTTGGTTCTGTTTGAGCTAGATTCTGGTTGTTTATATAAAGCTATTATTGTGTAGATATTGTTGAATTCTATTACTATGTTATTGAAATTGAAGTCACTATTAGTATTAATCACCTTAAATATAATATCATTTCTTACATATATTGCAAGACTTCCACCTTTGGAGTTTCTACAAGAATGAATCACACTATAATGCTTTATGTTGCAGTATTTTGTTTCACTCTCATACAATCATGCTTCCGTTAAAACAATGACATGGATAGAAAACTTATACGTTTTCAATAGGCATTCTAGATTATCTAGCTTATTCCTAAGTACGTAGTCTTATTTATGTAAAATATATTCAAATTATTTGATGTGTCCATCTCTATTAAAACTATACACTGAAATAAGCTAACTAAATACTTACTGTAGTACACACGTACGTAACAAATAGTTTATATAAGTTCATTTTTCGAGTTCTTCAACTTCACTCAATAAATTTATCACTCAATATATTATTCGTATTGCTTCTCCTCGGTTATCTTTTCTTATGTAGACTCGTCCTTTTTTGCACCAAATAAATTTATATCCATGTTGTTTAAGTAGCCGGGCTCTTTTAAATAATTCCTGGATATCCCTTGAAAGATCTTCATTTATGTACAGTTTGTTTAAACTACCCTCAATTCCACATTTATTGGTATCCAAATTACCCATTGCTCTACGACTTGTCAGGATGTTATCACGTACAGCACAATCCCTAAACTGAACCAACAAAAGAGAGTTCCTCTTTTTTGGATTAATTACTTTAATTTTGTAATCAGCAGTGCTGATATCTGACTGTAACGTTTTTAACACTTTTGACGCTTTAGTAGTAGCGTTATTTGGGTTGTCTAAGTCGACATTCCAACCTGTTATAATTAGATTTTAATTTCTTTTTTCGTTTTCTATGTTTTCAATATAGTTCTTCATGCTTACAACGTCCTTCTTTAACTCATCATACTTATACTCAATTAGCATTTCGGTTAAGACTGTGTTAGTATGTTGTTGTTCATCATATTTGTCGGCATAAAATTTGAAGTCCTTTTTTAGATCACGTACCTCTTGAGTTAGTTCTCTAACTTCTAATATTATTGTTTTTAGGCTTCTTATCTCTTTCAGTAGTGTTATAAAGTTTCCTTCATTAGTTTTCTTCTTTCGTCTTCTTTATCAATGTTTTCAGATGTTTTAACCTCACTTTTACCATGCTTTTTACACTCTTCACAAAACCACTTCTTTTTGTCTTTCATAAGTAATCTTGCTTGCACTTCTGATATTCCTATACATTCTATGTGATGCCATAGCTTACAATCACCATAACATTGTATGCTAAAACACTTTTTTGATATTTTGTCACTACAGCGACCACAGTTTAATTTACTTCTACTAGCCATTTTTATTTTGAATTTTAGGATTTGCAAATTATATTTACATAATATTCTGTCTACCATTCTTCCTCTTTTATCTTCTCTTCTACTGCCCCATGAATACAATTTAGAATTGAAGTCAACCGCTATTAAAATATCCCTTTTCTAATTTAGTTCGTCAATTAACTTTTCAGTATTTCTCATATTTTCTTCAAATTTATCATTTTCAATTGGTCTTCCTTGAGGAGGCAAATATAAAGATTTTGCGAAAAATTGTATATAGCCACAAATCAATTGGACTACGACCAAAATATTGGTAGAGATCGCTACCATAAACATAACATTGATTTGTGGGTCTGTTATTACGACAGTAGATTTACGGTACAGTCTTCACATATATTATTTTGTATTACTCTGTAATGAGTCGGAAATCCCATAACCTTTCCACGAAAAATGTGTGGTTCTGGATAAAAATAATTTGTAAATTGCCACTTCAAATATTTTCCAAAAGTGCGGCCGTTGCCGCTTTTGAGGGGCTTTCCTAAGTTTATCTGCAAGCATTTAATTTGGATTTTTTTTTCAGTTAAGTATAATTTTATAATTTAAGATTAAGATCGATAATCAGTTGAAGATACTAAAATTTCTTTATATTTGGCCAGGGTTGGACATCCTTTGGAGTATGCGCTATGTTCTTAATGAGTGTTCTTTAACCTTTCACATTGTGCACACTTTAATTTAGTGGATTGGCATGATTTTAAAACATGCTCTTCTTCACCATATTTCCCGCTAACTTGTCGTTCTTTACAGAATTTCTCAATATGACCTGGTCTTAAGCATTTATAACCTGCGCTGGATTTTCACAAGGGTCACTCGGGGCTAGTGCCCAGGGCAGCAAATCTTCAAGGACGACAAAATTCGGAGTGTGAGAATTCGCGTTTTAGATTTTTTTTTTATCTTCCACGTCCTTAAGGTTCCACGACCATGGCTTATTTACTCAGTTAGTAAAGGATATCTATTCTGTGCAGCTTGTCTTCTTTTCGATACAGACTGTTGTTTAATGGCAGGATTGGCAGGACCTAATTTAATAATTGGAAACGTGCAGGCGTTCTTGCGAATAGATCATGAATTAGTCGTTCAAATAGAGACGGAAATATCGTATTGGAGAAACGTTTTTGGAAGAGTAGTTGCTGCTACTAAGGTCTTAGCTTCACGAGGTCTTCCATTTCGAGGAAGTGATGAAAAATTTGCCTCTCCATATAATGTCAATTTTTTTATGCTTATTGAATTTCTTGCTTCTTCAGGCCCATTTTTAGAAGAACATTTCCAAGTTTCCAAAAATTTGGAAACAAAGGATCTGGTAGCACGAGCTACTTATCGAAAACTATATACGATGAATTTATTTCAAATTAATTAAATTATAGTTCAAGAAGTCAAACCAGCCAAATATTACGAAATTATAGTAGATTCCACACCTGATATATCCCATTTCGATCAAATTTCCTTTGTCCTCAGATATGTGAAAGAAGACCCATTGAACGTATTCTGATTTTCATTGAAAACTCTGGACACAAAGATTTATTAGTTGCAGTGTTATCTGCTCGCGAGTTTTTTGATATTCCTATTTTGATAAAATGTATCAGGAATTTATTCAGGTTTACAGGCAAGAATTAATGAAATTAATCTGGCAGAAGATGCTCCTTGTGCTGCTCATTCCATAAATTTAGTTGGAGTTCACGCGGTAGAATGCACGCCTGAAGCTGCTTCATTCTTTAACACAGTACAAACTTTCTACATTTTGTTTACTGCATCGACACACCGCTGGAAAGTTCTACAATCACATACTGGGAAAAAAATTGCGTTGAAGTCTCTATCTGCAACCAGATGGTCAATTCGTCATGACACAGTTCAAGTACTTAATTGGCAGTTCGGCGAAATAATTGATACTTTGATTGAAGAGTCTCGAAGAAGACATTAAAGAAAATGCAATTACGAGACAAGGAGCTATACGTATTCGAATTCAATTGGAGCGACTTAAAATAGTATTTATGCAAATACTTTGGCAATTTTTACTCTTACATTTTTACAATATTCTATGCTGTCAGCCAAAAATTGCAAAAAAGTTGATTGTAGCAATGCTTACGTGTTGGATGATTATCACGGTTTGATCAAAGTTGTTGCTGATACGCGGAATGATTTCGAAGTCTATGAAATATTCAATGCTGTCAGCCAAAAATTATCCGAGATTACAGAATATAAGACAGCTGTTTCCAGAAAGAGGAAGAGAAAATTACACGCTAATGAAACAGTTAATTCTTTTCGTCATTCTTGAAAAATCTGGATTCTGAATTGCGAAAAAGATCATTAGCATATGAAAAGATTAAAAAAAATATCGTTTATCACTGAATTTGGCAATTTGGATAATAAAGAAATTCGTGAACTAACTAAACGTTTAAGAAATGTTTATATCTCAGACCTCGAGTAGTAGGGAAAGATAGTTCCTTCTAAACCCTCCTCCTCCTCCAACTTCATCTAACGTTAACCTTGACAGGTCCGGTTTCGACTTCCGGTTTCAACTTCCGGTTTTGATTTCCGGCCTCCATTTCCGGAACTTCCAGATACGCGGGAAAATTAAAAAAATAGAAGCGAGGCGGGAAAATTCAAAATTAGGTGTCGGCGACGCAAATGAGGTGTGTAGTTGGTGTGGTTAGGTCTATGGTGCCCCACATTAAAGAGGGTGTAAAGCGCGCTTCATGCCTAACCTCACGTAGCCAAACCTAATGCTAACCTAACATAATGCTAACACAACTAACCCAATGAGATTAAAGCTGATTAAAAGCTGATGAAAGCTGACTAAAAATAGACCTCACACCCTCTTTAACGTGGGGCACCATAGACCTCACAACCTGTTAAGTGTGGGGTTACAAAGACCTCACACCCTATTAAGCGTGGGGTTACATAGACCTCACACCCTGTTTAGCGCGGGGTCACATAGACCTTACACACTCTTTAGCGTGGGGTTACATAGACCTCACACCCTGTTTAGCGTGATGAAAAGTGGATGCAAGTAGATGAAAATTGGATGCAAATAGATGAAAAGTGGATGCAAGTAAATGAAAAGTGGATGCCAGAAAATTGAACTCTTTGGTATTTATATAAATGAAAAAATTAATACTATTTGGGTCACAGACAAGTTTAAGAAATTTCGCTATAACTTACTTTGCTTTAACTTACTTACTTTCGCTATAACTGGCTTTATTTATTTTTACCTGTGACCCTGAAACTGAATCTTGCGTGTCGCTGATAAGATAATAGGAAGTTGTTATGACTGCCAAACATACGGCAACGCTTAACCGACTACTGATTAAACAAAATCTTAATGTTATGTTTATTAAATTAAAACACAAAACAATTCCTTATATATTTTAGTTCAGTCTTATCTAGTCTCATGTATCTAGCCCCGTCTGTCTAGTCTTATATATCTAGTCCCATCTATCTAGTCTCATATATCTAGCGCCGTCTATCTAGTCTCATGTATCTAGCCCCGTCTATCTAGTCTCATGTAACTAGCCCCACCTATCTAGTCTCATGTATCTAGCCCCGTCTGTCTAGTCTCATGTATCTAGCCCCGTCTATCTAGTCTCATGTATCTAGCCCCATCTATCTACTCTCATGTATTTAGACTCGTTGATATATGCAACCAACTAACTAATTTTGAATTTTCCCGCCTCGCGTCTATTTTTATAATTTTGGAAAATGGAGGCAGGAAGTCAAAACCGGAAGTCGAAACCGGAAGTCGAACCCGGAAGTCGAACCCGGAAGTCGAACCCGGAAGTCGAACCCGGAAGTTCCACTGTCAAGGTCAAGGTGAAGGTCAGAGGAGGTTGGAGGAGGAGGAGGGTTTAGAAGGAACTATCTTTCCCTACTTCGAGTCTTCATTGGATGATGAATTTGTGCACTTTCACGTGTATTGCACTGAATATATGATATATGAACAAAATTCACCTTCCGATCTTTTGAAACTTCTGCGTACGAACGAGCTTTACACTGAGTTTCCGAACATGGAAATAAAATCGTGGAAACATATCGAATATTTATCACATTAGCAGTAACAAACTGTAGCGCAGAATGTTCGTTTTCATGTGTGAAAAGAGTTAAAAATCTCTTACGTTTTACAATAAGTGAGAATATTATTAAATAGCTTAGCTATTCTATATATCGAATCAGATGAACTTCAACGCTTAGATTGTGATCTGAGATTTGCCTCTCAAAATATTAACATTATATTGTAATTTATGAGTAATCATAATCCTTAGTACATGTTTTTTTTATGTTATTAACCTATTTATAATAAATTTTCGGCAATGAAAAAATTGAATTTTGAAACTTTATCCATTTTATGCAAAATTTCGATAATGGGGCGGCAATTTTTAAAATTTAATAGCTAGACAATCTTTTGACAAAAATTTCGCGATACCTACACGAAGATATTGTGTTTTCCTTCTTTATTGTGGCTTGAAAAATTTGCGTAAGCGTTCTTTACTAACTAATTTTGTTCACCAATTTTAATATAAAGAGCTGATGGTGCTAATGTATATGAAACACCAAAAATACATATTATTCGTGGTTTTCTTTTGATTTGATTTCTAACTGTAATACTTTCGACATTGTTACATATTGCTGATTTGTGTCGTGCATTTTTTGTCGTCCATCTTTTATGCATCTTTCTGGGTGGTGCAGTTTATTAATAATTTCCCATTATTTGTTAGTCGTTAAGATTTAACGGTAACTTCTGATTTAGCTACATTGACGTTTTCTTCAATTTTAGCTTTAGTCTCTTGTGAGCTGATATTCTTATCTGCCGATTCGATAATTAATACATTAGCAGCTTTTTCTGCATATGTAGGTTTAGAATTAGTTATTATTTTTGGTATTGTTCTTCCTGTAAACTTGTCCTCCATTCTTTTACTATACCAGCCATGTTGCTTATACGCTTGAATCGAATTCATGCTAATCAGTTTAATTCTTAGTTCTTTTTTCCCCTCAACTCGTATTAATTTTGATTCTGATCCAATTATATCGCTTGCCCGATCAAACATTATTTTTGCTTTTTCTACTATTTCATCTTCAACATTTTTTATTATATCTGGGGATTTCTCTTTCGTATTCTTATTGGGTGACGCAATCCCAAACAATGGTACATCGGTCTCCATAACCTTAGATTGTCAAACTAGACAAACTTTTAACTCGGAAAATGTTGATACCACGGTTCTCAAGAGAAATTCTGCTATACCTCAGCCCTTAAATATCTTTCTGGTCTTTAGTGAAAATCACCAAAAAGAAGTTTCTATTCTTTGTTTTGTACTATTTTTAGTATTTTATCTACGACAACTATTGTAAATGCCCATTATCGTACAGTTCGTGGACTATGTAAATACATCATAACACACAAGTATGTAACAGTCCGCGATTAATGTTATGTAATGATTGAAAACACACATGAGCGTTTGGTTTACGATTCGATTCGTTGATTGATTGAGAACGTGCAGTTGATACTATTTTTAAATATACATAATTTTATATAATTAACACAATAAATTTATATAATTTTTAAATAAAGTACTCCGTGATTTTCAAACAAACATTAAACGTCACATAGAAGTCACATTATTCACATAAAAGGTGTCATTCATTTCGTTTTTTCACGTTTAAATCGAAAACTACAAATAAGTACAAATAAAAAGGTATGTAACCATCATGAATGTATTTCTTTTCATTTCTATCAAGATAAATAAGGTCGAATAACAGTTGTGAATAACAGTTATGTATGAAAATACAACTGCTTGTTTATTATAATGTTAAATAATGTACCTAATAAGAAAAAAAAATGTTACATCAAACATATTTTTGTTATTAAACAGAAACAAATTAGTGTGGTCGTAGATAAAGTATAGTACATGACTCGAGTTGTAAGGCAATTACGTACTCGCGGAATGACGCACTTCCCGCTACGCGGGTCGTGCGTAATTGTTCCGCACGTACGTAATATGCCTCTTACAACTCTTGTCACGTAATATACTATTAAATTTATTAAATTCACGGAGTTTAGTATATTGTTTGACAGTTCACGGCACACTAACAAAAAAATAAAAAAAATACACTAAAACAGACTAGACAGATATAAGACTATACAGATAAAATTAGATAGACTAGTCTTGCCTTCTAGTCCTCTTTGTCTACTCTTGTCTGAATAGTCTTATCTATCTAGTCTTGTCTATCAAGTCTTGTCCGTCTAGTCTATTCTTGTCTGTCTACTCTTGTCTGTCTAGTTTTGTCTGTCTAGTCTTGCCTGTCTAGTCTTGTCTGTCTAGTCTTGTCTGTTTTGTGTTGCCTGTCTAGTCTTGTCTGTCTAGTCTAGTCTGCAGAATCAACAACTGTTTCAACAAGAAGAAATTAGAGTTGGATTTCGAATGAAAATTCAAATCAAAAGGTTAAAATTTTCTAAAATGACTGAAATTCACAAATCTGGTTCTTTATTCTCAATAAACCAAGAAAAGAAAATGTCCTAAATACCCTAATCTTAAATAACCTAACCTAACTAAATTATTAAACGAAACATTTTTTGAAATAAATGATTTGTTAACATTCGACTTCGTCCTTCTTTCCCTCGTAGTTTCTTGTAAATACCAAACAAAAATTTTCGGCAATTATTGGTACATTTTACGCTATATTTAATGTAACGTTTTGGTAAAAGTAAGAATAGTGCGTTTCCCTCCTTTCTTTTCACTATATCGACCGTTTCACTTCCGGCCAATAAGTCAATTACAGACGCGTACAAAGCCAGTTGGCACGGCGTCAAGACGCCCAGTTAGTTGATAAATGGTCGGCAGATAGCGCCCCCATTTCCCTTTGAATATTATATATAGATATAGATATAAAGTGAAGAGGTATACCGCAGGATAACGTTCTCTGTTTTGTATTTATAACTCGATGGCTTGGATAACCATAACTCCATTTCAATTATGTCATGTGTGCACCGTAGTTCAGTTCAAGCCCCTATTTGAGATAATTGATTCTAGATTAATAATGTCGGATAATTAGGACATTTCGGAAGACAGTAAAAGTGTGCGTAGACCTTGAGTAATCAAATAGATAAAGATTTGCATTGTTATTAATTAAATTAAATAATGTAAATAATCGTAAATCTGCAAACGCTAAATAGCGAATTTAAGATTTGATAATTTTAATTCATTTCAATTGTAATGAAGCTTTAATTTTCAATCAAATTTACATCCAGTTTAGTTCCAAGAGTAAATTGCAATCAAACCGCTAGTAAAGCAAGAGTATTTAAATTAAAAAAAAATGGTTAGATTGATTTGGTAATTTGCTGAGTGAATTTAACTAAAATGGGTTTCGTAATTAAAGAAAAGTAATTAATGTGATTGAAGGTTGGAACTTGGTGGGTAGAACGTTTTTGGGTTTCATGGCGATTCTATTTCCTAGTAAATAGTTCAAGGGGATAATTGGTTCAATTTGGCGGATGGCACGTGTGAGCTGAAATTCCTAGAACGGCAATCGAATTTACAACATAAATCATCGGTTTTTTTATACAATAATTGAATTTTTCTTTTGTATTATTGTCTAGTTTATTGCAAAAATAAAAATTATTCCCTCTAGCATGGTTTATGTGGTCACTATTCTAACTGCTTCGTAAATCTGCAAACGCTAAATAGCGAATTTAAGATTTGATAATTTTAATTCATTTCAATTGTAATGAAGCTTTAATTTTCAATCAAATTTACATCCAGTTTAGTTCCAAGAGTAAATTGCAATCAAACCGCTAGTAAAGCAAGAGTATTTAAATTAAAAAAAAATGGTTAGATTGATTTGGTAATTTGCTGAGTGAATTTAACTAAAATGGGTTTCGTAATTAAAGAAAAGTAATTAATGTGATTGAAGGTTGGAACTTGGTGGGTAGAACGTTTTTGGGTTTCATGGCGATTCTATTTCCTAGTAAATAGTTCAAGGGGATAATTGGTTCAATTTGGCGGATGGCACGTGTGAGCTGAAATTCCTAGAACGGCAATCGAATTTACAACATAAATCATCGGTTTTTTTATACAATAATTGAATTTTTCTTTTGTATTATTGTCTAGTTTATTGCAAAAATAAAAATTATTCCCTCTAGCATGGTTTATGTGGTCACTATTATTCTATCTGTATTTTTTCTATGACTATCTATTTCTGGTTTGTGAGGAACAAACAGAAGAATTGGATTCGTTAATCCTCAACGACAGAAGAATTTAGTCTATCAAATTTAGACAATATTTTCTTAGTCCATAAAGAACAAACAAAAAATTGATGAACTAATTCCTTGATTGTCCTTTAACTGTAAATCCACCTGCATCTTGATCAATAATTATTCCTTATTTCTTCTGTTTGTTCTGGAGCGAGCAGGAACAGATAATTTAGTTCTGAAGGAAAAAGTTCATCATCTTGTTTTCAAAGACAAAGTTCATCTATCTGCAGATTGAATATTAGGAAATTAGTTTAAATAGAATAAAAATCTTTGCTTATTTCGTAAATATTTGCATTCTTCGGGGGGGTTTGAACTACCAAAACACCCCCTTGACTACGCCTATGCTACAAATACTATTTTTTTTTAACAAAAACCTGGAATTATTAAAACAAAGTAAAAATGTTCACAAATACCTTCCATAATCTATTAACTTCTACAATTCCAATCCCAAATTCCAAAAATTCCGCATAAAAAAATTCAAACGTAATTTAATTTAAACCGACACAACACTACCGCAAGAAAAAACAAAACATAATCCACCCTAAATTTTCCATTCAGCTTTCCAGCGTTTTATTTTCAGAAAACTTGCCCGTTGTTCCAGGTGTTTTGCATGTGCGCTTTGCGCTCTCTGTTTGTAAAAGCGGTGGAAGGAGGGCACCGCGAAATGCCGCCCAGAGGATTGCGGCGGTTAGTTAACATCGGCAACTATTGCTGTCGCACTGTGTGTAAGCGTCTGTGTGTGTGTGCATGTTTAGAAACTATCGGTTATTACGCCCGAATGCAAAAGCAACACGTTTCGCCAAACATACACTAAACCGTCACGAATTCACTGCACTCAATTTAATGCAGTTCGGATTGTCCACGCCAACATTTTAAACAATCACAAACAAAACCGAAATTCAAACACGAATACAATTATTCTAAATTGTAGTTTAAACAACTTTATGTACGAGTTATCCATAGAATCAATATTTCTTGCTTGTAATACTTTGATACGCAACGAAGTTGGATACCATACATCAAATCAAAACCTCACCAAAAACATCTTCAAACTTTTATTATTCAACAGAAGAAAAAATACAAGGAACCTTATTTATCAATCATTCTTTGCCTAAATTGATTCGGGAATAAGCTATAACTATATCATTAAGTCAGAATAAGGAACATTTAGTACAGAAACAGTTAAGGAATTTATACAAAAAATTAAATTATTATTAGTTTAGGATTGCAAATAAATTTGAAATTCAAACTGGAACGGGATTATAAACACGACAATGCGACTATTGGGAATGTAAATTTACCACAACAGCCGTCTTAAAGCATTAAAGAGGGCAAGTCTCACGAAGAAAGCTAACTTGCTCCTAACTCCTTTATTATTAGTTTCTGGTTGTAACTGGTCGAGTTCATGGAGTTGAGTTCAATGCATTTTCAACTAGTATAATTAGTGCACATAGTTCATTTGTCCTTGTCTAAACCGACAAAACTAGACCCACAAGACCAGACAAATAAGACTGAAAAGAAGAGACAGCTCATTTGTTCATTTAATATCTGATATACAAATCTTATCTGATATATTATCCTGCACCCCGTTTATAAGTAAATGTTTAGTATTATTGTCGAAAATCAGCCACAACTTTCTATTTTTCTCAATACTCTTTTTTTCAAAAATCTTTTTCATTTGTCTGCCAAATACATCCTGCTCTCTTCATAGCATTTTTATTATGAATCTCCACTGCTCAGAATATTTACAATCGAATAGCATATGTGTAGTAGTGTCTTCTTCCATATATGCAAGTGGGTGACTTTTATTTTCCAAATCTATGAAGATAGGGTTGTAAGTTCCCATGTCCAGTAATAAGTTGGAGAGACAAGATTGGACAGACAAGACTGAACAGACAAGAATGGACAGCGAAGTTTGAACAGACAAGACTGGACAGATAAGACTGGATAGACATGTTTAGACATACAAAACCAGACAGAAAAAACAAGGCAGACAAGATAAGACAGACAAAACCCGGCAGACAAACCCGGCAGACAAACAAGAGTAGATAAACAAGAGCTGACAGAAAGGCAGAGCAGACAGACAAGAGCAAACAAACATGAGCAGACAGACAAACAAGACCAGAAATATAAATCCAGACCGACAAAGACCAGAAGACAAGACAGGACAAACAACACCAGACCAACAACTCAATCAATCAAACAGACAAGAACAGACAGACATGATCAGTCAAAGAAGACTAGACAGACAATACCAGATAGACAAGACCAGACAGAAAAGATTAGACAGAAAAGACCAGACAGATAAGACCAGACTAGGGTTTCTGGTTCGGATATATCCAAACCGCAAAACCGCGGTTTTCTGTGCAAAAACCGAAACCGCATAATCGTCATAAAGAACCGCGGTCTTCGGTTTTATATAAAAATAAACAAAACTAAAATACATTTAATGAGTGGTCTTTCAAGCATTGCAATCTGTTGTTGCAAAAAATGGCAAACATCGGCGGTATATCTGTTCGAGCAATTTCAAAATCTGTATTTATTCGGGCAGCAATAGCTGGCCGTTTTCCCAACCAAATCTTGGCAAAATGTCCTTCAGGTGTTATGAAATTAATTCAAAAGGAATACGAAGAAAGAAAGAATTGCAATAGCTGGCCGGTTTTCCAACCAAATCTTGCCAAAATATCCTTCAGTTATGAACTTGATTCAAAATAGCTGGCCGGTTTCCCAACAAATTTTGCCAAAATGTACTTCTGGTGTTATGAACTTAATTCAAAAGGAATACGAATAAGGAAAGAAAGAAATTATTTTAAAGTTTCAAAAATTAAAAGCAAATGGACAAAAAATTAATATTACGCTAGATGAGTGGACTACTTTGTGACGCCGAAGATACTTAAACATTAATATTCATTGAGAAAACATTTTTTTATTGCAATTTAGGCTAAATAAGCAATGGATATCAAGACAAGGTCTTTGATTGAACCAACGTAAGAAAAAATATTCTGCTAAAAGTCGTAATATTACAGATTCTAATAGATTTAACTTCAGTGTATTTAATTGAAAATATTAATTTTCAATTGTTATGAAACTTTATCTCCAGTAAGCGTAGCAGTAACAACATAAACCCGCGATGATTCTAACATATTTACGGCACATGGTGTAAAGGGTTCTTGGAAAAAAAATTAATTGGTTCTGATATAAGCAAAGCTTCAATGAAAAATATCATAGAACGTTTGAAGAAACGTGAAAAACTGGAATTAACAAGACAAGCGGACAAGACCAGATGAAACAGACAAGATCAGACAGACAAGACAAGACAAACAAGACCAGACAGATAAGACCACACAGACAAGACCACACAGTCAAGACCAGCCTGACAAGACCAGACAGACAAGACCACACCGATCAGACCTGACAGACTAAACCAGATTAAGAAGATCAGACAGACAAGACGAAATAGGCAAGACCAAACAGACAAGAGCAGATAGACAAGACCAGACAGACAAGAACATACAGACAAGATCACACAGAATTGACCAGACAGACAAAACGCAATATATAAGACCAGACAGACAAGACCCGACACACTAGACCAGATACACAAGACCAGACAAACAAGACCAGGCTGACAGGACCAGACGGATAAGATCAACAGACAAGACCAGACAGACAAGACCAGAGAGAGAAAACAAAACAGACAGACAGAACCAGACAGCCAAGACTAGACATGGAAGACCATGCAGGCAAGACTAAGCAACCAATATCAGAAAGACAAGACTAGGTAAACAAGACTGGGCAGAGAAGACCAGACAGTCAAGACCAACCAGACAAGACTAGACAGACAAGAGCAGACGGACAAGAGCAGACAGATGAGATCAGACTGACAAGGGCAGACAGACGATTTTTTTACGAAAAATTTCATAAAGTATTATCGGAAGAAACATGGGAGAGCAGTATGTCCGCAGAAGATTGCAATAAAAAAACGAAGGAATTCATAAAGGCACTGCAATATTATTTCTTTAACACTTTTCCGATGAAAAGAGTAAATACTACACAAAAAACCATGGATAACTGAAGAAATTAGAAGATCTAGCAGTAAATTAAAAGAAAAATACTTTTTCTTTTAAGATTAATATTTTACAAATATTTCCCGACATTAGCAACAAAATATATTTTTGAGAAAAAGAAACATAATAAACTGATAAACCTGACTAAACGAAACTTCTATAATGAAAGAATACTCAATACAATAAATAAGCAAAAAGCTCTGTGGGACACAGTCAACGAATTATCAAATAAATATATAGAGAAACCCCTCGTAACTATAATGGAAGATAACAAGACCATATGTAACGAAGCACAGCTACCAACAAGCTTTAATAATTTCTTTAAAAGTGCCCCAGCTCAGGTAACTAAAAATATAGTCCCTAAACAAATTTCAAATTCTCATATTCCTACATTAATCAACAGTATGTATATTCAAGAGTTTACATGTAATGATATTATGGAAATTATTCACAAATTAAGAAATAAAAAATCGTCAGGACCGGATGACCTGCGCTGCAATATAATTAAAGAATTTGCTACAGAATTTATTTCACCATTGACAGACATTGTAAATTCTTCGTTTAGAACTGATATTTTTCCCGATGTTCTAAAAACAACCATGATTCTACCCATACACAAAACGGGAGATAAAACCTCTTTAAACAACTATAGACCAGTAGCTATGATTTCGGTCGTGGCTAAAATATTTAAATGTATGGAATCAAGATTATCGGCATTCCTTGCCAAATATAAAATAATACCTCCCCAACAGCATGGTTTTTGTAAACACAAATCAATATCAACAGCATTAGAGGAATTTTATACAAAAATAATTAATGATGTAGATACGGGAAGATGTTCTGTTGGCATCTTCTGTGACCTGTCAAAGGTGTTTGACTGCGTTGCTCAATCGAAATTGATTGAAAAGCTTAGTATTTCTGGAATAGGAGGAAAAGCAGAGCGATGGTTCCAATCATATATATCTAACCGGAGTCAATATGTAAAAGTTGGAAAGGCTACCTCAAAAATAACATCCATATCTGTTGGTGTGCCACAGGGAACAATTTTAGCTCCAATACTCTTCTCCAATTACATAACGGACCTTATTTATTATATTGGATCCGATTTATGCACTATGTACGCTGATGATATCAGTGTGACTATTTCAGTTTCTTCTATAGAAGAAACGAAGCACACGGCACGGAATATCTTATCAAAAATGCACATATGGTTTGCTGCCAATACCTTATATTTAAACTTACAGAAAAATAAATATATTTGTTTCCAAACCAACAAGAAAAAATATCATGATGACATTGACCTAAAATTGAATAATACCAAAATTGAAAGAGCAAAGAACATAAGGTTTCTAGGTGTATTCATCGAAGAACATCTTAAATGGGATGTCATGATGGACGCTTTATTAAAAAAACTAAATGGAAAAGCATACTTAATTAGAAGGGTGAAAGATCTAATAGGAAAAACAGTTTTAATGCAAGTATACCATGCGGAAGTGGAATCTATTCTTGCATATGGTATTTTAGTTTGGGGATCATCTCCCGCCTCAAAAAGGCCGTTTTTAGCACAAAAAAAGAATTATTAGGATAACTACAGGAATAAATTCGAATGTATCGTGTAAACCTAAATTTGTAGAATTAAATATTTTAACCCTTCCATCCATTTACCTATGGGAGGCAGCGTGTCATATCTTTAAAAATAAATTCAAGTTCTCTACAAATAAAGATATACATAACGTTAATACAAGAAACGAGTCCAAACTACGTAGTCAGAAGAATAATCTAGCGCCCAATAGGCTGGGGTCAAAATATTTAATAAGTTATCTACAGAAATCAAAGAACAAAAATCATTCAAAGCCTTTCAATAATTAACGAAAGAGTTCCTAATTAAAAAATGTTTTTATTCAATACATGAATTTTTACTACAGACTTAAATCATTCAACAACAATTTTTCTTTTATTTAAAGTTATAATGTAATTTATTTATTTGTTTTTTTTTCTTTTGTGTAAATGTTAATTCTTTTGTATTATTACTTGTATCTTTGTGACTTATCTTATTTGTATAACTATACATCGGAAGATTAATAAATGATTTGATTTGATTTGACAAGGCCAGACAGACAATACCAGACAGACAAGACTAGACGGACAACATCAGACAGGCAAGACCAGACGGACAACATCAAGACCAGACAGATAAAACCGGAGAGACTAGACTAGACTGACAAAACGAGACAGATAAGACCAGACAGACAAGACCAGACATAAAAGGTCAGACGGACAAGGCCAAACAGGAAATACCAGACAGACAACACCAGATAGACAAAACCTGACAGGCAAGACCAGACAGATAAGACCAGACGGACACATCAGACAGAGAAAACCAGACAGACAAGACCAAACAGATAAGACCAGACCGACAATACCAGACAAAGTAGACCACACTGACAAAACGAGACAGACAAGGCCAGGAAGACAAAACCAGACAGATAAGATCTGCCAGAGAAGACTGGACAGACATGGCTAGACGTACAATACGAGAGAGACAAGACCAGACAGACAAGAGTATACAGACGAGACCAGAGAGAGAAAACCAGACAGAACCTGACAGGCAAGACGAGAACTAGAGAGGCAAAACCAGACAGACGGACAAGACCAGATATATAAGAACATACAAACTAATACAAAACCGTTTCCTTTGGTTTAATGAAATAATTTCCTTCATTTGCGGAATTTAAATTAAAGTAAAACATGTCGTACTTTAATTAGTTTAATCGTTCTATATATAATATCAAGATTCAGTCGACTATAGTTACAGGTAAATAATTGTTCCGTTTAACCCCTCCTAGTCTTACTCGCCTATCCTTGTGCGCCCCTATTTTGAATATTGAGTATTTGTAGTCCAATCTCGTTGCACTGGTCGAGTTGCATTTTAATAAGACCGCATCTACATATTTTGAGAACGTGTTCAAACGAGCAACTTCCAAAACTAGAGTAACTCATGCAAACTCTATTCCAGCACTCTGATGGTATTTTGAATATTTATTATTTTATAAAGATGAGATATGTTATTATTAAATATTTGCTGTGTAATGCGATTACTTTAGAGGAAGAGTTTATGGGAAGATGCGGTAGATTGCCTTGAAAAATACAGTGACCTAAATATTTAAAATTTACCTCTGCGTTTAAGTTTGTATTTTCCTTAGAAAGAAACTACAATAAATTTTCAGCATAGTTTTCCATGTTTTATTTAGTTTACTTTGTATATTCTATACAAAATTTTAAACGGTGTAAGTTAGTTTTAAATTGCTTTTTGCTGTAATATTAGATTTATGAATACATTTATTAATTGTTTGAAAATTTGTATAAATTGCAAATATAATTTATTTATCTTCTGACTTTTAACAAGCAAATGTCAAATCATTATTAAAAATTTACCTTCTGGTACAGCGCTTGATGTTAACAGGAAATTGACGCAAGCGGCACCTGTGCCGTGCCCAACGACTGTGACCTTAGAAGGATCGCCCCCAAAGACCGCGATGTTTTCCTGGATCCAGTGCAGAGCAGCGATCTGATCCATCAAGCCATAATTCGCCGGAGAACGGAGATATGGATCGGTGTTAGCATTCAGAAACCCTGCAAAAACAAAACAAGAAATATATATATTATATGTATATAAATTATTTGATTTTATCGAAAATGATAGTAGTTTTCGAACATACAACCGAAGGAAAAACCCGTTTTATATATTTTTTTCATTCATCTATCATCCATTCCTGGGTTTCCATCACGTTTGAATATCGATTTACTTTCTCGACACGCGCGCCAAAGGTAACAATATTGTCATCCGCGTTCCGCAGGAGGAAATAACATTACGAGAAAAAATGTCAACCATCAGTGTGAAGCGGCGGCGATAATCTGGAAAGTATTTCTCGTGAATCTCCGACACGACTAAACGTACAGAACCCTAATCTTAGGAATAAAGTACTCGGAGAAGTTTGTACAAACACGCACGGTGCACAACCCTTGGACAGAATAAAATTTCTTGCGGTTAAACAATGTTTAATATTCCATTTCAGATTTGTAAATTTATTGAGAATTAGACAGGCACTTTACAATTTACTTTTCAAAAATCTTGAAGTCTTTAAACAAGGACAGTTCTTGAATTATACTTGTCTCAACTTCAATCTTAACTTTCCATGTTAATTCGGCAAGAAACCACATAATACAAGAGATGGTTGATAACAAAGGTCTCCAATGAATTCTTGTCTGTCTAGTCCCATCTACTTTGAATTGCATGTTTAGTTTTGACTACATATTCTTGTTTGTCTAGTCTTGTGTTTAGTTTTGACAGTCTAATATTTTATGTCTAGTCTTGACTGCTAAACTTTCATGTCTATTCTTGTATGTCTTTTCTCTAGTCTTGTCTAGCCTTAATAATCTTGTCTGCCTAGTGTTGCCTGTCTAGTCTTGTCTTTCTAGTCTTGTTTGTGTAGCCATGTCTGTCTAGTCTTGCTTGTCTGGTCTTTTATGTGTAATTTTTTCTGTCTAGGATTTCCCTTCAAATATTATCTATCTTCCCTTTGTCTCTATATTCGTTCTGTGTGATAAAACAATGTAAGTTATTTAATGTATGAAAATTAGTATGGTGGAGAAGATGGTAAAAATGGCTTAATCCGAAGCACATGTTCCTCCCCCATAAATCCGGGCCGAGTTGAAATTAGTGCCGAAACGTCCCGGTTTTAAATCAAGATGACAAAAAGCCGCATAATAAATACACATTTCATTTAAATTCCAAACGCGACACCGATTTAAACGTTACATCAACGATTACCCTTCAACTTGCTGAAAACTTTTGAAACAATTTCTTCTCGCTTAAACGCCCACCCCAAGACAATCATAATATTTAGAATAATTAGAGTTAAATTTTACTGTCGTGATTTTTTGTGAGGCAGAAAAGGTATTGGATGGCGGTGGGGTTGGTAGAGGAGTTTTTATTTGGTTTTTGGATGGATGGGCGAGCGCGCGATTCGAGGGAATGGAAGGAACTCGGAGGAAGGAATTTAATTTGGGAAGTTTTTCTTCGCAAGTTTAGGCCCTTCGGAATTAAGTTTTGGTCCAAATTGAACTACGGCGAACTATTCAGACCCACCGTATAACCCTCACGACAAACTGATTTAAAAGATTTGCCGAAGAAAACTCCGGAGAAAAATTACTATTTCTATTTACTCCGCTGGATTTTCTTGTGCTTATCCTCTGACCACGATTTTTTTTACTTTGAACCAATCAGTAACATGGTTTTAGTACATTTAAAATTTGAAATGAAAATTTCATTTTAATTTACAATGACATGAACTTAATTTAATTTAAAAAAAATATTGGCGTGAGAAAATTTTAAATTGACAAATTTTGTAGTTTACTCATGTAAGACAAAGTTTTGCCAAGGATCTGAATGTTTAGCGATCAAAGGCCGTTTCGTCCGCCCGCACTTTGACGGATCGTCCCAGAAACTTGTAGTTTGCGAAACTCTAGCGATTCCCAAGTTTATAATGGCGAAAGAGCATCATCATAAGTTGCGAGCGCACGACAAAAGCTTTTCTCGCGACGAGAAAAATCTAATCGTTTCCCTGCTAATTCCTCCACCAGCCACGTTATCGAGCGCCGAAACGGCCGTTTGTGGCGTCATTATCGCCGACAAGATAAATACGTCTTTCGACGAGGTTTCAATTATGTTTTATGGGAGTTTCCGCCCTTTTCCCTATTAAGGACCACCTCTTACATAATATAAACTCCTATAATATAAACTCCTGGAATACTTACAGGATATTGTTCCTTGTTTTGTTATATTTAAATTTTATAAATACTGTACTATCTGTACTCACTGTACTAAACACTCCTTCTTTGACTTAACTATCTTTACTTATATGACTCCAATCCATCATCTTAAATTTTAGAAAAAACTTTGCTTCTAAACATATGATTTCAACAATTTTAATTCAATTTTTTTGGATGGAAGTTACTTTACGGAGGTATCAGTATGGGTGATTCGGCAGAAAACACGGGAAGGTGGAAGTAAGATTTTTGCGTTATGTTACGTTATTTCTCTTTCCCTCAATGTATATTTCTATACCGCTCGCTCTCTCTTCCTTTCTCTTTCTCTCAGTGTATATTTCTATAAGGCGTACCCTCTCTTTCTTTCATAGAATAGCAGACGAACGTGGTCGGTTTATAACCTTAAAAATAAACACGAACAAAAACTCTTAAAACGTATTTGCTCTTTGTTTTAAATGATGCGAGAGTTATATTTCATTTTAATTAGGTTTTGAGAAATTGAAAGTCAAGAAAGTATACGAAATACAGAAAAAAGTGAATTCATAAAAATAAAACTGTATAATTTTAAATAATTGCTAACTGCTTACCCATGTTTATCCTACATGTCAGTTATATAGTGAAATTTGTTAGATTGTGTAATACTGAGGTATTGCATGATCTATCGGCAATTTGGTAGTTAATCTAATTTGAGTAGCTCATGAAATCGGCGATTTTAAGAGGCACTTGTTTAACTAGGATTTACATTATCCTACTTACCTACTCACCGATTTGACGTTACGAGAAATGCCTAAATGCTGCCATCTGACATCATAAAGGTACTTGTCTTAATTATCAGACCCATTAATAAAGAGATAAATAAAGATGACATAAATAAAGACAACAATGACTCGGTTTTATACAATCTGACGGATTTCGTTATATGACTACGTTATACACAAGCTCAGCGTCATAAAGAGTATCGACAGAGAAAAAGGAATGATACAAAATACAGATTTAGAAAAGTAGGTTAATAAAATTTTATTATTTGAGGCAATTGGTTACTGTTTACTTGGGTTATTGTACGTGTGATTCGAGTGTTTGCTATTTTTTATCAGAAAGATTTGATTTGAGTATGAATAAACATATAGCGCAGTACACAACAAGAAACTGTACGACAATTAATGCTGTTTGTAACTCCCGACCCAAAAAGAGAGGTGTAATATGGCGAATGGGCCGATTTTGATGCGCTTTTTATTTAAAGCTGACGTTATCTATGAGGTTCTTAGCGTTAATTTATGAAGATCTGTTCAGGCGTTTGATGAACATCAGCTTATTTCCTACTTGACAAAAATAATCTGCAACCAATTTGACACAAAAGTTTGTCTAGTGCCGTATGTACAAACCCACCAATCAAGTATTTGAGAACGAAATTTCATAGAGGTAACATTATCAAGTATTTAGGGCAAAGAGGCACATTTTGTAGCACTATTTAGTTGTTTCAGTGAAAATAGTCTTCGTCACAACGGTTTTAGCATTCTGTCAAAGCGTCAAGGTTGTGTGAGCATTACGGAAGATATCGTTAAAATAAAATGAAAATTGTGTCATTTGATGTAAGCTAAGCATTAATTCAATATGATGTTCTTTAAGTTTATATAATTATAATGTAATATTAGTCCTTGCGTTAGTTTCCAGTGTTATTTAACAATATAATCAGCAATGGTTGATTGTTGTAAATGAATACCATAAGGTTATGATTTGATGTTTTTTAGAGTTATGCATTTGGGGTAAAACGATCCTCTCGTAAGAGGACCCACAATGCAATGTTTATTGGTTCTTCTTCCATAATTATCGACTTTCGATCTATGCACAGTCCCTAATTGTCACAGCATTCATACTCATAATTTATATTCCAATTATCTTTTATAAACAACGCACCAAAATTGGAGCGAAATCTCCCTTGTCAATGTTGTGAAACGTGGCATGCCGTATAAAACTATTTTTAATTGTGGTTTGTGGGAACCTGTTTGTGGTTTTCTTTTCCACTTGAATTTTAGCATGCGCCACCCCGATGTAGCATATTTTGCATTCCTCCAGGGAGGTAGCCCGGACGGTTAAGGCCGCCCTGGTTGAAAATGCCTCTGCCTCGGCGGGGAATCAAACCCCGGTCTCCCGCTGGTCAGGCGGGTATGTTGTCCACTACACTACTACATTTACTTTGAATTTTATTTTTAATTTTACCTACCTTTAACTGAGAAGTTCTATGAACCCAGGGCTCATATTACCCCAACCCCAGGGATCATTTTAGACATCCGGGTGTACAAAATGATCATTTACTATACTTTGAGAAAAATGTATATGTATATAGATCGTGTTAATGAAATTACATTCTACTCTTACTAAATTATAGGCCGATATACCAACCCTACAGAAAACTTATAAATTTCATAAAATTCACTGTATAGGTACTTTTTATATTTGTTTTCCGTTAGAGGGATCATTTTGTACCACTTGCCCCTAATATGGTTATATTTCCCCTAATAATGATTTGGATGCGTTTTTTTAAAGCTGACGTGATCGAAGAGGTTCTTAGCGTTAATTTATGAAGAGCTGTTCAGGCGTTTGATGAACATCAGCTCATTTCCTACTTGACAAAATTAATCTGCAACCAATTTGACACAAATATTTGTCTAGATCTGTATATCCAAACTTGTGTTTGAAAGCTGACGTGATCAAGAAGGTCCATAGCTATAATTTATGAAGATCTGTTCAGGGGTTTGACACAAATGTTTGTCTAGTTCTGTATATACAAACCCACCAATCAAGTATTTGCGAACGATATTTCAAAGAGGTAACGTTAATCACGTATTTATGTCTTTATTTATGATTTAATTCAAATTTTTTCTAACCCTGTTTTTGCGAAATTGTTGAGTGATATTATAAGGAAAGAGATTGGGCCACTGAAAAATATCGTTAATCTGTTATGTGACGAAGTTAAAAATTTAAAAGGTATGGTCGAGACTTTATGTAATTCTACATCCAGTAGAACAGTAATTAATCCAAGTCGGGAATATGAGGCTGATAAAATACCTGAAGAGGCTAATATAATTTACGAAAAAAGACCCACCAACTCTGATAAAATACCGTCAGAGCCGGCAGATAACAAGTGCAATCCAAAATCTAAATCTCGAGTCGAAGAACCGATTGATTCAGATAATTGCCCTGCTAATGTTAAAACCCGAGGTAGTCGTTCAAGCTTCTCTAGTGCTACACCTAGACCTAAACTTATACTATTAGGTTCCGGCCCCTCTACTCTTCTTAGTGCGGCAGCATCCACCAAACGCACTTGGTTTCATCTTACCAACTGCTCTCCGGAGACGAATGAGGCACTATTACTGTCATTTATCAAAAACACCTTAAATATTGAAGACTGCGTTTGTAAATGCCTACTTTCTGGTAGTAGATATTCCACGTTCAAGATTGGTTTGAAGAAGCCTGATGTTGCCAATTTACTGGATCCTGTGAAGTGGCTAAGCAATGTTGCTATCAGAGAATTCGTGCATATTCCTAGATTGAGATCCCTTCGTGTCCATACTAATTCCGGTGCCTTTTTGTCTAAGACCTCTGATGCTACCAAGGTTGATGACAGTCATATGGACAATCCACCTCCTCCTTTTTTTAGGAGGACCCATTCTTACCTGACCGAATTTAAGTTAAGTGCTTACTATCAAAATGTACGTGGGCTCAACACAAAGTTTGACTTAATTTACCCTGCAATGTGTGATGTTGATTTTGACTTTGTCTTTCTAACGGAAACTTGGCTTCATGACTGTGTACTGAAGAGTGAATTTATGCCATCCTATTTTACGACTCTCAGATCTGATCGCAATTTTTCCAAATCGGGTCTCACAAGGGGTGGTGGTGTACTTATCGCCGCAAATAATAAGCGTTTTAATCTGAACCCGGTTGACACGGCTGTTTTTTCCGAATTATTTCATACCATTGATATAGTTGCGCGCACCTGTTTGATAGCCTCCCTGAAGTGCTCACTTGTATGCGTCTATATTCCCCCCAGTACCTTTACTTCGACGTTCGAGTCGTTCTTTGAGTACCTTGAGGTAGAAATAATGTCTGGCAATTACGATAGCATTGTAATAGCTGGTGACTTCAATCTTTCTCAGAACATTTCCGCGCACGGGAAATCTTCTGCGATTGATAATTCTATGTCTCTCTGCAATCTTAAGCAAGTGAACACTATCAAGAATTAGGGTAATAATATGCTGGATTTTGTTTTTAGCAACCTGACGGCGGTTATTAACAGGGAACAGTGCCCCGTAGTCCCTGAGGATATCCATCATCCTTCGTAAGAAACGTGCTCTGCATCGTACCTACAAGAAATCCAGATCTACTCTTGACTACTCTGAACTCAAACGCGTCAGGTCGCTGGTTAAGTCTCAAATTAAATCTCCATTCACTAACTTTATCTCGGATTCGGCTAATAATATATCAAAAGATCCAAGTTTTTGGTCATTTGTTAAGGCTAAGAAGTGTCTAAGCCGTATTACAGGTGAAATGTCTTTGAATGCTGCTACCTTAAACACTCCGCAGTCTATAGTAGATGGTTTTGCAAGCTACTTCAAGGGAGTTTATAGAACATCGTCCCGCGTTATGAGTCAATTAGATATCTCTGGTCTCAACATCCCTCTGATCAGTCTTACTAGAGTCACGGAGGATTAGGTTCTATCAACTCTCAACCAGGCCAAGTGTAGGTTGACCAGCGGAGCGGATCTTATTCCATATTTCTTACTTCGGGACTGTGCGCATATTTTTGCACCTCCACTGACTACTTTATTCAACAAAATTCTCCTTGAAGGCAAGTTTCCAGCTTTTTGGAAATCCTCAAAGATTTGCCCAATACACAAATCTGGCCCGTTGACCGACATTTCAAATTATCGTCCCATATCCCTAGTTTCCAACTTCTCCAAAATATTCGAATCGATCGTTTTTAACTCCATCTTTCCCCGTAGTAAGCATCTTGTTTCCACGAATCAGCATGGGTTCATGAAGGGTCGTTCCACGGTCACCAATCTTGTAGCCTTCGCTGAGTATGCTACTCCAGTTGTTGCAAGTAGGGGGCAGGTGGACTGTATTTATACAGACTTCGCCAAGGCGTTCGATAGCGTAGATCATGCAATCATTGTAAACAAGCTGCATTCCTTTGGCCTTGACGGCAAACTTATAGCTTTATGTTCCTCTTACCTTGAGGATAGGACGCAGTTTGTATCTCATAGCGGTTTTCCATCAGCTGAATTTGTACCCTCCTCCGGTGTTCCTCAGGGATCCATCCTCGGGCCCGTGTTATTCAATATGTTCATTAATGACTTGAGGGCGTTTCTATCTTCCCCTCATTTACTCTTTGCTGACTACCTTAAGATCTTCTAGGCTGTCATGAACCCTGATGACTGTCATCTTTTGCAAACTAGTCTAAACACCTTAGGGGAATGGTGTGAAGTCAACAAGTTGGACCTTAATCTTAGCAAGTGTAAAGTTGTTACATTTTCTAGACTCCAGCAACCGATTGAGTGCAGGTATTCTTTATCTAACGTCAGTCTTGATCGCTGTGAGTCAGTCAAAGATCTGGGGATTATTTTCGATTGTCAGCTTTCGTTTGTCCAACACATACTGTCTTCAGTCAAGAAGGCTGCAAGGGCTCTTGGATTCAGCATCCGTAATTCTCGCAATTTTAATAATAACTTGGCTCTGAGGGTGCTTTACTACAGCCTTGTGAGATCTATTTTGGAGTATGGATCCATCATTTGGGACCCTCACTTTAAAAAGCACATTACTGCTCTGGAAGTTTTTTTGTGGAAATTTCTCAAATTCCTCTGGATTAAAACGTTCGGCGGTCCTCGCTTCACGTCGATCACCCTTTGCTGCTGGCTGAACTTGGGTTTGAATCACATAAATTTCGTAGAACTCTGGCTGGTCAGGTCTTTCTATTTAAGGCAGTTCACAGTATCCTTGACGCCCCTGAGATTGTCAATTAACTAAAATTTCTAGTGCCAAGAGCTGCTAGTCGTCAGTCTGCCACTTTCTATATTGATACATCGGATGTTCCTAAAATAATCGGGTGGTCAAAGCCTTTAAAGCAAGTGTTGTTAATTACCTGACGAGTTGTCGTACTTTTCCCGACCATACCTAAGTGTCGGTTTGATCTTTAAGCATACCTAAGCGCATTGATTGTGCATTTTATTTTGTTCTTTATTATTTTGTATTATATTTTTGTTTTATATCTGACTGATTATGCTGTTTTTTTTATTTTATGATAATGTGTATTTTCTTCTTTTTTTTTAAATTAATTTACTGTAATCTTGCTCTGTAATTGGTTCACACTTTTGGGCAATGATCGAATAAATAAAATTACAAATTAATTATTAAAGAAAAGAAAAAAGTTGGAATAATAAAATAAATATTAAAAATTTTAAGTATCCCCGACACAACCAAAACTCTTAAAAGTAAAAAATAAAATTTCTCTCTTGCTAAAAGGGCTTACTTCATTAGTACCTATTAATATTTTGATGACGAGCGTTGTTGCGTCGGGGGACTGCTAAGTAAAGACTTACATTTAGTTGATCAGTATGATAGTACAACTGACAAGTTCCAGCAGAAAATTTAATGTTTTTCCCAGATAAAAATTATTATTTGACTGGTAAAAAATATGATATGATATGTAGAAATACTTAGAAATATTATTTGAACTGTAGAAATATTTGATCAGTTACTTTGTTCAGTAATAAATTCCATATTGATTCTTAAAAAAAATTAAGTTTAATACTTTATGATATGTATTTTTTTCAATATGATCAAGTATAATAGTGAAAATAGTGAAAATGTGGCCGGTTCTTTAATTTCCTGCACTAATCTCTTACGAAGGAATTTTAAATAAATAACATTAGGACAAGTCCAGTTATGGTATAATTTATTTGAAAATATAAACGACAAAATAAACAATGAAAAAATAATTTTCAAAGCCCTTTAAAAAGCAGCCCTATAAAACTAAAAAAATATTGTCTGAAGTAGATATAAGTCCTAGCCTATGTATTATTACTATTGCACAATAAGTGCTTTTTTGCCTTACACGGACGACCTCTCTAACAATTGCTTTGAATATTTATACTTCTTATATTTCGCGCTTCTGGTGGTGGTTTCAAGTCTAATAGCTATACCAGTAATATTACACACTATGTTTCATTATGTTTTAAAATGGGCAATTACAGTTTCCTTTACTCCATTAATCCCGAGAAGTTGACATGGTAGTTATCCAAGATGAAAATGCCTTATTTATAAATATGTCGAGCCAATTCTCCTGACTCATGGGTTGAATCCCCTGGTGAAAATTTTTTCAACCCAGTTTTGTAGGCGTTTCCGGAGCGTTTGAGTGTCTTTTATAACTTTATTAAATCTTCTAACCCGTTATTAGTACTTAGTACATGTTACCTTCGTACCAATTATTATTAACGGACAGCCACTTTCTTTGAAAATAATTCAAAAAAGCTTGCTTGAAATCTTGAAAGCTTGAATTAGGGAACGTTTTTTTCTTCTCCACATCACGCTCTACGCGCTTCTGAACATTCTTCCTAATATGCGCCCAACAGATGAATACCAACTTATCAGCTCCGAAAATCTCTCTGGATGCGTTCCGAATACTTTTTCGCATATCGACACGTTAGGTTCAAATTTGTTATCAAATAATTTCTGTGATGTGGCAACAACGCTCCAAAGAGAAACTCTAAATCTTCCTTCTTCTCATTAGTACAGAGAGGCTAAAAATGTGAAAAAGTTTTCCAAATCTGTAGTACCCACTATTAGAATCGGAAAACCTTCCCAGAAGAGTGTGTGACTTGCATCAGCTTGAATTTTGGAACGCTTTGGAACGCACAAATATTCATTAAATATCTAGTTATAAAAAATCGAAAGATGGTTTCCTCTTCCTCGAAGTGTAATTCGTATTGTGCGACGAAAGGGATATGCAAGTCTTGTGGAATAACATAATTTTTGAGTAGCCATGCTTCAAATTCTCCAACACATATTTGTGGTAAGCCAAATTTGGATTCTTGCAACTGATGCAAGTAGTTATCTAATTGTCTTTTTGGTGGAAGCTTCCTGATATTACTATTATTGGACAATTCTATTAAAGCAGCCTTTGGCATTAACTTTAATTCAGAAAGTTTTCGTATTTCCAACATGGGTCAATCCCAAGAACGCCTTTTGTTTCAATAGAGTCATGATCATTTTCTGATTTAGTCTTGAGTAAATGTACTTCATGCGTTGTTGAGTCATACTGAAGATACATTTTTGCAGAACATTTTTGCCCACGAATTTTAGCCTGATTACAAATTGATGTGTTATTTAGTTTATGTTAAAAAATCAGTAATAGTCAATAACCTGATTACACCTGAAGTATTTATTTATGAGAATCGAATCTCTCATAACTCTCCTCTTTTGTGATGATTCTTGATTTTGTACATCCTCAGAGGATGATTCTGATGATTCGTATTCCGCGACTAGACAAGTATTATGCATCCTGAAAGCCTAGAGAATGACTGCAAAAATTATCTATAAATACAATAACTTACCTTGTAAAATTACATAATCTATCTCACCGCAATACAAGGCACTTACGGGTACAGTTCTAAGAATTAAGTGATTTGCAAACTGACAATGAGTAGTATTTTTTTTACTTGTGCAACAAACGCAAATCCATTGAATCAGATTTAAAATTTCATAAATCAAAATGCTTAACAACTGTTTAAACAATATTTTACTGATCATCCAGTATTTTAACTTGTAATATATAATTTTATCTTGACTGTAAATATTTTACTATTCATTCAATTTTATTGCTTAATTATTTAGTAAATGTACATTCAAGTTGTTACTGATCAAATTGTATTTTTACTGATCAATTAAATTTTTGCGCTAAGTAAATCAAATAATAAAACCAGAATACAAATAAATAAAATGAAGATTGATAATGATAAAGTATGGATTATACAAGGACCTACTTAACAGTAACAAAACAACAATATCCAATCCTTTAGTTTAGTTTTCAGTCAGATAAATTTACTCCTAAAAATTCGCAAAATAAACACAACCGTCAACGAAGTATGCTCTCACGTGTCTGCCTGTTCCCTTTGACGCCACCGTGCAGCATACCATATCAAAACTCTGCAGGAACTTAGATGTATCGATCTTACACGGACAAGGACTCCTTGT
This sequence comes from Phosphuga atrata, assembly GCA_944588485.1. Lineage (NCBI taxonomy): Eukaryota > Metazoa > Arthropoda > Insecta > Coleoptera > Silphidae > Phosphuga > Phosphuga atrata. The sequence goes on from OX155901.1 coordinate 34,156,390, forward strand.
AACATTGATACATCTAAGTTTATACATACAATTTGAAACGAGTAGGTATTTTCGTTATACCTACTTATGTAGGTATAACTAATTATACTTCTTCATATAGCGGTCCCCCGACGCGGCGATACTCATCTTCAAAATATTAATGGTACTTTTAATTTAAGTTAAACGCAACTCAGAAATTTTATTTTTTTACTTTTAAGGTTTTTTGTATCGGGGTTACTTAAAAATTTTAAATTGCATAGTTTATACAAGCAAAGTGCAGGTTATCCCTATAAGGGTAAAGTGAACGAAGAAATCATTAATAGAAAAGGAGTTATGTCAATTAGACGATCGTATTTATCAAAAAAGGGATAGAATACCGGAAAAACATACATTATTTGTATTGAAAATATGATATATTATATATAAATAAAGAATACATGAACAATACAGATTTTATTTCGAATTACATTTGGAATTAAAAAATGCGCGAGGCACTTCGTTCCTTACTGGTTTAATATTAAAACACTAATTAAATAGTGACTATTTATGGATAAGCTTAATACTTGAACTAAAAATATTTAAGATCTTTTCAAATGGTTTTTATCTTTTGTTGTGGATTGTTTTGTAGGTTTTTAGTCGATTTTCTTTTGGTTAATGGACGTTCAAATTTTAATGTAAACGTAAAAAAAACATCACCATTTATCATTTTATGCAAAAAATTTTATGTCGCTTTTAGTACTTAAATTCGCTAAAACAAAATAAAAAATAATACGCATAAACACTATCGGATTTTGCTTTTGATTATTTCATTAATGCGTTATTATTTCTGATTTGGCTGAAAACAAAGTACTAAATCACGACGATTTTTATTTTGTTATTATAATGGCTTTTCGAATATTAATTATTTAGAATTGTATTCACGTTTTTTTCTGATAATTTTTGTTCTGTATGGTTGCTGAAAAGAGATTAAAAACGAAGTGAAAACACATAAAATATAAAATATGAGAATGGTTTTTACATTTGTCATATATCTTTTATATTTTTATATAATTATAATATTTATTTTATATTTAATTCTTTTTTATGTTTAATCAATCCATATTTGTTTCGTTGTAATATTATTTACTTGAAAATGACCGTCAGCAGTCGAAATTAGAGTTGTGTTAAGTGTTACGATTTATATAACGTCACAAGTTACACAATATTTTTACAAAATTAGTGGTGTAAAATTGTAATTTTTCAATTTGGTCTTATTTATTCGTTTCAAGCATATTTTTGTTTACCAAATGAAACTGACAAAATTGTATTTACATTTTACTTTGATAAATTTTGTTTATTTAAATAAAATTACCTTTTTGCGCTGAATAAAAAAAAGTAGACAAATAATTATCTCATCAATAATGATAATTCTTCAAAAACTATACGGGATAATTCGAGATGAAATGGAAATAATTTAGACATGTCCGGGAAGCACAAATTAACAAAATAAGCTCATAAGTTCAAGTCCGATTTTCGTTTTTTTCAGAGATAATTAGGTTTTATTTTTAAAAAGTTAATTAAGTTAAATTATACAAAGTTGTCCCAAATGCCAATTTTAAACAAAATGTCATGGTAACGGTCATAAAAAGTAACAGTTGTAATTGTTCTACGAGATTATAAAAATGCCGCATATATTCAGTCATAGAGAATATGCAGATATGTATGTTTGTTTATGGAATGATTAATAATCTAATGATAATTCTTCTCGTTCAGTAGAAGAGTATCGACGTTGTTTCCCGAAACGAAGAATTCCTACTGTTTCATACTATTCTTACGCGTGCGAGCGATACTGGAACGTTCCCAAGTGCACGAATGGTTTCTGAAAAACAGCAAGGGCTCGGTTTGGAACTTGAAGAAGATATTCTGGATGTTGTACAAAATAATCCGGGCATAAATACAAGGCGCATTGCAATCCAATTTTAAATTCCACAAACAATGGTTGGAACACATTAAAGGTCGATTCCCACATGCTCGACACTCAGCTACGCGACGTTGTGCGACATCGCCTGTCAAATAATGATTACATTGTTTTAAATGGGCACGTCGCGTAGCTATAGTGAGAACGTGCCCATTTAAGACAATGTAATTATTATTTGACAGGCGATGTCGCGTGACGTCGCGTAGCTCAGTGTCGCGTATATGAGAATCGACCTTAAAAGGCAAGGTTTAAACGCTTGTCATCTGCAGAAAGTATAAAAATCCTTAAGACTACAATTTTCTCAATGGATTTGTGAAAATAGAAGAATTCTCAAATGCATTTTATTTATTGACGAAGCTCAATTTACTCGAGATCGAATTAACAATTGCCATAATAATCATCGATTGTCGGACGAAAATCTTCATTCCACGCAAGAACACAATTTACAACATCGGATTAGTATTACTGCATAGTGCGGTATTTCTAAATGATCAATTGATTAGTCCTTTTGAATTGGATGGCCGTCTTACTGGGGAAGGTTATATTTACATTAGGGGAATTATTGGTCGAAGTACCTTTGAATATTGGATGACGTATTATCTTCCAACATGATGGAGCACCTCTTCATTTTGAAAATATTTTGAAATTTTTGCTAAATACCCATTTCAGGTATCATGCATTAGCACTGAAGCCAGCACCCTTGGCCACCGAGATCACCGGATCTCACTCCCCAAGATTTTTATATTTGGGGATAGATGAAAGGGACCCCCCGTGTGGGGTTTTTGCTAGTCCTTCATCGGGCGCCTCCAAAGGTGACGATTAGGAGAATGCCTACAATATATGGTGGGTTCTTGAAAAATCCAATACCAGCGGCGGACCAAAACTAGCACTGTGGGAGAGCTGCTGCGACCCCCAGTACCAAGATGAGGCGAGAAGGAAATTATCCTGAACCGGCTAGACACATAGTCTTCCACAAGTATGATAGGAGCAGTTTTATTGGTTGTGGTACTGCGGCGTGGGAGGAAACGGGAAACCACCACGCGTATAACTTCCCCAGGCAAATTATGATTTATGCAGGAACAAACACTGTACGGCCCTCAGTAACAGGCATACCTTAAATGGCCGGAGGGTGCTAAGAATTTCCCGATTCCAGCTAAAAGAAAATATCCAAAAAATTGCAAAAAATCCAAAAAAAACCTGGAATGTTAACAGCCTCTATAAAGCTGGAAAAATTTACAACCTAACGCAAGAAATACAAAGACTACCAGTCAATATTATGGGTATCAGTAAAGTGAGATGGCCCAAGAATAGGATACATACAATGTCTAACCACACTATGTAGTACTCAGGTAGCGACGAAACAGACAAACATCACAGACACGGAGTGGCTGTTGTGGTGGTCAACAACACTAACAAATCAGTATATAATTTCCTGCCAATCTGAGAAGGAATCATGCTCTTGTAACTTAACACCCAGCCATTAAATCTAAACATAATTCAAGTGTACGCTCCCACGGCGGAGAAACCGGACGCAGAGTGTGGAATTCTACAGATGCTTAGAAGCAACACTCAAGCCTACCAAAAAGGAAGACATAAACATAATAATGGGCGATTTTAAGGCGAAAATTGGAAAAGGCAGATACTAGGACAGAGTTGGGGAATTTGGCTTAGGTGTTAGAAATGACAGTGGGGAAAGACTCGAGTTCTGCCAAAATAATAAATACATACCAACAAATACATGGTTCCAAACGCCGTCTATACACCTGGACATCCCCCCAACACCGACCAGGTCACATTGTTAGGATTGTTAGGATATTAGGATAGAACAGATTGATTTCATCCCAGTCAACAAAAGATTTCGCAACTACGTCAAACGAGTGCCTCATACCCGCGAGTAGACGTCGCTTCAGACCAGAACCCAATTATAGCAAACACACACCTTCGTTTAGTAAACAGAAAACATTTGAAGGTCAAAAAATAATCGACATTCGCAAACTAACAGAAGAAGTAATGGTGAAAATCGCATATTCCAACCACATACGGTAAGGTTGCTCAAGTCGTACCATACTTAAGTGGTAAAACTAGAATTTTGAACGAACAACAGCGACAAGAGCACATACGACGGCAACCTGATCCGCCACAAACAAGCATCGTTATAAATCCTGTCATCAAGTAAGTTTATTTCAAATTTCTTATAATTTTTTGCATATGTTTGGTAGTTAATCTTGCAAGTAAATTATTGATAAAATTGTGTTTCTTATTAAATATAAATTCAGTAGAATTTACATAATCGTTTGGTCGAAACGAAATTGTATTAATTTTATTCAATGTTAGGTTATGTTTACTTTTAAATTTAATTTTGCCGTGCCTTAAGTCGTACCCATATGAGATTCCTAAGTCGTACTGGTACGACTTAAGAAATTACTTCTCATTTTTACCTACAGTCAAATGACGTTGCTTTCATTCTTATATGTAGGCCATAATTATGTCAACGCAGTCAATGCGAATTTATAATAAATGGAAACAAGAAGATATGGACAAGGCGTTAACCAGATTATCGGAAGGAGTTATTGGATTCAATGAAGCTAGTAGACACTACAACATCCCTAAACCAACGTTACGGCGTCATTTTAAAGGAATAAATAAGAATGTCAAATTTGGAAGGCCTAAGGATATGACTGAAAATATGGAGAAGGAGTTGGTTGCACACGTTCTCAATTTAGAATCAAGCTTTTTTGGGATTACTGCAACTGATTTAAGAAGACTTGCTTATTAGTTGGCAGAAAAATGTAAATTAACACACCGTTTCAATAGAGAAAAAGAAATTGCAGGGAAGAAGTGCTACTATAAATTCATGAAGGACAATCCTTGTTTATCTTTACGTACTCCAGAGGCAACATTAATGATCAGGGTCAGGGCTTTCAATAAAGAACGTGTTTATGGATTCTTTGATAAATACGAATCCATATTAGATGAATATAAGTTCGATGCTAACCAGATATATAACGTTGACAAAACAGGATTGTCAATTGTTCACAAACCATCCAAAATAATTGGTAGAAAGGCAAACATTAAGTTGGTGCACTTACAAGTGGCGTGGGTTACAAGGGGTGTGGCCACTACAAGTATATGCTGTATGAATGCTGCAGGTGTAATCATACCTCCTATGTTAATAATTAAACGCGTGCGGATGGACGATTGCTTAAAGAAAGGAGCACCAATGGGTACTGTATTTGGATGCTCCAAAAACGGATGGATAACGTCAGAACTTTTTGTTAAATGGTTAGAACATTTCATCAAGTACACAAAGTTGAATAAGAGTAACAATAGGCAACTACTTCTTCTTTTGGATGAACACACTACCTATACAAAAAATATTGAAGCCATAGATGTAGCATGTGAGTATGGCATTATAATGTTATCCTTTCCTGGACATACAACCCACCGTCTCCAATCTTGATAGATCTTTTTTCAAATCTCTAAAAAACAATTATAATGAAGCCTCCTCTTCTTGGTTAAGAAATCTAACCCATAATTATTAAACATAATTAAACAAACTACTGTGTCAGAACTATTGGGAATTGCATACCCAAAATCTGTTCGTATGGATATAGCTTTAAATGGTTTTAAATCTGCCGGCATTTTGCCATGCAACAGGTATGAATTTGATGATGATGATTTTTGCGCTCCTACACTTGCGATTGATGACTCTTTACCTACTCCTCAGTTAGACATCAATAATCAAGAAGAGCTTTCTACAGTAGTTACACAAGAAAGTGAAGAAATCCTTGAGGAAGAAACAAAAAAATAGAAGATTCAATATTTTAGCTGCTATTCCAATAATAAACCAAAGCAAACAGTTCTGTGGATGCTCTACCTCGTCAGTTGAAATAACGTGAACGCTAAATAAAGAAAACATCAAAAAATGCGTCAAATAAAAGAAACGCGGTGATTAATAAAAAGGAATTGGCATTAAAAATTAAAAAGAAGAAAAACGATTGGTTTTGTTTTATTTGTGGAGAAGATCGGGAGGAAAACATGATTCGATGATTGAAATGCAAATCATGGGTGCACGATATATGTGCTGGAGTTGACCAAAGAACAAAACAAAAATTATGTGATGTTTGTACTAAATGAATTTATACTTTCTACTAAATGAATACTTATGCGTTACAGATTAATAAAAAATACATTTTAATTATTATTGTTGCTTGACTGAATTTGAAATTTCAAAGGTACGACTTAGGTTATAGGTGGTATGACTTAAGAAACCGGTTGCCTTAGTCGTGCCGATGTAAGTTTGAAAGATTTTGTTTATTTTACAAGAAAGCATATGGATTTTCTAATTTCGTTATAATAAATAACAACAATATTAACACAAGTTTTGGATAACATGTTTAATTTCTATTTATTTGATAAATTCTAATTTTTATATAATTTTTTTCTTAAGGGGTACGACTTAAACAACCTTACCATAAACATAAAAATTAAAGAGAGACAATAACTGGAAACAGTCGAAGACACATGACAACACCTCAAAGAATTGATATCATCGGAAGCACTCAACGTTGGTTATGTCCGGAGCAACAAAAAAACAGGATTTGAGCTTATTTTGCTTATATATGCTTCCTGGACATATTTTTAAAATATTTCCATTTCCTCCAGAATCACCCTATATATATTTCAAAAGAGTTATGTTTTTGTAGCCGAGGTTGATATAAGAATCATGTAAAATTAGAAGCACAATTTCATTCAGCACAAGTTTTATTTGAAGCATTTTTCCAAAATTTCGCTTGGTCTTGTTGACCAAGTCTTCTTGCTTGTCTTGTTGCTTGGAGTTGTTTTCGCATATTTGAGACAAGAAAACAGAAAACAAAAACCACGTTTAGACATTATTAAAGAGTGATTATTATCAAAATGGAATTATTACACTGAAAATCATTACACGCCAAGATTTCTGATAGCAAATTTAATTATTTACAATCTTTGTTTGAAACATTTTTCAAAATTTCAGTTTCCATGTCATTTGAGATTTTTTGTTATAAAATAAAATGTGAAACGAAAATAATGTATAAACTTTATTCAACGTTTAATGTTCGGTTTATTGTAAAGAATTGTCCTACTAAATCTTGTCTGTCTAGAGTCTAGACTTTCAGGTTTACTCATATCTGTATAATCGTGCCTATCTAGTTTTGTCTACCTAGCCTTTTCTCTACTTAGTCTGGTATATTGAGTTTTCCTCATTGCTTATGTACAAATAATTATTTCTTTATTAATATTACGTCTAATTATGACAAATGTAAAACAGTGAGTGAGTCCTTTCAGATAAGCCATGTTTGTTGTCGACGTAATGGCTTAATTCGTCTACCATTACCATTTACAAGGCCGTAGTCCGCACTAATTACAATAACGCTCGATTTGCATTCGGTTTTATTTGAAACTACGTTCCGCAAACAGGACAGTCGCAATTTTACATTAAACCTAGCTTGCGTCTCTCTCGCGCTCTAACTCTCCTGTCTACTCCTAAGCGTTCAATCGCCCATCATTATACCACCAAACAACAATTATAGAGAAATTATTCAATAGGTCGAGGGCACGTTCGAATCAATCTTAGCCTGGTGCGATTGTAGTAATCTGATTAAGGCAGTCGGCAATAATTGGAGGGAATTAAATTGGAAGCAACAACTGTAATTGTGTAGTCATTAATATTGATGCGTGTAATTGATGGGTTAGTGTTTAGTGTAATGGACTATTTATTCCTACTCAATTAACCACAAAGAATAATTAAACATTAAGTTAAATCCCTTAAACTTCAAATTTTCGAGCTTTTATTTGGAGCTAAGACGAGTTAAAGTTTGTTAATTTTATTTATGGAAAGAATTGATTTTGCCCGATCCAACTGCTAAGCTAATATTTAATTTGAAAGAAATATAATTTTTTTTCTGTAGATATTTACATCTAAAAACTACTAAATATGTGTCTAACAAATGTAGTGTATAATATTGTCCTATAAATATATCATTGAACATTCAAATTACTTATTTATTAACAAATAAGTGATCGAGTAGATTAATTAAAATTGTAGGTATATATTTGAAGTGGTTAAAAGTTATAACTTATATAAGGTCCTGGAGTAATAAAGCCGTGGCTATTATCGTTGTTCACTGATCCGGTTTTTAATCTCTATAATTGGATTAGTCTTCCACCTAATGGTTTTGGAGTCTAGTTAAAATTTAGTTTAACTTATAAGAACTAGAAACGAAATCTCGTTATAAACTACGAAATGTTTCTCAGAAATGTATTGCGCACTCTCTGAATCAACAAAACAGGTTTTATTAGTAACAATGTTAAAACTTGTAATATTTTGATTCCAAATGTGAATTCATTTAGTCCGTCTTATTTCGGAGCAAGACTTCACCAAAAACAAGATTAGACAGATAAGTTTAGAGAGACAAGACAAGACTAGGCAGACAAAACTAGACAGACAAGAATAGACAGACAAGAATAGACAGACAAGACTTAGACAAACAAGACTAGACAGATAAGACTAGAGAGACAAGACTAGACAGACAAGACTAGACAGACAAGACTAGACAGAGAGGACTAAACAGACAAGACTAGACAGACAATACTAGACAGATAAGACTAGACAGACAATACTAGACAGACAAGACTAGATAACTTATTTGTTTCCACATATATGCTGAAGCATATGTATTCCGTTTAAAAGACACTATATCATCATGTTACTATTTTTGGAACTTAGTTTTTTTAATCATGGTTAAGTCTCTTAAACTGAGCTGCTCTGCTGTTAAAGTTTTTCCGCCATGTTTTGTTTGAATTTGATGTTTTTAATTCTGTTTCGTTTCTTGGCCAGATACCTCCGACTCCAATAATTTTTAATTCTGTATGGATGTCAATTGAATAACACATGTGATGCTATTATGAGTCCGTTTCGCCGCATGTGCATAGCGGTGATTCCATCTTTCCAAATCTCTGGAGGTAGGCTTCAAAGTTTTCATTTTTGTCTTTCATCTTCCATGTTGGGTATAAAATTCTTCGTTTTTGAGGCATCCCAACTCAACTGCCATTCTTTTAGTCTGTAAGAAGCTATCATTTGCTTAATAGTTTCCCTAGGTATTTTAGTATATGCAAGTGGGATATCCTGCAAATCTTCACCAGAAGGATTTATGCCTGGAGCTTGCCTTGGCCGTTCATTTCCAAATAATCCGGCATGAGCTTTAACCAAGTGCCATCGCAAGTTGACTCTGCCTGAAAAGTCTTTTGCCACCTGCCACGTTTCCACAAAAAGTTCTGTGGGCCTTGTAAGATGTGTTAGGGCTTCTAACACTGATCGCCTATCGCAGATGATTGAAGAAGATTTAATGTGGTTTATGGTTACGGAGACATATTGTAGAGCCCTCTTAATTGCAACGAGCTCTGCTTGGAATATAGAACAGTAATTTTCTAATCTAAACTGTTCATGGAATATTTCCTCATTGCCCCTGTATACGACAAATGCAGAGCCGACTCCGTATTTGTATTTTGAGCCATCTGTATATATTCAAGTGGACAATGTGTTTGTCAAAATCAGATAGTATTTCATGTGGCTAGCATCTGACGGGTGAATAAATTCTTCTATATTTGCGCGTGTTTCGATTTGGCATGGTGTGGCGTTTAATCCAGTATCTTCTCTAAACAGATTTTCCTAAATGTAGAGAATATTGAAGCTTGTTTGACTTTTAAGTCTATTGGAGCAAGACAAGAGATGATACATGCTGGCTCCGTAGAGACCGTACGGTAGGCTTTGGCTGCTCGAATGGTGGTAGGACTTTGCGCTCCTAGGTGTTTCAGGATTTATTTTGATTTACCCGACATCTGCCATATCGAGGCTCCATAAAGCAAGGCCGGTTCCAAGGCTTCCCTCTAAATATCTGATAGAGCTGATTTATTAACACCCCATTCCTTCCCAGATGCTATGCCCATTCTTAAGGTACAGTTTTTGACTTTGGCACAAGTATGCTGGATGTGGCCTTTAGAATTTAGACACCTGTCGATCAGAATGCCTAGGTACTTAATATACTCTTGGTATTTAATGAATGCATATGCAAGAGCAAAAAACGGTCTCCTTTGCGTTGGTGATTTACCGTAGAATAAGGACTATGTCTTAGCTGAGTTGAAGTTGAGTTTGCATTCTAGTGACCATTAGCGGAGGGTATCCATTAGGGGCTTGGTTACTTTTCTGTTTCAGCTCGGTTATTCTTCTGCTATTGACAAGAAGCATTGTGTCATCCGCGTAGGCAACTAACTTACAGCCCTCTGGAAGGTGTTTATCAAATATCGAATTACATATATAACATTTTCCAGAATCCTGGACCTGACTTCGAACCTTGCCTGAAACCTTTTCTAACGACTTTTTCTCTGCATACCTGGCTCTGAGATAATGGTTTTTCTTTCTGCGAAGTAACTCTTTGCCAAATTAATTAAGTTGTTCGGACAGTCTTGAGAGATAAAGCCATGGATAATTAACGGCCACCAGGCGTTATCAATGGCTCGGATTATGTCCAAAGATATGGCTGCACAATATTGCTGTTTATTTCTTGATTACCTTATGAACTTTATAACTTTGGTTACTGCATCGATTGTGCCAACTCCTTTGCGAAATCCATAGTGATTTTTTTTAGTAGATTGTGACTGTAGTAGAAATGCTCGATTCTTGAAATGAGTAGTGCATCTAGGATTTTCCCTACAACAGGAAGCAAGCTAATCGGTCTGAAATATTTTGCTGCCAGACCAGGTTTATCCAGTTTGGAAATTATTTTTACAAGTTTCTGCTTCCAGCAGATAGGGCAATCCCCATAACTTACGCACTTATTAAAAAGTGTCAAGCACATTCTTGGAGCTGATTTCAACGCAATTTGAACAAAGTCTGATGAAATTGCATCGATACCTGGCGCTTTCTTTGGGTTCATTCGTGCAATGACCAATTCGACCTCCATAAGGGAAAATATTATGTCGTTCCATCCTCCTTTACCTGTTACTGCTTCTTCTCCCATTTCTCGGTGTGTTTCGCTTTCCACCCCTGTGTCTTCTGAGAAAAATGTGTCGAGCAGAACATAAGTAGTCTCTTTTAGATCGAGAGTAGAGTCTCCTAGTTTCAAACCAGTAAGGTAACCTGTAGAGGGTTTCTTCCCCCTGATAATTTTGTATACGATACCCCAAGGATTCTCATTGGATGTTGTGCAGAATTCACGCCATTTTTACTTCTTTGTCTCTAGGATCCGTGCTTTATACTCCCTATGCTTCTGTTGCTAGAAAATAGACAAGACTAGACAGACAATACTAGACAGACAAGAGTAGAGAGACAAGACTAAACAGACAAGACTAAACAGACAAGACAAGATAGACAAGACAAGACTAGACAGAGAAGACTAGATATGCCATTCTGCTATAGCGAATCTTATTTTTGTTTGCCTCCTCCATTCAAATGTGATGTTTGGCTACGTTGGCATAGTGGTGATTGGCTTAGTGCAAATCGGTGGAGGTTAGCCTGGAAGTTACCATGCATGAGCTGAACTGCATGGTATGAGTTGCTGATGTCATTTGCTGATGGTTTTAATATTTTCTTTTTGTCCATTGTCCGGTTTGGGCGATATTCCATCGTGATTCCATTGTTCCATTATTTCTGTATATTTTTCGATATTCCGTGTTTTATTGCATGCTCAGGCACTTTATTGAAACATATACTATGTCTTCGTTCTCAGAGGCTTCCTTAGCCACACTGTCCGCTTTTTCGTTGCCACAAAAAGGCCAGCATGCGCCTTGGGCCAATGCAGTTGCAGTATAACTTCCTTGAGCAGCAGCCATGTGTCAACTAGTAACACTGTTGGTGATTTTATGTATCGCAGAGCATCAAGAGCAGATCGACTGTCCGATTGAATCGAACATTCCTCCATATCGAATTCTTTACAAATGTATTGAAAGGCCTTGATTAAATGCAACTGCTTCTGCCTGAAAAATTGAGCAATATTCTGATAATCTGTAGGCCTCGTCAGCACCTTCTCGACGTCGCGATACTCCACCAAAGCTGCTCCTACGCCCGATTCAGCTTTTAAGCCATCTGTGTAAAGTATGAAACGATGTGTGTTGTCAAGTGGAATGTGAGTTAATTGTGGCGGGTAAGTTCAGGGAATAAAAGTCCAATAACTTCTCTAAATTTTGTTTTGTCCATTGCTCTGCTATTTAGGTACTGCAATACTTCTTTGAGTTGTAGGTCGATTGGGAGAAGTCCGGATATGACGCAGGCGGTCTCAGTCGACACAGTTCGATAGGTTTTTGGCAGCCCGTAGGGTGCAGAGTCGCTGTGTCCCCAGCAACTTTGCTCTTTCTCGTACGCCGCAGGACTTACTAAATCGAGGCACCGTATGATATGCCTAGTTCAATTGCCCTGCTGTAAACTTGTGTAGAAGTCCCCATTCTTTTCTTGCGACTAGCTGCAATCTTGAACTATACAGTTTAGCCTTACCACAAGCAAGTTCAATGTGCCGTTTAAAGTTGAGACATCTGTCAATTGTGACGCCTAAATATTTAATGTTGTCCTGACATTTTATCTTTTCGCCTGCTAACGTGAAGTGTGGACTACACTGTCTAGGGTTTTTGCCATAGAAAATGGCCGTCTTAGAGTTGTTGAAATTTAGCTTACAGTCTATGGCCCATCCTCGCAATAGACTGTAAGGTAAATTTCAACAAGACAAGACAAACAAGACTAGACTGACAAGACTAGATATATTGGAGTAGACATATAGGACTTGACAGACAGGACTTTTTTTCTTGTTGGGGTCGTAGTAAGCACCTCACGGTTAACTTAGCAAGTGGACCCTCCAGAGTATGACAAGCATCTTGGGACCGCTTTTCGCATAACTTTCAAGATGTTGCTGCATAGTGTTGTCCGTACATGCCCCCCTCCACTTACAGTGATTAGGGGTTCAGGCACTAACATTTATTATCTTTTCGGCTTCTTTCCCTTTCCGCTCGTCTAGCATTTTTATTCTCATGATGTCTTGGATCATGCTTGATGTATCTGCCCATAGCAGCTGATGGGTCTAGTATTTGCCCAGTCTTATCCTTCCATTTATCCCTTTTATGTATTCACTTGTCACACTCAAAAACGGTATGCGCTGCGCTATCTGTGAGTCTACAGAAAATACAGAGGCAATCTGTGGCCCTACCGATGCTATGAAGAAAGTTCCTGAAACAGCCATTTCCGCTCAAAACTTGGGTGACGTAAAAATTTGTTTCGCCGTGTATTATAGTTGCCCAACGTTGAGCGTTGGGTTTATCAGGGATTAGGATTCTTAGGAGCCTTTTTGTCGGCCTGTGTGCCGTCGTCGTTTGAACTGCCATTGTAGACTTCTACCCTCTCTTCTGCCACAAGTTCTATGGATGGTATGCCGGCTAGCACTAGGGCGGCATCCCTAGAGACAGTCCGGTAAGCACAGCATACTCTTAGCGCCATTTTCCTTTGAACGGTTACCAAGTTTTGTCTAATAACATGTTTTCTCAAAGCCTTTGCCCAAATCGGGGCTGCGTAGAGCATTGTGGAGTGAACCACCGAGCAAAGAAGTTTTCGCTTACTACTGCGGGGTCCCCCTACGTTGGGCATTAATTTATCTAACACTGCTGCAGTTTTCAGCGCTTTGGCTGCCACTGTGGTGATATGGCGATAAAAGGCTCTTGTGAAAGGTTGTTCAATGGCCCTGTTTGCTCTCGATATAGTTTCCATTTCCGTCTTCCCCGACACTACAAGTGCCAAGTCATCAGCGAAGCCCACGATGTCCACACCTTCCGGTAGCTTTAGTCTGAGTATTTCGTCGCAAAGGACATTCCATAGTGTCGGTCATATTTCGTAGGAAACTTGAGATACCTCTTGCTGAGAGCTCCTCAAGAATGTTTTGCCAGGCAGCTGAGTTAAAAGCATTGCTTACGTGAGTGATAAGGGCACATAGCTTTCTAGTTCTCTGTGTGCCTGCTTGCGATTTTTTTGTTAGATAAACTACGATAGACATATTTGATAATGTTTTGTTAATACTTGGTAGATTGGTAATTTTGTTAAATAAACTAAAATAGAGCTTTATAGACACATTTAAAAGAAAATGATTAAATAGAGCTTGATGATATAAACTTAATACTTAAAAAAGATTATTTTAATTATCATTTTGTTAGGTGAACCTTCGATATTAAACTTTCATTAAATAGACATTACTAATCAAAATAGATACAAAAACATTACGATACGATAACATTAAATATGTTTGATAAATCTTGATAAATAATACTTGATAAATTGTAATTTGTGCGAACAACGCTGATTGATGGATCAGAATTGACGGACAAATAAAGATATTCCATTATTTTTCTACCTGAAGTCTACTGCAGAATGTTTTCTTGGATGTACCTATACTATCATCTATACCTATATTGCCATCTTATCAGATCGAAAATAAATAAGACATTATGTAGATAAAATACCATCTAACTAGAATAGATATTAATTAGTCTATATTAATATATTTATTTAAATACTTCCTTGTAAAGAAAATTCCTTGTAAATATTCTTGTTATTTCAGAAAATCATACAATATATTCTGTTGGTGGAAGCAAAATACAAGCACTATTATATTAATTTCATGTAATCCTTCCTTATTATATATAAGCAAAATATATTATCTAATAAAGAAATCCTGAACTACGTCTCTATCTGTATTATGTCACTAGATAGTATAGTATAAGCTGACTTTAAGGATACACAGAACAGAATAACGACGAGTGCGGTATGATTACGAGAGTTTTCCTCGTCTGGGAAATTTCATCCCCAATTTTTTTTTGCCGCAATCCAGGGGGTTTATATTACACAGCACGAGAAGAAGAAAGCGAAAGAAAGCAAAAATAATTCTTTGTGTGCGGTTTTGATAAAATAGTTGACAAAAAGTTTCGTCTCTTAATTTTTCTTATTTAGTTTTTGTTCGGGGTGAAAATTGGGTAGAGTCGAGTTGAATGTTAATTCGATAGAATAAAGACCAAAAGATCAAATCAAATTATATCAGATAACACATCAGATAACATAAGCTCAGAAAAGGCCAGAGAAAACTAGATTTGTTTTTTTATCTAGTTTGAAATCAGAATATAAATCAGTTATTGTCGGATTAATTTGAATATTAGTATATGTATCTATATGAAATATACATGCGATTTCTTTGGTACAGTTAGTTGAATATTTCCAATTTTAGTGCATATTCGCCCTGATTAATATTGCAGCAATTTATAATTCCGACATGGAATCTACTGATGATTTGGGATGAATCTGTTTTCCATAAATATTCTGCAATAAAACGTTTTGCAGTAAATTACTGCGAGTTTCGACGGGGTTTTGCATACGGGGAAATATTTGCGTAATTTCGTTTATTTTGCAAACTACGGGTTGTGATGAACATTAACTTTCTCGTTAATTTTCGTAAATTTCAATAAACCATCTCTATGTCCTGTTTTGAAAAATCTAGATTTCTCTATATGGTAGCTTCGTCAGTCTGTCTAACGATTTTAAGATTTTTAGAACAAAACACGACATTTCTACAAATTTATAAATCTTTCAAAAAATAATTTCTTCGCTAGAAAAGCGGTTCTATGTCAAAGCTTCTTGCGGAATAATTTATAAACCAACTCGAACTAAACATAGAAATATCGACTATTCAATAATTAATACATGCATGCACCCACTCTATATTTAGTCTTTATAACTTGTTTCTCCGTTCCTTGTATAAATTAGACCGAAATAGTCAACAGAAAATATTAATTGTATTTTGACACGCAAACAATTTAATTTAAAAAAATGGAACTAAAGAGCAAAATATGAACAAGATAAATATTCTAGACTATACAAGAATACATACGTAACAAAACTTTGTATGGAATCAATAACGCGTCAATATAGATGAGGATTTAATATAGATAAAGTGGATAGAAAGCATACTTCATTGCATTATTTCTTGTTTCTACTTCCATTTTTTCTCTCTAATTTTTTTATTCGTCGCGTGACCCAATTGAGGGTTGGATTAGCAGCGGAGTCCCGGAACTAATTCGCGATTCATCTCTTATACAAATGATCCCACCTAAATCCTCATTATTACAATTAATCCGCATTCATGATTTAGTTCATCCTGTGCGAATTTGATTATTCCATTCAATTCTCCTCTCATCACATTTTTGCCTCGTAATTTCTTTTACATCATCGCACTCGATGGAATCGATGTTGCAGCAAATATTGCCGCAACTTGACAATCTATTGAAAAGAAGAGCATAATGTGCAACTTCATACGCATTATGGAATGCAAAGCTAACGGATTGCTTCAAAATAAGGACGATCTTAAGCACCCAGATATATATTTTATTGGTCCACAAAATAAACAAAACCATTATAGAGCAAAACATTACGAACAAAGAACAAAATATTAAGAACAAAGAATAAAACATTAAGAACAAAGAACAAAATTGCAAATCATTGTGACTGCTGCTGTTGCCTTTTAGAAACCAGTTCGGAAAAGCGAGGTAGTACTCTTCAAGAGACTTTGCAAGCTCGTCTAAGTGCATGGAAATTGCGTGCTTCAGTTCCCCAGATACAGAAATATCTCTGATTCCAGGCACATCTTCGATCTTATTTACACATTCGTCTAGCGGGGGAAAGTTTGCAAAGTTACCGTTTTCTGTTCGTTGTTTCCACAACGGTAGCTTTTTTGAAACGCCTTCAGGTTTTCTTCCGCTTCGATGATGTTAACACTACCGGCCTGTATCTGTTTATTCAGATGATTGAGAGCTGCGAAGATATCAGCCATGTACGTAAGCCTGAGAATAAATTCAGAATTTTTGAAGCAATCTGCATGACCATGTTGGTGCTCTTGCAAAAACAGGGCTAATTCCTCACGTATGCCAAAAACACGAATTAAGAACCGAATTAAGATCCCACTTCTTTACACAGCTCCTTAAAGATGCGGTGCCTCAGAGCACTATTTCGCACATAGTTCACGCATTCCACTACGATTTTTAAGACTTCTGCTAGTTTTGGAGGCATGGTTTTTGTTGCCAACGCATGCCTGTGAAGAATACAATGCGTAACAATAATGTGTGCATCGGCTTTCACTAGCGCACCAAAACCTTTTCCAAGAGGAAAAGAAGACTTTCTTCCAAGCATGGCTGCAGCTCCGTCCGAACAAATTGCAAAAACCGTATCCCACGAAACATAATTTTCTTTAAAGAAGTCATCCACAAGTTTCTTTACATCGGCTGCCTTAGTTGTTGTAGGAGGAGTACATAATAAAAAATCTTCCTTTCTCACGTCGTCTTTCACATCGCACGAATACTGCATGCTGACTGATTGGAAACGTCTGTAGTTTCGTCGAGTTGAAGGCTGAATTTTGCCGGGCTTGAAATCAGATCTGCAACTACTTGGGCCAAGATATCTTTGCTCATGTTGTCTATGCTGTCACTGATGGTGTCATTTGAAAGAGGAATTTGGGATAACTTAACTTCAGCCGCTTTTCTCAGCATGATATTCTCCGTCTTCAACACGGCTGGTTTTATGAGTTTTTCCCCAATATTGTGTAGTTTGCATTGCTTTGCGATACTTCGTACGATGCTGTAAGGATCGGTTTGTCGATGGATACAAAGCCGAGGACAGGCAGAGTACCCTTTTCAACAAATCTGTGCCTCTTCACCTTGAATTCAGTGAGTGTTGTATTTTTTTAATTTCCAAGCAGATTAAAGAAGTGTTATCTTAGTTTTACCGGTGCTAGACTAGAATTGCTCAATTTGGCATTGCAAATCATGCAATTGGGACGCTGACATCCATCACGTTCCGTTATACATGTGAATCTATATTGTACATATTCGTCCGACCACTTTCTTTTTTTGCTCGATATAGTATGAAGGGATTAAAATATTAAGAAAGAAATCACACGAGGTACAATCACGACAGTCACAATTCGAATACTGGGCGCACCAAATTTCCTGCAGCATGGAAAGGCCAAGCGATGTTGCGTGATCACCCGCAGCCAATGATAGACGAGTGGGGTGTGTTATCTCGAACGTATGAGTCGGGTGTGTGCTTGACCGTCTTTCAGGTCGTTTCGGTAGCATTAGTTTCCTAAACCAATACGGTTTCTACGTCACGATGACGTCGGGTGGTTGACCTCCGCCGAACCCCTGAGACTGACTTCCCGAACCCCTGGGGTTTGGTCGAACCCAGGTTAAGAACCACTGGTCTAAAACATTACGAAGAAGAGAAATATGCAAATTGTGACATTCAAGCATCAATACCACTTTATTTACTATTATTGCTTGTATGTCACAAGTTGCATATTTCTCTTCTTCGTAATGTTTCAGACTATCTTTGATTAAGATTGCGCTACCACCACATGTAGTGTTTGCAGGATGAACTGTGTGATAGGTTGTATAATTTTGTAATTTAATGTGAGATTCATTTATTAAGTGTGTCTGTGCTATCAGGCATATGTGAGTACAGTCGATGTTCTGGGTGCTTAAGAGCAATTTAAGATCAATTCAACAAATTGCAGATCGTCCTTATGTTGCAGCAATCAGTTAGCGTTCCATTACAAGATGCGTATGAAGTTGCACATTATGCTCTTCTTTTCAATAGATTGTTGATGACTAAAGACAACAGAACAAACACTCACTGTGAGCGCAACCTACTGCCCCCACGGTATAACATACGCGGATAAATATTTATAAATTTTTCGAGAAGCTGAACGGTAGATTCATCATTGGCAGCGACTAATCACACCAAAAGGTGCCAACTGTATCAGGCTGCTAAGGACTACGGATACGATTTTGCTTCCACTGGCAAACCTAAGTACTGGCCAACGGACTATAATAAAACAACAGACCTGATAGATTTCTTCATAATAA
This sequence comes from Phosphuga atrata, assembly GCA_944588485.1. Lineage (NCBI taxonomy): Eukaryota > Metazoa > Arthropoda > Insecta > Coleoptera > Silphidae > Phosphuga > Phosphuga atrata. The sequence continues at coordinate 34,175,300 of OX155901.1, forward strand.
GAAACGTCGCAGCAAATTACATTAAGGTTGAAGAAGGCTTTCTTATCAAATCAGATCACTCTCCAATCGTGCTAACAATCAGTAACACCATTATAGTTACTAATCAGAACCCGGTGATTGTGACCAACCACACTGACTGGGATTACTTCAAGCATCTTTTGAACCAACTTGCATGTACCACTCATAACAATCGAACAGTTGGAGAATGAAGTGCATACATTCACTACGACAATTCAAGCCGCAGCTTGGAAAAGTGCGCCCAACCATAAAGCGATAACTCAAGGGTTTCAACTTCCCTAAAGAAATAAAAGATCTGATGGCCTTAAAACGCAGACTTAGAAAATGCTGGCATCAAATACGAGCACCGCAAGACAAAAGGAACCTAAATAGAATAACGCAACAATTGGCAAGAGAGATTAAAATACATAAAAACGACTCTATCAACAACTTCCCTTCGATCACTCAAATATCTCCGATATGCAAACTAAACGGCAACTGGGCTCGTAACAGCAGTGATAAAGCAGACACTTTTTCAGCGCATTTGGAAAGTATATTCCTCCACAACCCGTGATCGGATGAACTCCCAACACTTCTAATAAACTATGAAGATACAATCCCCCCTAGTAACACCAAAAGAGGCAGCCAAAGAATTTCACAAATATCTAAATCCAAAGAAAGCATCTGAATTCGACCAAATTACCGGTACAAAATCCTCAAAAAATTACGGAGAAAAGCCTTGGTCAAGCTCACTAATCTATTGGATGCCGCAATTCGTCTAAAGCATATACCGCATGGAAACTCTCGGAAGTAATTGTGCTACCAAAACCGGGCAAAAGTCACAATGATGTGGAGTAGTATAGGCCAATCGCATTCCTGCTGATCATGTCCAAACTCTTTGAGAAGCTGATCATTAAACGTCCTAAGCTATTTAAACAAATACGAGCTGGTGACGAGCCATCAGTTTGGATTTCGAACCAACCACTCAACAATTGACCAAATTCACAAAATTACCAACGTCATCTAAAAATCGCTAGAAGACAAAAACGTTTTTTTCGGCAACAACTAGGGCGGTTTTCACTAACCGTCCGAGCTACCCACCCTGAATAAATGCAAATATGCCATACCGGAGTGACGCGTACTAAAAGTCAAAGTGATTAGGGGTTTAGTGAGAGCTTCACAAGAACCAGTGTTATCTGCAGAGGTGGCAGTATTCGTGTTATAATTATTAGGTGTATCGTTTGTATAAAGAAGATATAGCACCGGGCCCAGTACACCTCCTTGAGGGACAACAGCACTGATGTTCCGAAGATCGGAGAACGAGTCCTCATATTTAACGCGAAATTTTCTGATAGGTATGATTTTATTATTATTTAAGTTTGTGAGGTAGGGCTTCATGCCATACCCTAGCAAATGCTTTTGCGATGTCAAGGAACACAGTAGAGCAAACATTTTTGTCTTCCAGCGATTTATCGATGATGTTGGTAATTCTGTGAACTTAGTCAATTGTTGAGTGGTTGGTTCGAAATTCGAACTGATGTGTCGGCACCAGCTCATATTTGTTTAATATTAGCTTAAGACGTTTCATGATCAGCTTCTCACATAGTTTGGACATGATTAGCAGGAATTGCGATTCTTCTTTTGGTGCCTATCCGGTCCGGATGTTGGCGATCATTCGGGCTATCGTGTGTTGTTCGTAAATTGTTCCTAAATGTTTTAGCCAAGAAATCCTCCTGCGGCCTGGGCCGCGCTTACTCGGGATTTTCCTTGAAGTATTTGTTGTAGTAAACCATATCTCTTTTCATTACGCATCACGTGGCTCAGGTACTCCAACTTGCGTGCTTTTATGGTGGTTATTATCTCCGTGGATTTCTTCATTCTTCGAAGAACTTCTTCGTTGTTTACCCAAGAGATCCTCAAGACTCTGCGATACAGCCACATTTCGAATGCTTTCAGCTTCTTCATGGTGGTCTCAGTCAGAGTCCAGGACTCTGTCCCATTAAACAATATGGAGAAGACATAGCAGCGGAGTAGTCGCTGCTTCGTCGTCATCCACAAAGGCGTCATTTAAAATTGGTGACATTTTAACGAATACATTTTCTATGCGGCATTTTATTTCCTGTGAGTGATCCTATTGGTCATTAAGTATAATTCCCAGGTATGTATATGTATTGATTCGTTTAATGTGTTGGTTATTAGGAGTTATCAGATCCACACGTGGTGTTATTTTTGCTGATCACCATATATTTGGTTTTATTTATGTTTATATCGAACCCGTACTCCTGACTTGCCTCTATCACTCATGTCATAGTCTCTTGTAGGTTTTCTTGACTATCTACGATAATTAAGTTATTTAGACGTTTACAAGTATTCCCGCGTTATTGTTTTATTAAATATATGTTCTGAGTAGATGTTAAACAATATCGGCGACAGAACGCACCCCGTCTAACTCCTCGTAATATCTTTATTGCTTCTGATCTGTCTCCATCTGCGTTTATGTAAGCACTTTGATTCCAGTATAGATGTGCGATTATCCTCAAGTCTCGGTCGTCAACCCCCACCTGTTTTAGTATTGCCATGAGTTTATGGTGTTGCACTCTATCAAAGGCCTTACTATAATCCACAAAACAGGCATACACATCACAGTTAACATACCGACATCTCGACTCTGAATCAACACTTGGATACTAAATAGCGCTTATCTTGTTCCCACTGCGTTTCGAAACCCGAACTGTGTTTCTGACATGTGCTCTTCACATACTTTGTAGATCCTGCTGTGTATGATTTTTAAAAATGTCTTTAATAGATGACTCATGAGGCTAATCGTTCTGAAATCTGCGCATTTCTTTGCTCCTGGTTTCTTTGGTAGCGTTATAAATTCCAAATTTAACCATTCCTGTGGAATGTTCCCTGTTTCATAAATGCGGTTAAATATACGTGTTATCTGTTTTAAAACTATCATGCTTTTATTTCAAGGCTTCTATTTCTTTGCAGTCTTCTTGTAACTTTGTGTTCTTAGCTTCCCTATCATTATATGTACTTGCACGTATACAGCCGTACTTTTATTTTTCAGAAGCCTTCTTTGTTCCATCAACTGTATAATTTCATCTGTCATCCACGATTTTCTCTTGAAGTGTTTGTCTGGTTTTAGAAGTTTCTCACCGATGGTTTTTAAAATGTCATTAAGTCTCCTAATCTCCAGATCTATCTCGTCATTGATCTCACTTACTTGCACTTGCTCTGCTAGTTTTTGGAATGCGATTAACTGGCAGTAAATAATATGACCATCTGAACTCGTAAATAGCGAATCAAACTTATTGAAGCAAAGTCTATACACATCAACTTTACCAATAAAACGATTGAAAACAGACCCCTCATAATTAATGGCATAACTATTCAGCCAGCCAACACAGTAAAATACCTGTGCATGAGGCATAATGCAAAACTCCGATGGAAGAAGTACATCAAGAAAAAACAAGAGGAACACAAAAAACCTTACAACACAACAACTTTACCAATAAAACGATTGAAAACAGACCCCTCATAATTAATGGCATAACTATTCAGCCAGCCAACACAGTAAAATACCTGTGCATGAGGCATAATGCAAAACTCCGATGGAAGAAGTACATCAAGAAAAAACAAGAGGAACACAAAAAACCTATTGGCTCCTAGGACATCGCTCCGAACTATATGTGTTGCGCCCAACAGGACATATGGCATCCAATTATGGGGATGTGCTAAAAAACAAAATCAACATACCCCAGCGTTATCAAAACAAAATGTTACGTGCCATCGTCAAAACAGCATGGTATGTGACAAAAACTGTGAAACAATCATTAGAAATATTCCTATTATTTACTGCTAGTTGGAGTATTTCTAATGATTGCTCTACAGTTTTTCCTGCTCAACACCGACTTACACCGTGAACTCGGTCTAGAAATAGTCGATACCATCATTATAAGATATGCTATCTCGCACGAAACATGACTCCAGAACTACATCAATGAGGGAACATTCATGTTCCTAAACGAACAGAAGGACATTAGACGACTTAAATGGACCAAACCACATGGGCTGTGTGGAATAGACCCGCCACACAACTGTGGGATCCAGTGGGATCAATATCAATATCCTGTGGGATAGTTTTGTAAATATTGTAAAAAAACTCATTGATGAAAAGGGGATAACAAATTGAGAGAATTGTACTAGAGAATGTAGATGCGCAAGTGTTTAGTAAAATGAAATTAGTTTGTAGGTAATTTGTATTAATTAAAATTAGTATAAAGTTTAGCACTTACCTAGGATTCCAAGACGGTAGTTAACGGTAACAACAACGATCCCTCCATAACTAGCCAGAACACTTCCGTCATAAGGATTTCCTGAATTCCATTCGTAACTTTCCCCATGTATAAAGACGATCACGGGATATTTCGGCGAGGAGTTACCTTCCCGAGTCCCTGCTGGAAGCAAAAAAGAATTTAGTTAGCGACCGGGAGTTGGAGGGGTTCGAGACGCTTTATATTGCAAATTAGACGATCTATTTTGTCGCCAGGATCTAGTGCAGAGAGCGACGGGGAAATTAATTCCGGACAACGCAACCGGAATGAGTTGTTGGTTTATACGGAGTTAGGGTTACAAAGGGATCAATCAAGATGCCCAATAAGGAGAAAACCGGATGGATTTAAGGGGTTTAGTTACGGGCGCATATATCAAAAATACTCATTAGCAGAAACGGAAAACATTAAGTCCAATTTTTGCTAAAGAAACTTCACGAAGAAATAAAAGTTTAATTATAAAGCTGGTTATTTGTAGGTTGTTGCAGGGTTTGAGGAAAAAAATCTTATTTTTATATTAAACTTTTTCAATAAAAAATGAAACTTTTCGGGAAGCGCTCATATATCCGTATATTAATATGTGCTCCCTCCTTGTTTTGTTTTCGCTAAAACCACAAAGAAACTTTTTAATTTCGTCCGGGCGAATTAAAATGAGACCAAAAAGTAGAAAATCGACGAAATATTATTTACCAATAACGTAACAAAGTTTAATTTGTTTCCAACAAACTTGAAATTGAGATTAACAACAACATCGATTAGCCAACAAATTCTATTCTTCTTGATGAGAGTCATTAGTCTGAGGATTACAAATTCCTCTAGATATTTAAGTAGAAATGATTCAAATTTGGTAATTTTTTTCACGAAAGAAAATTGCAAAGCAAAATATTTCTGTAAATTTTAATTCTAGAAAAAAATCTTATTAAATCTTTCCCTAAGGAAACTCTATCAGGGAACCCTTTTTTTTATTTCCATAAGTTTTGATAGTTTTTTTTCATAAAGCCAAAGATATTTTACGTCGGAAATTACGCGAAATCGTTTAAAGCTTCGGTTAAAACTAAAAATAACTAAATAAACTTGTTTTACAACTCACAGATAAAAAAGTCTCTGCAAATACTGATCTTCTTAATAAAAACTCATTTAAAAGGCATCCGCATATAAATACTGAAAGTCATTTTCTACTTAAAACAAAATAATTGACGTTTAATTAAACAGATAGGAAGAGACAGTTTAGGCTAGTCTACTCTTGCCTTTATACACTTTCCAGTTCTATTTGTTAAGAGTAATCTAGCTATTCTTCTCTGTCTTATTACTTTTATATTTTGTGTTGCATTTTCTTTATTTGTGTGAAATATAGGGTCAAAAATGAGAAAAATATAAATGTATGGTTTGTGCCGGTCGTAGGATCCGAACGGAAACGGATGATAATTCCAATCAATTACGAAACGAGGGGACGCGTAACCCCATCCCGACGAGGAGACCGGGAGAGGCGGAACGGAATTCGGGATGACAAATGGAGAGCGCTATCTTCGTTCGGTAAATCCGGACTAGTGAAAATTTTCGGGAGCAATCGATTGGTGTTAATAAGGACGCGTGTCGAGCGCCCGACGACGGGAATGATCGTTGTTGTTTAAAGGGCGGCTGTCCTTTGAAAGCTTTCCAGAATTGCTCGTTAATGTTTTAACTAACATCCTGTGGGAGCTTCGCTCAACTATAAAACCCTGTTAACGGGACAAAGCGGGCAATTTATCCTATTTTGAGAACATTAAAAATAATATTGTATACAAATTATCTAAAAATCATCGCTCTAAACCAAGTTGCTCTAAACCAAGTTGCAATTAAAAAAAAAATCAAACTGGGAACCATTCGTTAGATTGAATTCGTAAAATTTCAATTGATCTAATTTAAATTAATTAATATAATATAGATTTATTAAACTATAAACATTGAATACCCAAACTAAATCAGCAAATTGGTTTTACATTTTAATAGAAACTTTCTGTAATTATTTCGCGTTTCCATTTGTCCAATGTAGAATTGTTAGTTTGTTTGAGACAGATAAAAGTCCAAGTAAGTAAAAATTATTGGGCAGTTATAGTGGTAGTAACTGTTCTATTAAAGACTACAAAGTACTAAAATGTATATAAATGGAACCCTCAAACACATCTTTACTAACTTTATCATCTCCAATACGCAACAATATAAAAACTGAGGGAGAAATTGAATATTGCAATGTAATTAAAAAACAGAAAAAAAAGCATTTTCTTTCCGAAATAATTCGTTTTTTTTTGTAACGTTGGGTTAATCGAACGGTAATTTGGGGAAAAAGTTCTTTATGAAATAAAAAAGGCTGTAAAATGTACACGGATAAGTTTTAAACGAGTTTTTTGTTAACCGGGTCGTGATAATTGCGTAGAGCTTCAAAATATTTACTTTATTTACTCGTTCTAATCTTGCCCGTATTATGAAAATATTTTTTTTCAATTTAGTTTTCAATAAGTCAGGAAATCTTAAGGAACTAAACAAATTTCAATTAACTAAACATACCTTGTTGTAATGTATAAAAGAATCCCATCAAAAACGTAAAATGTAAAAAATGCCAAGTCTCGTAACGCAGTTCTTTCGCTACAAAAAGTTGTGGGATCTCATGTAAGACCAAGTCAGTTATTTTAGTTAGTGTGTATGTAGAAGCACCTATTGAACTACTTTGTTATAAATTGTTATTTAATCAATTACCTACCAACATTTATAGTGACCGTATCAATATTAGACACCTTTATTTATATTATAATTATCTATTACTAATTAAAACACTTTATTCTTAGGTTTACTGGTGCCTGTGATACAAAGAGAGTATCGTTGGTACAGGCACCAACGATACTCTCTTTTTTATTACCACCTGTTACCTAAGCAAAACTATTTTGTATTTGATCCTTCGAAATGTGTATTTACGGAAATAAACTTATTATTATTATTACTGTTTAGATTGACTTAGTAATCTAATTAGTAGATTATTCTTTTATAATTACGTTGCCCTGCAATTGCAAAACTAAAATAACTGACTTGGTCTTACATGAGATGCCACAACTTTTTGTAGCGAAAGAACTTCTGCGTTACGAGACTTGGCATTTTTTGCATTTTATGTTTTTGATGGACCTCATTTATTTTTGTAGGTCATGTTCCTTTTTTTTTCTCGGGTAATATCGAACGATCAAACGAGCCCGATCGAAAGTTCGATCGTGATTATACGAAACGTCTCGTTCGAAGATGATAATTTGTAGTAATGCTCGTCATTGATTACATTTCACACTTTTTAGAGTTTGAAATTTGGCGCCTTTTGCGATTTTTGTAGTTTTCCGTGCAAGATAATCTAGGGTATGTTTATTAACGGGTACATATAGGGAGGGATTGATCATCTTCGAACGAGACGTTTCGTATAATCACAATCGAACTTCGCCACGTCTCGTTCTCGATGATGATTTGTAGACTTTTAGCGTATAGGAAATCTTATTCATTTATCATGTTACATGACTGGAAAACATAAAGAAAAGAGTTACCGTGCGTTAGATAATACAGATTTTGCTAACGTATCGTTATTATCTTGGATCGGGCGATTGTTGATTGAAGGTCTGTGACCGTCGAGGCCAACCAGCAGTACGTCTGGTTGTGTCTATATCCACTTCCAAAACCAGCCACTGATACTCCAGCATATTTTGTACTATGTGCTGCGAAATGATTTGTATCAATGCCTGCTTTAGACAGCAAGGATTTTTCCCAGTGATCAATAGTTTGAGAATTTTTCGTATAAACAGTTTGTCGTATAGACAGCTCTTTGTACATGTTATTTCTGTACAAAGACATACTTTAGTGTGAATGAATCACCACACTTTTTATTGTATCGATATTTTAAGTATCGATTTTTTATGTAAGTATCTAATATGGAGCTAAAATACTTTCTATGTGATACCTGTTTCATATGGAAACTCATACATCTTTTTTGTTGTACAGATAGTTTGTCGCATAAAAAGTTTGTCGTATAAACTGTTTGTCGAATGGGCAGTTTGTCATATAGACATTTTTTGTACATGTTGTTTTTGTACAAAAAAAACATACTTAAGTGTAAATGAATCACCACACTTAAGCATTTTTTAAGTAAGTGTCCCGTATAGAGGCTAAATACTCTTTAGGTGATACGGGTTTCATATGGAAACTCGTATATCTTTTTTGTTCTACAGACACTTGTTCTACAGACAGTGTTCTACAGACAGTGTCGTATGGACAGTTTGTCGTATAAACAGTTTGTCATATAGACAGTTTTTGTACAAAAACATACTTAAGTGTGAATGAATCAATACGCTTAAACAATTGCTAAGTAAGTGTCTCGTATGGAGACTACATACTTTTTATGTAATACTGGTTTCGTGTGGAAACTCATATATCTTTGTTATGCAGACAGTTTGTCGTATAAAGATCTCCATCATCCTTCTTTAGAGATCGATCTATCATTGAACGTAAAAGCCTTCACAAAATTTGTGTCCACCGGGAATCTTGTGTCCTTTAACTTTAAAAAGGCTAATATACCAGGATTGTATAACGCTCTAAATGATTGGAATTGGACAGAGATTCAATCCATCCAGAATGTCGACGATGCTTGTAATTATTTGAACAACGCCATCATGTATTTGTTTGATCAGTACGTACCCAGGAAAGTGAATTTGACAAGTAATTACCCATGCTGGCTTACGAGGTAAATCATTAAATCCATAGAATGCAGATCGTATCATTGGAGCATGTTTAAAAAATATGGCCTTCCCTGGCATAAAGAAAAGCATGTAAAATATCACGGATTATCATCAAATCATCAAAAGAGATTCGTAAAGCATTTCAAAGTTTTGTGAAGCGAGCGCGGGTGCTGACCAAATACCGGCATTCTTCGTTCGAGATTGTATATCTGGTTTAAGTAGTCCATTACATCATTTGTATAACTTAATATTGAGATCTTCTGTGTATCGAGAGTATTGGAAAATTGCTAGAGTGCGTACTATATACTAATCTGGTACGAGAACTGATATAAAGAATTACCGCCCTGTAGCAATAATTCCAAACTTTGCTAAGTTGTTCCAAATTATTATGTACGAAAATGTTTACAGCCATGTTATACCATATCTGACAGATTACCAGCATGGCTTCACAAAGGGAAAGTCAACATGAACAAATGTGACCGGATTTACTCAATTTGTGTCGAACGCTCTGGATCGCAAGCAACAAGTAGATGTTGTATATATCGATTTTTCCAAAGCGTTCGACACTGTTAACCATGACATCTTACTGAGTAACTTAGGTTTTCATGGTTTTAGCGATAATGTGGTTTTGTTAATGAAGTCAATGTTAGTGGGACAAAAACAATGTGTGGAGTATCAGGGAGTTAGATCTGACGTATATGAATGCTATTCTGGTGTTTGTAAAGAATCCAACCTAGGCCCCTTATTGTTTTTAATCTTCATTAATGATATTGTAGCAAATTTTAGTCCCACCTCTCATGTGTATTTGTATGCCGATGATCTAAAAATTGTGAAGGTTATTGACAGTGTTGATAGTTGTGACATGTTGCAGCAGGATATAGATGCATTAGTAGGTTGGTGTAATAACAATGAAGTACAGTTGAACAATGAAAAGTGTTATGTTATGTAATATTTTAGAATAAATAGGCCTGTTCTTCACAACTACAAAATAAACAATCCACAACTGAAGAGATGCGAAGTTTTCAGAGACTTAGGTGTTATAATGGACTCATCTTTGTCGTCTGTGCCACATTATCTAGCCACTTATTTAAAGGGCTTGCAAATTCTGGGCTTCGTGATGAGGAAAACCAGGGAATTTGATAACACCGACTGCTTGATGCAACTCTATGGTTCGTATGTAAGGTCGGTGTTGGAATATTGCACAGTTGTCTGGTGCCCTCACTATGAAGTTCATGTTAAACTGTTCGAGAGCGTCCAAAGAAAATTTTGCAAATATTTACACCTAAAAAAGTATGGAATCTATCCTGAACGTAACTACCCACATGATAGATTGCTCGCCAAATGCAATTTAGTAGAGTTATCACTGAGACGCGATTTTTCTTATTTATTGTTTTTATATAAACTATTTAATGGCATTATTGTGGATAGTGAGTTACTTTCTCAATTTTACTTGCATGTACCTCGCAAAAACGCTCGTAACTCCGCAGTATTTAGCACATCAATGGCCAGAAGTAACCAACATTTGAATTTCCCCGTCCATCGTATGTCGCATGTATATAATAAATATAGACAATCCTTGGATTTATTTTCATGTACTCTTGCTCAATTTCGATCTTCGTGTTCTGATGTATTGTTTGTGTGATCTCTCCTATCTATATTTCTATATTTTTGTTGTATTTTAAAGTTTTTATGTAATGTAGTAATAGTTATTTATTTCCAATTTAATTTAATGTACTTTTGGGCCCTGGTTCTCGCTGGGTTATTAAACTTTTTTATTATTATTATTATAAACAGTTTGTCATATAGACAGTTTGTCGTCTGGACAATTTGTCATATAGACAGTTTTTATACATTTTATTTTTTATACGTTTTTATGCAAAAACATACTTAAATGTGATTGAATCAACACACTTAAGCATTTTTTAAGTAAATATCTCGTATGGAGGCTAAATACTTTTTATGTGATAATGTATCGTACGGAAACTCATATATCTTTTTTGTTATAAGGACAGTCTGTCGTGTAAACTGTTTGTGATATAGACAGTTTGTCGTATGGACAGTTTGTCATATAGACAGTTTTTTTGTACATGTTAATTTTGTACAAAGAAAAAATAAAAGACATATTTAAGTGCGAATGAGTCCACACTTAATCATTTTTTAATTGTCTTGTAAAGAGGCTAAATACTTTTTATGTGATACCTGCATTTCCATTCTGATTTTGATCAGTGGTTTTATTTAATTCTGCCAGTTTACAAACGATGTTTTTGAGGTTATCGATAGGTTTCTCAATTTTTTCCAGTCTTCCATCCGATTTTTGTTTCTTCCTATCTCTTTTCGTGATCGTGAACATGATTTTCTCTTCTTGTTATCTCCTGACATTATAAACCTTTTATTCTTATTTAGATTTGGTAATTTTTTATACTTAGAGTACTCAGTACGTGTGAAACGACAAACACAACGAACTAATATGACTGTACAGCGCCCGCCGCGCGCCGTCCACACTAGCATAGGCGCGAAATTTCAACTCCAAAAAGTGTGGAATGTAAGCAATGACGAGCATTACTACAAATTATCATTGAGATCGAGACGTGTACTACAATATCGTGTACTGATTTTCTTAAAGCCCACTCCCTGTCTCTATTTTAAAGTTAGCAACCATACGTACAAGCGCGATGAATTCGTTGAATATTAGTTTTAATAATCCTTATTTTTCATTTAATGGAAAATGAAATTTCAGGATATTTTTTTTGCCTTTATAGGCCAAAGGCTAACTAAAATTTAAAATTTGGAGTTTGTAAGATTGTTAGAAGTACCTTAGAATTTTGATGATCGGTGACAAAATGACGAACTTTTCAAATAATTATTATTTTTCATTTAAGGGATAATGAAATTTCGGGATTTTAGATTTTTTCCTTCCTTTATAGGCTAAAGGCTAACTAAAATTCAAAATTTGGAGTTTGTGAGATTGCTAGAAGTACCTTAGAATTTTGACGATCGGTGACAAAATTAAGAAATTTTTAATAATTATAGTTTGTCATTTAGGAGATAATGAAATTTTTGTATTTTTGATTTTTTGCCTTCCGTTATAGGCTGAAGGCTAACTAAAATTCAAAATTTGAAGTTTGTAAGATTGCTAGAAGTACCTTAGAATTTTGATGACCGGTGACAAAATTAACAATTTTTTAATAATCATTATTTGTTATTTAATGCTTAATGAAATTTCGGGATTTTGTATTTTTCCTTCCGTTATAGGCTAAAGGCTAACTAAAATTCAAAATTTGAAATTTGTAAGATTGCTAGAAGTACCCTAGAATTTTGATAATTCGTAAACTATAAGGTATAATTATTAGGTATATTGGCAATATAGCCAGTTATAGTATGTGTCTTAATATCTAAAAAATCAAATTTCCTGCTTTATCCACAACGAAGTTACAGGGGGGTTAAAAGTGCGGTTTGTCACTTCGAGAAAAGATAGTACGGTAGTGCTCGACTTGGCGGGTGCACTGCTGTGCCCCCAGATAAAAGTACTCGTGTTTTTTTATCTATTTATTTCCCGAAAGCATAAAAAAACTAAAAATTTATTAATATTGTTTCAAAAAAGACAAAGGAGACTGTTTAAAAACGACGTTGAAATTTAGAAAATTTGTCTTTAAACAAGTAATAAATTTGGAATTAAACTCTAGTTTCAATAAAACTTATTAATATTTTTAACCTGATAAGTAATAAATTTGCAAAGTTTGCAAAAAATCCATACGTACATATGGCAGAAACTAAGGTAGCAGATGTTGGTGATTTTCTATAAACGATCCAATTAAAACGACATTCAAGTTCATTCGACATTCAACATTCAACAAAATTATTGAAATAATCGTTTTTATTAATTATTTTCATTGCTAATAATTTGCTCCAATATCTAAAGCTTTGAACATTTTTGCAAAAATCCAATTTTTAAAATGTCCACATTTTTGACAAAACTTTGTTTTTGAGCTGTAGTTTTGTCTGTCTTGTTATTATTGAAGTAATACTTGCGAATTCCCTGACGAATATGAAGTGTAATATGAAGTGTCGATAAAGTGCAACGAAGTGTCGCCGAAGTGCAGCTAAGTGTTTCCGCGACAAGCGGAGTATGGGGCGGCAATGTCGACACTTTACAATTCGACGAAGCATCACTGTTCAAATTTCGGTGTTCAAAAGGAGCGGCACAAATGCAACACTTCCCTGACACTTTGTTGACGCATTACCGACACTTCGTTCAGACACTTCGACATTTCATTTTCACAAGGGTTTTAGAGTGGCGGTGACTTCTTGCACTGCAGCCTTTATAGATCTATTGCAGCTTAAGTAAAACTTAATAATATAACTTTATAGTAAATAATGAACCTCAAGTGATATTTAAAAATACTCTATACTCTAAATACTCTACGTGACTCCAGAATTTGTTGTTTACAAATATGTAGTATCATACGTAATGCAGAATCTCTTGTTGACAAAATGCGTTATAACAATAAAAAGTAGGTAAGACTCCTTCTGAAAAAAATGTATTCCACAAAGTATAACAATAAATCAGTATAACAATAAATACAACAATAAAAAATATCTTCTTCTTCTTAGGACGCCGTCTCTAATCGATGGTTTGCGATCGATCCAACTGGCTATAATGGTGCGTAAAACCACACCTCTGAAAATCTCTATAAATGTCTGTCCAAACCATCGACGCAGATCCTTAGCCACGAGTTCTGCCGTCTGCCCACAGATCGTTTACCCTCGATCTTTCCCTTGATGACGAGTCGAAGGATTTCGTAGCGCTCTCCCCTCGTAACGTGTCCGATGTATTGGCTTGGTTAGCTTTCGTTCTTTGACGTATGTCATCAGTTCTTTACCTTCACCTATTCTCCTCAGCACTTCCTCAGGGTATACCTACTCAGGATATAGGAAGTATACGGCGATACAAGTACATCTCAAAGGCATAAATGCGGCTCTCCATTGATTGGCTGAATTTCCAGCTCTCGGAGCCATAGAGTAACACTGGGAAGATACGCAGACAACGCAATATACGTATGCGGAGCTATAAATTTAGGTCTCTACTAGTGAAGAGTATCTTCATGGAGAAGAATGTCCTTCTGGCGTGCTCTATCCTTGATCTGATTTCCATTTTAAGGTCACTGTTCTCATTGACGAGGGCTCGAAGATATTTAACGGACGGCACTTGTTCTACTAGATTCGCTTGAGCAGAGACAACGAAACTTGTCAGTTGTCAAGAAGAATCGGACTAGCTTGAGCAGCCTTTGGAAAGTCCTAAGATCCGACATTCCCATCGGCCTTAAAAGGAGAGTCTTCAATCAGTGCGTCTTACCTGTACTAACATATGGGGCCGAAACATTAACCCTAACAAATCGCATAGCTACCAAAATTAAAGTAGCACAGAGAGCAATGGAGAGAGCAATGCTGGATCTGTCTCTGAGAGACAAGGTTCTCAGCTCAACTATGAGAGGAAGAACTGGAGTAACCGACGCCATCGAGAAAATTGCCAGCTTAAATGGAATCGGGCGAGACATGTAGACAGAGTCAGTGATGACATATGGACGAGAAGGGTGACGGAGTGGAGACCGCGTAACGATGCCTTCGAAAATACAGAAACATCGCCCACTCGATCTTCAGACGATCTTAAGCGTATCCATCTCAATTGGATGAGAGCAGCACGGGACAAAGGGGGATGGAAGTTGTTACGGGAGGCTTATGTCCAGAAATGCACAAGTATAGCTAAATGATGATGATGATGACTTGTTGCACAATCTGGTTGTTTATATGAAAGACCGTCCATAATGTGTCTTGGAGAACACAACCACCTTGGTCTTAACAACGTTCATATATAGATCATACTGTGTGATATGTTCAACGATAAGGTCCATCATATTCTGGAGATGTGGGAGGCAGCCAGCGAGCACGACCGTATCGTCAGCGAATAGTATATTATTAATAAGAATACCGCTGATCTTAATGCCCTCTTTAACATCCACCAGTGCCTCTCGGAACACTGCCTCCAAGTATATATAGAAGAGGAGAGGAGCAGGACATATCCTTGTCTAACACCCCTCCTGAATTCTGTTTCTTCGGATGTTATACCATATATCCCAATCTCTGCAGATTGATGGCAGAACAGCTGCGTGAAGATGTTCAGATCTTCAGATCTCCTTCATAGACTGCGGCATATTTTAGAATATCAATGAGCTTCTTGTGCTAGACACAGTCGAAAGCTTTTCGGTTGTCAGTAAAGCAGGTGTATATTGACATTCATGTCTCTGCATCGCTGTGTGAGAACGTTGAGGGAGAAGAGAGCCTCGCGCGTGCCCACTCTGTTCGTAAATCCAAATTGCGTTTCTCCAGCCTGTCCCTCGCATATAACGTATATGCGAATGTGGACAATACGGAGAAAGACCCTGAGGACATGAGACATCCGGCTTATCATTCGGTGGTCGTCGCATTGAGAAGCGTTCGGTTTTTTTGGTAAAGTGATGAGCGTCGACTTCAGCCAGTCCGATGGTATTTTCCCAGTTTCGTATATTGAGTTGAACAAAAATGTAAGAAGTTTTAGGTGATAGGGACTACATTTACGACCTGCATTGATCTGCATTGACGAACAAATTCAAGGTTTCCGCGTGAATCTGGCCTGGTCCTAGTCTGGTAAAAAATATAAGCGAGCGTTAATGTAGTGTGGCCCACGACCATTAGAGGACAGTCGGTGAATAGAATATAATTTCTCAATTAGAATAATAATAACACTCTGTACGAAATTGACAACTGTTTTTTGGAACAAGCTTGCTAAAGTAATTTCGGGTGCGCTGAATTCAGTGGTTCTAGTCGTTTTTTAGGTTGGGTCATTTAATCGAGTTATTTCAAATTGAAAATGGGTTTTTGTAATGTAATATTTTCAGTATTTAATCAATTTTTCTTGATAAAAATGGATTGGATATTCATTGTTTGGATGAAATACATCAACCAAAACCAACTTATGATAGGAATGATCGGTTTAATTGAAAAAAATACAGTATTTCAATTTTTTTGCAAGAGAAATAGAATAATTAAAATATGGTGACAGTTCCGGGCTACAGTGTTTTAAATTATTCCGCGCAACCTAATTTACGTTACCTGATAAGTTTCAAGCTTGTCCTTTTATTCGATTAGCACAGTGCTAATCTGTATTGCCACAAAATGTAACAAAAGGAAATAGGACATTATTTGTATTATTTTACATTTGAAATCAAAGATTCGGTATGAGCGTGTGTGGCGGTACTAATTTACTTAATTTGGATGTTCATTTTCCCTCATACTTAATTTCATGGCGTTACGGCTTCAGACAAAATAGTAGTGTAAAGTCTAAAGACAAAAGTATTAGTTTAACCGGAAGTTAGATCAATAAATTATCTGTTTACAAAATTGGAGCTTAAGATTATTTTTTTAAAGACTTCCTATAAGAATTTCTGGGGATTATTATCTTAATTTAATTGCAAATTTTATCAATGAAAATGCAGCAATAGAAAATTTGCAGGATAAAAAAAAACGAAATACTTAAAATCAATAAAAGGCGTGTTTTATGTAAATGTAATATTTTCCATGTCCGTGATGGATTTCACGGGGCTATAAATCAATACGGTCGTAACATTAAATAATTTATGCTGCAGCGGTTATGATGAATATTTCGTACGTACAATATATTTTTTCTCTCGGCGTTCGTCCCATCCGCTACTTTTTCTCCGTCCGCTTCCCGAAGATATTTCTCCAGAGATTATCTTTTTCAATTCGGCGATAAATTTTTAACGCCGCGACGCGCCACAGAAAAATACTGTGTACGCAGCGTTTCCTCGAATTACGTATAGTTTTTTTTATTCTTCTGCTCCTGCTCTTTATCCGAACGTTCTTTTCTTAATGGAATATTAAAAATATTTATATTCCAAACTTACCTTTTTGACCAAATAAATCCGCAAAAATTAAATAATATAAAAATGTTTTTATCAAAGCGCACGAAAAGGATACAATATTTTTTTTCTGTGTTGAATATAAATAAAAGCGCGGAGCGTCCACGAAGATAACGTCAGTGTACCTCAGCGCTGCACTCTTTTATTTATAGTCAATAACGAAAAAAATAGTTTAATAATAATATAGTCAATAACGAAAATAATAGTTTAATAGTTAGTAAACATAATTGAAGCTTTTTTAATTTTAAATATTTTAGCTTTGTGTGTGTAGAATTTTGTTATCGATTTTAAACATTGTTTGATCAACTAACCTCGATCCTGCTTACCCGCATTCCTATGGAACTGTGTTTTACGTAGTCCTGGTGTTTATAAACTATATCACTTATATACGGTCCACGACATAAATAATTACATTGAATATCGAATTGTTAATTAAAGTAAAACTAAATGACTAAGTATTAAAATATTACATTGAGTCATCCAGTAATCATATATCATAATTTCTGAGCTCTTTAAGGTTCGAGTCTCTAGTTCATCGCGAAGTTTAAAATCGATTACAAAAATTCCTCCGAACGGAACGAACGGAAGGAGAACAGACACGAAGTTGAGTTAATAATAACGCGGTAAAAATAATAAAATACAACAGATTTGAATAATATACTTGGTCTTTCCATCAATATTTTTGCAACAAATTTTTCATTATTAATTCTCTCTCTATCTCTCTCTTCAGCCCGTGTTTGTCCACTGCTGGACGTAGGCCTCCTTCAGGTCGTTCCATGCGCATCTTCTTTTTGCGATTTGATGCCATTCTTTCCCCGCTAAATTCTTAATGTCGTCGAGCCATCTTCTTTGCGGTCTTCCAGTGCTTCATTTTGTGGCTCTTGGTCTCCAGTGAGTAATCCTATGGGTTCATTTGTCGGCGTTTTGACGTGTGTAGGACATGTAGCCAGGGAAAACACTTAACCAGATCCACTTAAGTTCTGCGCTTCGTTCAATCATGTCTTTGACTTCGCAGATTCGCAGTCTAATCTCGTGGTTTGCTATTCTGTCTGTTAAGCTTATGCCGAGCAGAGCCCGTTCTATTGCTCATTGGCAGGTTTTTAATCTGTTTGGGCTCTTTTCTGTCCACATGGACAGCAAACAGCGCATCACATCGTTTCCAGGCCATACGCACATGTCGTATACAATATGCACATGTCGTATAGTTTTCGTTTTAGACACTGCGGTATGTCTGCGTTCTTGAGTATGTGTCTGACTTTGCCGAAAGCAGCACAGCTCTGACTTATTTTTCTGGTTATTTCTGTTGCCCGATTTTCCTTCCCCAGTGTTCTTTGATGTCCTAGGTATATATACTCGGTCACTTGCTCAATTTCCATTTGGTACGGTTGGGCTCCAACATCTTGATCTTTCCCAAGTTCATTTGCAGGCCTACTGATAGTGATGCTGTACTTAGTTGGTGTTTTTTTATAGGGGCGTAGCAAGCACAGCTGGGTTAACTTGACAAGTGCCCCCCGGAAACCCTGGCATCCTGGTACTGCTCCTCGCATGACTTCAGGATGCTGGTGTATTAATATATTTAGGCACGTACCTTACTTCCCCCATCCAGACATGCTGATTAGGGGTTCGAGTTTTATTTTCTACCTAGTTCTTTCGTCTTGCTCCTTATAGGTGATTATATGATTATATTACGTATAATATTTTGAACGTTTTCCCAATTGTCTTCAGACTGCAGCATATAGGGTACTGTCGTTCGCGGTTCGATATTTTTTGGTAGGGTGTCCCACCTATTGCACGTGTATATAGTGTGTGCCACGCTGTCTTCCTCCACGCAGTACTCGCACAGGCTGTGAGAGGCTCTGCCTATTTTGTGGAGATAGTCCCAGAAACACCCATGACCACTGAGTACCTGAGTGAGGTGGTAATTTACTTCTCCGTGCTTCCTGGTGATCCATTTTTCCACGTCGTTTATCAGGAGTTTGGTTCAATGTCCCTTGGTGCTTGCTTACCGCTGCTTCTGCCATGTCCGAAGTAGGTCGTCCCACCTATAGCACGTGTATATAGTCCATTTTTCTTCTAGCCGTCTTTTTTATTTCTTTTTTGTTGACTACTGCAACTGAGTCTCTCTGGATCTGTGAGTATATGTTTAGCCTCTCTACGACTAGCAGCTCTATTGGGGGCATGCCCGCAATTACTAGTGACGCCTCCCTAGACACGGTCCTGTAGGCGCTGCTGGCTCGAATTGCGAGCGTTCTCTGGACGGCTCCCAGCTTGTGCTTGGTGACTTCCACGTTCATGGCTCTTGCCCATACTGGGGCAGCATATAACATTACCGAGTGCGCCATTGAGCACAGCAGTTTTCTTTTGCTGCTTCTAGGTCCTCCGACGTTAGGCATTAGCCTTTCCAACGCGCACAAGGTTTTTTGGGCTTTATCGGCTGCTTTTTTAACGTGCTCCCGGAATGATAGATTTTTATCTATTTCAACCCCTAAGTATCTTATAGCACTCTTTGCAGCGATAACAGTGTCCCTCAGTTTAAATTTTATGTCGCAAATTTTCCGCTTTCCCGTTAATAGGACCGACACCGTTTTTTCCGCAGCCAGCTTGAGCATTTGGTTGTCCATCCACAGGTCAATCAAGCGCGTCGCTTTATTGGCCTTTCCCATTACACCCTGCTCGGTTTAGTTTCATACTACAAGTGCGAGATCGTCTGCAAAGCCGACGGACTCTACGCCTTCAGGCAGTTTGAGTTTGCGGACTGCGTCATACACTATACGTCATACACATAGTGTCGGGCCCATCACTGATCCCTGCGACACTTCACTGAGGATCTCCTTTGTAGTACAGCCGTTGTCAGATTCGACGACGATCTCTCTTTCAGCAAGGTAGCTGTCTATCATCGCCAGAAGGTATGGTGCGAATCTACGCCGCGTCGCCTCATCGAGGATGTCTTGCCAGCAGGCCGAGTTGAAGGCGTTGCGCACATCCAGTGTGATAAGGGCGCATATTTTCGAGTACTCCTGGTTCCTTCTCTGGCCTCGTCGGCGATGGCCACCACTTTCTTTAAGGCGTCAATGGTTGATCGGCCTTCCCTGAAGCCGTATTGGTTTCTTGAGAGGTCTTCACCGCTGATTAGTTCCTCTTTCATCCTTTTGAGAAGTAGCTGCTCAAGCAGTTTACCTGCGGTGTCCATCAGGCATAGAGGTCTGTAGTAAGGTGCCTTATTGTCCGGTTTGTCGCCTTTTCGCAAAAGTATTAGTCTGGCCTTTTTCTATATTTTTGGGAAGACACCCTGTTTGTGCGTGCTATTCGTGACATCGAGGACATAATGTGGAACGACCCTACATGCTGACTTGACAATTTCCGCAGGTATCAAGTCCGGTCCTGGAGCTCTGCCCTTACTGAGCCGGTCGCTGGCAGCTGCGAGTTCTTCATTTGTAAATTTCGGCACCTCGTATTGTGCTGGTCTCTCTCTCCGAGGTCGGACCGGATGAGTAGGAAACAAGGATTTTGAAAAAAATAATTTAAAAAAAAGGCATTTTTTCCGTCGCGTCAGGGTGAGTGCGCGTGCCAGAGCTTCTGCACTATAGCTCTCTGGTGGCTATCTGATATGCGTTGCCCCAGGGGTTCATCGCCTTTTCTCATTGTTGATCAATTTCCGCAGTATTCGCCTTGCCTCTACATATTTAATCTGAGGAATTCCTTCCTAGTCTCTTCTGCGGTTTTCTTTTTGGCTCTCTGGTACGCTCGCCTGGCCTGTCCACATATCTTTCTGGTGTTGCTTATCTCTTCCGTCCACCAGTAGACTTTTTTCTTTCTGGTAGAGCTTTTTTTGGCCGGCAGACAGTCTTTACATATGGCCGTAAGGTAATCGATCATTCCTTCGGGCGAGTCCACCGCCGCCAAGTTCATCAAGCGTCGCTCCAGTTTATCTGTTATTTTTTCCTCCTTAATGTTTTTAGTTGACCACCCACCGTTGTGGTGCCGGCTTCGAGCTGGGCTAAAGTCCGTTTTGCTCCCTAGTTTCAGATAAATGTAATTTTGGTCGTTGAGGGTTTCATGATCGAGAACTTCACATTTATTGACTTTGCTTACAAGCGGAGCGGTGGCAAGTGTAAGATCAATTATGGAGCTCGATTCCCGTCTTTGAAACGTTGGTTTCTCGCCCCTTTAACACCCCCAGGTCCAGTTTCGCAAGCCATTTCGCGAAGATGACTCCTCTCTTGTCGTTTTTCATGCTGCCCCAGAGCGCAGATTTGGCGTTAAAGTCTCCTGCTATGATTATGTCCTTGCATTTTTGCCTCCTGGTCTTGTTTCGCAGCTCGCTTAACGAGGCTTCTAGCTGTTGATAACTATCGTTGGGTGAGTAGTAGCAGCTATATATAACTAACTTCTTTAGTACTATTCAGATGAAGCCGGGACCATAGTCGCTGTTAGTAACCGTGTTGTCGTTTGTTCTGTATATTTTGATGGCAGTGTCACGGGTTGGGTCCTTGTACCAGTCTATTCCCGATATCCGTAACTTATTAGGTTCGCTGAGGATGGCGATATCTATTGATAGCTCGGTAGCCGTAGCCTCTATCATGTCTTGCGCCGCTTTGTTGCGCATTATATTAGCTTGCAGTATTCTAGCCATTTCTAGTGCTCTCGGCGCGCGTTGCCTCCGAAACGCTCCGGTGTCGGCCCTGTGCCCCCTGGTCTGGCAGATCAGGCAGTATGCTTCACCCGTACATTCTCTGGCCTGGTGTCCTTCTTTGCCGCACCGGTAGCAGGCATTGCGTCTATCTGGGCCGTTACAGTTGTTGGCGGAATGGCCAGTCAGTCAACATTTATGACACTTTAATATTTATAGTCTCTCTATGAACCGGCAGTACGTGAGTCCAACTCTAAGGTTGCGTGCTGCTACCAGTTCTTCGGCTTGTTTTTTTGAGACAATGACTGTTGCCATTTGGTTCTCTCCATAGGCCGGTCGGAGGTTTGAGACATTTATTACTGCCTCTGGGTCACCCAACTCTTTCCTGATTGCATTGACTAGTTCTTCCGCAGTGTTGATTAGGTCCAGATCTCTAATGTGTAATATCACGTTGGTCGTTTGCACTCGGACTTTGGCCAGAGGGCATATATTTCCAGTTCCTCCTTCAGCTCTTTGGCACTGCCTGGCTTAACTTCTAGTAGAAGATCCCCCGTCCTTGTTTTTCTGAACTTGTTTATGCAGCTGGTTTTCTCCGTTGCTAGGTCTGTTGTTTCCGTTCTGACCATCTTCAGAAGCTCCGCATATGGTCTCCCTTCTGATTTTGCGAGGACGGCCTCTGTAGTGGGTGGTACTTAGTTGGTCTTGCATGTCTTTAAGTTCTTGGATATCTGAGCTTATTAATATAATATCATCGGCTAAACGTAAGTGATTTAGATATTTGCCATCTATATTTATGCCTTTCTTCTCCCAAGGCATGTTTTTAAAAAAGTCTTCTAAAGCAAGTGTAAACAGCTTTGGTAATATGGTGTCTCCTTGCCTGACTCCTCTACCTATCTTGATCTACTCTGTAGTCGACTTTTCATCTAGTGTCACTTTTGAAGTGGCATTTTGGGTATATGATTTATTGACATTATTAATTAATTTGTTTAAATTTACAAAGTACCATATATTTCAATTAATTAATTTTCTTTGGGAGGGAGCGGGGGCGTTGCGGTATGTAGTCAAGTAGGATGGAGTAGGAATTTGCTAGGTGATCCCTACCAAGGTCGGGGGAAAGCACATGGTCGAATTATTGAGTTGGTTATGTTGGCGGTATGAAGCATGTAATCCCAGGGGGTATCATTGTTGTGAGGTACAATGAAGGTCGGATTGGTGTGTTTACGGACGGGGCGGGAGTTCTTGATAAGGGATTAGATGCGACGTGATTTGGTTTTGTTGACATTGAAGTGCCCGATGATGATTGAATACTCAAAACGTGAGGCCATAATCAAAATGTTCTGCTCAACAGAGGAGTAGGGTTGGATGTATACGAGGAAAATGTGGATCTTATTATGGAGAAAAGGTATGGTGAAATGGAGCCATTCATTCTATGGATTATTTAGGGAAGGGGATTGGCTCTGCCGAGATGGAATATGAGACTGAGATGAGAACCCCTGGGTTTGTTGGCTTGTAGATAGCCTTGTTTCCATAGTATTGTCCAGTCTCCGAAGGAGGTGTTAGTGTCCTGTTTCATTTTAGTTTCAACAAATAGATGTCCGTCGATGTGCTGTGTTTCTATGAAGCTGTCTATGAGTAGCCGTTTGCTGGTATAGCTGTTGATGTTAGCGCAAACGAAATTAATTTTACCCATGAATTTTAACAACAAATTGGGAGGCTTGGTCAGTGGGTTGTGTAGAAGTGTCAGGGTCAGTGGAAGTCAGGTCGAGCATTACAATATAAAACCTGTTGCCAGAGAAAAAAGCATGAGTGTCTATATTGAAGTCAGACACAAAGCGTCGGCACAGCCGTTTTTTCAGTTCGTCACAGTTGGTATTTGAGGGATGATTAATTTCTGGATGATTAAGTTGTGAGTGGTGAATGAATTCTTGAATTTTGAGTAGTTTTCAATGGCAGTTCTAACGATATTCTGTTGGTGTTTCCAATTTTAACATATGGTACACCCGCAATGGGAGCTTTTGGATGGTTTGGTGACCAGGTGGCATGTTCGGTGGAGCCGCATGAAGAACATTTGGGAGGTAGAGTAGTTGGGTACTTGTTGGTGTCGTGCAGACCTTTACATTTCAAGCATTTAATTGCGGAGGAGCAATGCTCATTGGCGTGGAGGAATGATTGGGACTTGGTGCAGGGGCTAGAGATGGGAGGAGGCGGGGTACTTGGGGGAGATTAGATAGCGTCTATTCATAAAGAATACGCCACCGGACGAGAGCAAGGATTCGAATGTTTTTATTTCGGCATTTATAATTCGGATGAGGCGTTTTGGTTGCTTGCGGCCCTTGATGTGATTCTCTTGCAGTAGCGGAATTTATAATTTACTGATTTTAGGTGCAGCGCTATTGTTTCATCCACTCTTTCAATGACTGCGGAGTAGGATTCTGTTTTGTGCGGAGAGGGCTTTGTAGATAAGGGTTTTAGAGATAAGGTGTCGAGATATGCGTCTTTACTCTGCGGGGTGTCGAAAAGGACCGAATTTTAATTATTTACAAATACCTTTTTTAAATAAAATAAAATCTTTTTTCCAACAAGCATTTTGTACTAAATAACGTATTCCATCCATTTAAAATTCATAATTTCCAATATCATTCACAAAATATTTAAAAAAAAAATGTGATTGCGACTAGTTCGATCGGCACGTCTCTATCTATCAATCAAACCCCCAATTCGCGGAATGGAAATAATTCCGCTGTACGTGGATATTTTTTATGCACCGTGTTCGTTCAGAATTGATGATGGTGATCCCGATTGATTGGTCGCAGTTGATTTGCACACCGATTGTTTACATGATGGATTCCTATTTGCACCGTTGATGGATTACATCTTGTAAACAAATTATTGGATCAACGTACGGAGCACTTTTAATTTATCATATAACCCATCAAGGGTTTTTGACTTTTGTTATAAAAAATGGATTCATTAATTACTAAATTGCGGATTATAATACCTGCAAATTTAACGTTAAAATTTAAATATGTTTTGTTTTATTTAGAAAAGGGTTTTGTTTGTAAAGCTTTTTATGATTATTAAACAATATGAAATATGACGAAATGCGATGAAATATACTTTAATATCTTGTTACTTAATATCAAATTTTAAGAAACATTTTACTCCAAAACTTATTAATCCATTAAGTTTAAAATCAAATTCTATATGATTAACTAGGTTTGTAAAATTTACATCGCTAACTTGACTAATTGTAAAACAACTTGTAAGCAAAATGTGAAATGCATGTAAAAGCGTTAAGAAATACTTCCAGTTTCATTTTAGAAGGAATTTATAAGATACATAACTGTTGATATTTAGAAAGTTTGGTTAATTGAAGTAAATTTAAAATTAAAAGTTAACTTTAAAAGTTAATTTAAAGGGTTTTTATTGAAATTTGGCTGTAAGTTGTAACTAACTTATTCTTCAAAATACAAATATCTCCTCTCTTATTCATTATCATATCTCCTCGTTAGGGATTAGGAATTATTGAAAAGCTACTATAACAATCGCATTTAATCGCCTCTTTAGGGGATTAATAATATTAATTTGAGGTTTATAATTCTCGCAAATTTAAAGAGGTTTAAATAGGTGTTTAATTTAGAAAATGGTTTTGTTTCTAAGGCTTTTCAGGGTTATTATACAATATTGATGAAACCTACTTTAATATCTTGTTACAAAATATCAAATTTCAAGATACATTTTAGTCCAAAACTTATTAGTTCATCAACTTTATGATCAAATTATACTTCAGTGGAACTTAATAACAAAAGGATTTAATTTATATATCATTGAGTATATGTATATGGATATATGTTTAGCTTTGTAAAATTTGCTTCGCTATCTTGACTAAAGCAACTTGTAAGCAACATGTGAAATGTTTGTAGAAATATTATGTAATTCTTCCGGTTTCATTTTAGAAGAAATTTATAAGGTATAGAACTGTTGAAATTTAGATTGGTTTGTCAATTGAAGTTAATTTAATTTAAAATTAACAAAAATATTTCTAATTCTAAACGTGTTTTTATGGACATTTTGGGCGAAAGTTGTAACCAACTTATTTTTCAAAATAAAAACGTCGTTTTTGGTAAATTTGAACTTTTTGGAAAAATGTATGACTATTCATTTTTAAACATTCATTCTATTATTTTCACAAGAAAAAAAATCTCCAAACTTAATTTATTTTTATAAACAAGAAAAATAAAAGGGGTCATTCAAGAAGCTCGCCAACTTGTATGTGAGATACGGTGGATTTTTTAAAATTATTTGCAAACAGTATTCGATACCATTATGTCTCTTACATCATGCAAATGGCCTCCATACTGTTCTAGAAGAGTTGCAGAGGCAGAAATTAAAAAAACAAGAATTTTTAAATAAGAAAGAAATAGTTACAAAAGCTATCAATGATTCCAATGTTTTGATGGCCAAACAAGAACACTATTTTTAAAATTTTAAAAGAACTAAAGGATAATTTGAGTTTAAGAGAAAAACGTAAATTAGAAAAGGTTATTGATAGAGAGTTGAGTGAATTAAAACAGGAAATTGGTGACCAAGATTACAAATTAGTATATGAAGAAAAAATGGCTCTACAAAGAAAAAGAAATGAAATGGATAAACAGATTAAAATGAAGACAGGAAAAATTGAAGAACTACTTGCAACAATTAATGAAATTAAAAAGGATCTTGAAAGACCTGAAAATAAGACTCTAAATGTAGTTTATAGAAATAAGTGTATTAAAACGAAAGTGAATGAAATAGCCATCCAGAATATCAGTAAATTTCATAAATCAAGAATGTTGTAAATAAATAAGAATATGAGGCAATTGTGGAGGCAAATATATAGGGGTAATGATATTGAATTTATAGAAATCGACAGTGGTGAATTAACTTACACAGGAACAAGACGTAGTTAGAATTATCGCGTAATGCAAAAGAAGAATGAAACATTTTTAGAAATGAGAGAACGTTGTAATGCAGGTCAAAAAGTCCTGGCTTGTCTAATAATTAGAATTGCTCTATCTGAAACATTCAGTTCAAATTGTGGCATTCTAGCTCTTGATGAACCAACCACAAATTTAGATAGGGAGAACATTGAAAGCTTAAGTTTGTCCTTAGCTGACATTATTAATACAAGGAAGGCACAGAAGAATTTCCAGTTACTTATAATTACTCATGATGAGGAATTTTTAAGAACACTTCGTACTGTTGACAGCTTAAGATATTACTATAAAATTTCTAGGAACAATAGAGGATGTACTAATGTAATTACATCAGAATCTTTGTAAGAATTATAAATGTTTATTTTGTTATTTAGTTATATTTTTCTAAAATAAAATTATAAATCTAAGTATTTTCCATAAAATAGAACGTTTACTGGAGTTCAACACATGCTGAAATTGTGAGTTTTTCAGTTGGTGTTCCAGATTTTGTTCCGCATGTCTCCATTCTATTAACAACATCCATTCCACTTATCACATTCTTGACCTAATCTTAATCTATAAAATTGTGTCTTGTGCTCATAAATCTACCCAATAGTGCATGGGTTCCGAACCTAGAGGTTATCATTATCCCCACTGGGGTAAATCAGCTTTTCTGTGGGGTAACCAAGAGCTTAATTATTATGTCATACTAATTAATAGAATAGATAGTTACTAAGAATTAAAAAAAAACGGTTTACCGCGCAGTACTATTTACTCTCTTTCTAGCAGCCGTGTCGTTGACGCCTGATTTAAGTTTATAATCCGACACATATGGTACCAGACAACCGCCGGATTATCGAAAAATTCCAAATTATGGCGGAACGCCTAATCACTAAACGTGCCGGACTAAGCAACCGCCGAATTATTATTATTGTATTGTAGTTATTAAACTTTTTATTGCATTTTTGTTCTATTCAAGAAATCCAAAACACATGTCTGCTAGTTATCTCGCCCTCTAATTATCTGATTTCCGGGCAATTGGTTAAAAATTTTCCCTCCATGAAATATTTTAATGGCCACGACTTTTAGCCACACTTCCTTGATATTGTAAAATTAATTTAAGTTAGTTAATTTGTAGAAGTCTTAGTGTACAGTCACATAAATAAATTTATTAAAAAAACGCGGTGTTATATATTTTTTTGGATGAAGACTTATTGCTAGTCTTGCACGTAACTTCTTATTACTTGCCGTAAACCAATCGCGAGTCTAAACAGTAACGTAGCTTCTTCATCCGAAAAAAATAACTAATATTTTATAGAGTAATATACAAAAGCCTCAGTGTGTTTTATGTAATAAAGTGCTTAATCCAGAGAGCATGAAACCAAGCAAATTAAAAGAACACACACTTCACAAAGAGTTCGTAGGAATATATAGATAATATGTGTTTTGCATTTAATAAGACCGGAGTGGCTAAATTTTTTGATAATTTTGAGCGTGTAATGTTACGCTATAAATTCACACCTAATCGTATATTAAATTTGGACGAAACTGATATTAGTACGGTCTTACCAAAGCCTAAAGTTGTGGTTGAAAAGACAGAGGCAACTAGGACAAATTCTGTCAGCTGAACGCGAAGAACTCGTAACTTTTTGTGGAATAGTAACGGACAGGTGCTGCCCTTCCTCCTGTTTATGTTTTTCCTCGCGTCCATTTCAAAGACCAATTTTTAAATGGGGCTCCCTAAGGCAGTCTTGGTTTGGCAAACAGGAGCGGCTGGATGACAGTTGAATAGTACATTCAACTGTTCTTTAACACGTTCAACGCCACACCTCGCGCACTAAAGATAACCTAATTCTTATTACATCTGACAACCACGTATCACAAATTTCTATTAAAGGTGTTAACTAATCTCGAGATAATGGGATTATCTACCTTTCTTTACCACCACACACGTCACAAAAATTACAACCGCTGGATGTCAGCTTTTTTTTTGTCAGGATCTCAGTTTTTGGTGAATTTAAAGGTGAATTGAAAATAGCATTTAATGATTGGCACATTCAAAATATTGGTAAGACTTTATCTATAATATAACATAGCTGAACTATCAAAATCAGCGTTTTTGGAACCATTTGCACCCAAAAACACCACACGCGGTTTTTCAAATCCAGGAATTTGGCAGTGAAAGTTGCCAACAAGAATACAAAAAAAATAATCAGGGAATATACAGACATGAAGTAGATTTTGTGGAGCTGGAAAGAATGTGTTTGCATTGGCCCATCTATGAGGCCCAATTTTGAATGACTTTCTGGATTTCCGCAATGATTTGATAGATGTTGTTCTTCAGTTGGACAAGAGTAGTTGGTTTATTATCGTAGACTCACGACTTAAAGTAGCCCCAAAAAAGTCTAAGGTCCTTAGATCGCACAATCTTGGTGGCCAGTCGGTGTCAGCTCTTTTCGAAATAACGCGGCCGGGAACTTCTCTTGCAATAACTCACGCATATGGCCGCTGTGTTGCACGTGACATCGTCTTATTGAAACCACATGTCGTCTATGCTCATTACCGCTCATTACCGCATATACCGTTTGACGTTACCAGTCACTGCCGAAGTTGGGAAAAGATGTACGCACCAATGATGCCCCACCCACAATCCGCAACAAAGAGTCAGTTTCTCAGGATACAAGTCAGAATCCAGCACCTTCATTTAGTCAAAATTGCGCATCGTCGATGAATATGATTTTTTCGCCAAAAAGAGGATCCCTCTCGAACTAATCCAAAGCCCAGTCTGCAAACGTGCAATAGGAGATATGCATGAAATTTTAATTTGGTTCAAATATTTTTTTCCGAATCTTTATTGACTGGACATTTGAACAATACCATTATGTTTGTAATTAATATCTTTTTAAATACTTAAAATCAATAAATAAAATGCAAATTAAGCGAGGAAAATTCAAATTTGTAAAACGCAACACCATTACTTTGATTTAACGAAAGTTACGTAACATACTATGTAAACATGTTCGTATTCTTTACATTTGATGGCATTGCAGTCTGTTGGTTGGAAAAGAAACGCTAAAACGTGAAGTTAAAAACGAGAACAGCTGTAGTAAACAATGGATTGAACTGTCAGTAGTAATTGATGTTATCAACAGACCGCGCAAAAATGGCGGTGTTTAAACAGCCTAAAATGTTCTCTATTTTAAATATTTTTTTAAACACAATTACAGCATTTTTAGGCAGTATTTATATTGTTTTACTATGTTATAACTAGACATCGGATTATATGCATTATCAACATGCCAAAATGCAAATATGCACTAGAAATGGGCGAAATATGCACTAAAAATGGGCGAAATATGCACAAAAAATGGGCAAAATATGCATAAAATATGCACAATCAAAATACTATTTATTATTTGAATTTACTTATTTTTTTCAATATACAGTTGTAGTTCTTGTCACAATATACAATTAAATATTTTTTTCTATTTTGCGTCTGTAATGGACTCATAACAGCACACATATGCGTGCGGTTATGGCTCACCGAATGCTGTTATGAGTTCATTTTTTCAAGGTTTGCACTGAAATTTAGAACTGTCAGTGCCAAATTTTCGGCGAGATAGTTTTGAGGTTATGTGATGTGTGAAAATCGCAAATACACAAATTTAATTAAGTAATGGTAATACTTAATGGTGCTGAAAAATCGCGCTTACTGAACTCGTCGTTTAATATACTATTCTAGATTTTCTAGAGCAAACTTGTGACGTTTGTCACTTAATATTAATTTGTAGGCTGAAAATGACCTCATTACGCCAACTGACGTTACAGGACAGAACTTAAATTTGGTGTCACTTCTGCAAAAATCTCTTCAGGCAGAGTTTGGCTGGTGCCTTTTATAAATGCATTTTGCTTTATTTATTCCTTTAAGACCTGGGTTTTTATAGAGAACAGCATTTAATTTGCCTCGAACCTTTTCACACGCGAACTCGGAAGGTCGTTGCTCGTTTCAATCATTTTTTCCAATATTTCCAAGGGCATGCACAGAGGAAGGTTTTTAGTTTCTAGAGTCTTAATTGCGTCTAAAATATTTCTGAAATGTGTTACAATTAGAGCAATATTTTGTTTGATTAAAGGAGCCTGAAATGCCAGCTGGCTTGAATTAATAGACCTTTTCATAGTTGAAATTTTCTTGTGCACATGTGTCAATTTCCACCATGTTAAACGTCAAAAAGTGTCCGAAGTTTTTGACGTATAACTAAATATATGCCCGAAACAGGGTCAAATTGACTTTATGTTTTTTTATTTGACATTAATTGATTTTTATGGCCTCAAAATTCTAAGCATAAAACAATACAGCTTTCAACCATGTTCCTCACCGCGTTAATATTGGTTCTGGAAGTAGTACTAGGTTTGGTAGTCGCTCTTTATATTTTTGTACGCATGATGGTGCTTTTAAAAACACTTACTTTGTAGAGGAAATCAATTTGTTGACTAGTGCAAGCCAGTAGTCGGGTTGCCGAGTGTGAGGTGTCTAATACAAAACACATTTTACTACTGAAATAAGCACTATAAATGAAAAAGTACTAAAATATGGAATAATGCTATAAAAATAGCATTTTATGCATTTGCATATGCAAACATGCAAATGTATGTAATACGATGTCTAGTTATAACGGTGTAAACATTAATTAAAAATATAAAAAAAAACATTCGTATTCCCTATTCCGATACAAATTGAATCTTATACGGGTACAGATGCAAGTCTTTCCGCAAAAATCGCCAAGTTGTGGTTGTGGCCAAGTTGTAGTTGTGGTCAGAAAGATCAAGTTGTTGTGAACGACGAAGAGTTGAAGATTTCAGTCATCACCCAACTCTTCCCAACCTGGACAGCAGCAATGTTTTCGGACGAACGTCTGGGACAATCAGGTACATGCTTTACTCAATTACAAAGCGACCCAGTTTCCTCAAAATTTTTCCTCACCCATTACCTCATCATCAATCGTTCAATTCGTGGTCTTCTTTGGACGATCATTATGACCATAAACATCACGAAGTGCACGCAGCGTCTGACTTACAGAGCACAAATTTTGATAATAAATTTCGCAATTTGCGTGCGTTGTCGAAGCGTGCACTTTTGTTTGATTAAATGGGGGCTACAGCAAAATACAAACGTAGCTGAATAACAACAGTGCGTTGCAAAACCGAATCAAAATTAAATATTGAAGTTAACGCCTGACAGCTGAAAGGCACTATAGTTTCGGATCTACAAAAATTTAGGCCTCTTGGAATAAATTTTCGTTTCTGTTTTTCAAAATTCCTTCTAGTGGCCTCATAATAAACAAAAAAGGAGTAATTTGGATTTTACTAAAATCTAACAAACTGTAACTAATAGATGTTTCAAAATGCAAACGAATTGGGATCGGGTTTGTAAAATTTTTTGGCAAGTACAATATTTTTTTTATTTTCAAAATTCGTTCTATTATCCTCACAAAAAAAAACAACTAGCAACAGTTAACTAACAAACAATTAGAATTCAGTTATTAGAAGTATTGCAAAATTTGGACTTCGTGGTTTACTTTCGACTATCTGTTTTACCACAACATATACATAACCTATATACATTTACCAACATCCTGAGGTACATTTATAAAAATTTTCAATTAGTTATTAAATTATCAATGAAAGTGTTAAAGCGTAGAGGCAGTTATAGTGTAGCAATTGTGTAAACTTAGTCTTGGACTTCAATATTTGTGTCCTCTAGACTAGATTTTTAGTAATCTAATCTGATTTAATTGATCTGGTTTTCAAGGTTTCAACTAGAATAGATTTTAAATAATCAAGTCTGATTGTATAAATTACATTTGGCGCTGTATGTTTCATCTAGACTAGATTAAAAAAAATTTAGTTTGATTATGTAAACTACATTTGGTCTTCAATGTTTCATCTAGACTAGATTTTTAATAATTTAATCTAACTGAATAGACTAGATATGGTTTTCAATGATTCATCTAGACCAGGGGTTCCCAAAGTTTTTCTTAGGCGGGCCAATTTAATATTATAGATTTTTTTGGCGGGCCAAAAGAAAAGCGGAATAAAATCAAAATTATAACCACGATTTTTTTTAATACATTTAACTATTTCTTATTTTTTTATTAGTATAGAAAAAGTTTTTTCGCAAATATATGTGCTCTCAAATAATGGAAACATTTGTTGAGCATGTTTTCCTATTTCAGAAAATTCACGCATGATAATTCTTTATAAAAATCAATTAAGAAATTGTTCCGATAAGAATTCTTAGCAGCGATATTTTCCTGTAATTCTATCAACTCAAATTGCATGTATTAAATGATTAACAGTTCCGTATCTATATGAGACTACTATATGTATTATATTTCTGTACAAATATGTAATTACTAGACTAGACATACTAAAATATTTTTTTTAAAATAAACTAAACTATATTTCATTAATACATACGCTTATTGTTAAAGCTCTGTAAGAATTTTTTAAAAATATGAAAATATTTTATTATTTATCTTATTTGTAATATTTTTTATATATTTTACTATTTACTTATTTATTTTTTAATAAAAGCCTTATTACGTAAACTAGACAAGACTTTAAAAATTTTGTCAACATTTGATAGAAATACCAAATTATTAATTTTTGTAAGAATTTCTAAAATTCTTATTCTTACAAAAATTAATAATAGTCGAAACCAAGACGAAAGTTACAAATATATTAAGGAATAAGAAATATATAGATGGATTCCATCTAGAACCAAAATATATAGATCGAGAACACGAGAAAATCAATGAAAACTCAACATCTAAATTTGAAAACCACTAATTTTAATTTAACTTGGTGGATAGACAAGATAAGAAGTTTTAGGGTGGAATTTGCCCTCGCTTTACCAATTTGGGCAGCAATTCTGTTTGGTAAACGGTAAATGGAAGCGACTTGAAACGGTTAGTATGTTTCTTGGCTTTGTGAATGCAAAAAATGTAAACAAATCGGGCCGAAGCGAGCGCCATCACTGCAAATACGGTGAGTTTTAACACGATTCTGAACGTTTTTAGTAATTGGCCTGCAACTGTTGGCTGTAGATGAATTTTCCTGTGAACAAAAATTGTGCTAAAAGTTTGTGAAATTGTTATATAACGTTTTTTTGAGTCTGTGCAATTGTTGAAATTTCTGCTTTGGTAGGCGAATTTTTGTATTGATAAGGAACATTTGTTAAATTTCAGAAAAAAAGAAAGTTATTGTTGAAAATGGTAAGTTTTTTAATTATGTTAAGATTGTTCAAAATTTTGGCGAAAATTGAGGAAACTTTGTTAGAATTGTCGGATTGTGTTGGGGTTTGTGCTGGGATTGGAAATGGCACAACTTCGATTTAAAATTCGTTAAAATTGGAAAAACATCGGGAAATCAATAAAATAAACAGATTTTTTCAAGAAATCTAAAACAATTAAATTCAAGAATGGGCATGACTACAGTAACCAAGAATCACAAAAATATTGTGTTTATCTAATGTGATGGGAATAATAGATTGTGAAAAATGTATTTAGTCTCATATTTAGTACGAGATTGATAATATTTTTAATAAAACGAAACTACAAAATACATCAGTCAGCCATGATAAGTTGAACACCTATCAGAGTGAATACGTCACGCGTTAGTAAACCTCGTACGAACTTGGATGATCCCTGCACTTTCAAGTAACTAAAATATTTTATTGCAATATTTTTTTTTTATACAACAGAAAGATTATCCATGAACAAATGACTGCTGAAATACAAAGAAAAGTCCTGTGGCACTTTCTTGCAAAAACTTGACTGATTGACTGATGCAGATATAACAAAAATTTAGGAAGAGACAAAACATAAGAGCTGCCTTTGGCATGAATTAAGATATGGCAGGGTGACGGCTTCGCGAGCATATGAATTTAGTAGGTGCAAAGCCAGTGATGGAACGCTGATTGCTTTAAGAATGGGAGGAAAAATCCTAGACATGCATGCAATGAAACGCTGTAGAATGTTTGAGGATGAAGTGAGGAAAACCGTCAGTACCACACCGGAAAAAAAAATGTGACCTAATAGTCTGTAAAAAATGATGAGAACTGTGAATCCAGCATAATAGAAATAAAGTGTCCAGTAAATGTGAAGACTGAAAAATTATGTAGAAAATGAGAAACTGACCCAAAAGCATGTGCAGATGCGGGTATAGTAAAGAATATGGTAGGCTCCGAAAATCGGGTTTCTCGTTTTTTTTTATCTGATTTAATTGATCAAATCGTCTTTACAGTGCTTTAGTATGCGCGGAAAAGTAAAATGAAGCTTCCAAGCCGTGCGGTTAAAGAAGTATTTGGATTTTTTAAATAAAAAAACTGACATTTTAAACACAATAACTAACGTGTATGACTGGTCACATAACTAAGAATGCGTACAACTGGGTAAAAGTTGGAAAATTTAATTTTGACAACATATTATAAATTGTTTTAATTTTTCTGCGTCACATGTTTGCGTAAAGTATATACAAAAATTGTTTCCAGAAATTATTTGTCCATTCTGGATATTCAGAATATTCTGAGAGATCCCCACCATACAATTCAAAAATTAGTTGAATGGAAGTTGATACCGGCCGAGGGGTAGTATATGTGTCAAAAATTTGAGGACAGTACCAGAGACGGTATTTTGATCCTGAGTCGGGATATTTGTAGGTTATTTTTTATTATCAAATGTTTAGTGGCTTCTAATATATTCTTTATTTTGATTGGAAGACATGATAATAAAAAACATGTTTTATTTCAGGTTGGATTGTTTTCGATGGGGGTCTGTCGTCATAAGGTGATAAAGCGATCACTGAGAGACAAACTGAGACAGAAGAGACAAACCCAAGTATCTTCAATAATGGCAAGTTTGTCCTGGCAAATGAGGTACCCTTGCGGAATTCAAGGGTGTGGTCACATTTTTGGTTCTTGCTTTCTCTTTAACACCTTATGACGACAGACCTTATACAAACTCATATACTTTAGAATTCATATTTAACACGCAAAACAGCTGATTTCTTTCTTTGGCTCCCTTATGTTTTCGGTCTATTTACTAACACGTGACGTCACAAGCAGATGCCATGACACCTGCGATCGTTTTCGAGCTCATTTTAAATTTTTAATTTCAATTGCTTTTTTTCTAATAAAATATTGTTTCCTGCAGAAATAATGTATATTTTTGGAAATAATAGGTACTGTAGAATATAATAGAACACGTTTTCAAAATCAGTCATCATGCCTATTCCAAAAACAATTTCTCAAAACTAAATGGGTAATGTAAGTAAAATATTTACAATGTTATATAACATTTGTTGGAAATCTAAATAGAAACCAACAGGATTCTAATAAGATTGTAAATTAAACGTGTGAAATGGTAATAAATATAACTTGAAATTACATTTACCAACCAAGCTGGCAAACATACTGTAAAATGTGTACATTTATCTAACTAATTTCTAACGCGTATATAAAGAACAATTTTTATATTTGGTCTTTATTTCATAAATTTCTTCCTACCTTTACTTCCAAAATTTACTTAATCTTTAACAATCATATTCAAAAACATATAACTATCTTATATTTCAAAATATTAGCAAAATTATGTCAGATTTATGAAATTTTTTTACTTGAATTTATTGCATATTGATTTTTCAAAATGTGTTGTATTTTATATATAATTTTTTGATATTAACATTTCCAATTTGTTTTGTTATTTTCAACCCATATGTAAATATTAAAAATATTAAACATAAATAAAATACACTTGTATATTAAGGTTTAAATGTGATAATTTATAGTATTATTTTATTATTTTTTAATTTTATTTAAACATTATTTTATAATAATATTATTTCAATGATTATATATTAGATATGGGAATGTATTTTTATTATTGTTATCGAAATTAAATACGCAAATTAACAATTAGCACTTTTATACACAAAATGGAAATAGTGCATATTCGGGATAATGAAAACATTTTCCGGCAATTGTATACTGCTGACACCCCAGTTGGCAAATAAACATTGTGGGCACATATAATACAATTCAATACATTAATTAAATATATAAGTTGTTAGTTAGAACGCTAAAGTATATTTAGGTAAAACTATGTATTCATAAATTTTAATCTATCAATCAAATTAATGGGTCCTAAAAAGAAAGGAAAGTTAAAAGCTTTGATACAATTGATCGATTATTTGATATAATAGGACATGGTGGTAGTAATAACATTTTATTGGATTTGAATAAGATATACATATATGGCACAGCTGAATCAATTATGTTAAACATAAGTTTCATTATTTATTTTATTCTAATATATTTCGTTATTGACAAACTACTTTTACTTCATTTTTTCGCAAATGTACCTACACATTGGTCAGGCAATTTACATATCATACGACTATCTCCTTTACCGTATCGTACATTTCCCATCATAATAAAGTATATGCAAACATTTAGAAAATTCTTTAATTAGTTTACAAATTATCAAGGAAAATTGTTAAGGCGTAGATGCAGGTATAGCGTAAAAGTTGTGTAAACTTTGTCTAAGTCTTCTAATCTATTTTGATTTTATAAACTATATCAGGTTTTCAAGGTTTAGTCTAGAATATATTTGAAATAATCCAGTCTCATTGTATAAACTATACTTGGCCGTGAATGTTTCATCTAGACTAGATTTTTAAAAATGTAGTCTGATTATGTAAACTACACTTGGTCCTGAATGTTTCATCTAAACTAGATTTTTAATAATTTAGTATAACAGTATAGACTAGACATGGTTTTCAATATTTTACCTAGACTAAACTATTAATAATCTAGTTTCATTGGGTAGGCTAGTCTTTCAAAGTTTCGTCTTCCATAAAATTTTCTTGATTTCCAAACATTTGATAGAAATACCAAATTATGAATTTTACTAAAGATATCTAAAGTTTGAAATTTATTGTTTACAAAGGCGAAAGTTACAACCATATTACGATTAACAAAAATATAAAGATTAAGAAATATCGAGATGGATACCATCTAGAATCAGATAATATAGATTTAGATCGAGAACTCGAGAAAATGAATGTAAACTCAACATCTATATTTGAAAACCACTCAATTTAAAGTTAACTTGGTGGATACACAAGATTAGAAGTTTTAGGGTAGAATATGCCTTCGTTTTAGTAATTTGGGCAGAAATTCTGTTGGTAAACAGTAAATGGCAGCGATTTGTAGCGGTTAGTTGGTTTCTTGGCCTTGTGGATGCAAAAATGTAAACAAACCGTACCGAGCGAGCGTCACCATTATATCACATAATGTGAGTTTGAACACGAATCTAAACATTTTAGTTATTGGCATGCGACTGTCGGCTGCAGATGAATTTTTTTGTGAACAAAAATTGTGCTACAACTTTGTGAAATTGTTGTACAACGTTTTGTGAGTATGTTTGTGAAATAGTTGAACTTTCTGCTTTGGTGGGTGAGTTTCTGCATTGATTTTTCATCTAGATTTAAGGAACATTTGTTAAATTTTAGAAAAAAAGAAGGTTGTTGGTGAAAGTATTAGGTTTTTTAATTGTAAGATTATGTTAAAATTAGATTAGAAGATTGTTTAAAAGTTTGGTAAATGTGGTGAAAATTGAGGAAACTTTGTTAGAATTGTATGAATGTGTTGGGACGTTGAAATGCCAAAACTTTCATGAAAATTCGTTAAAATTGGAAAAATATCGGGGACTATAACATTAACTGATTTTTCAAGAGATAAAAAACAATTTCTCATAACTAAATGGAAAATGTAGGTAAACCGTTTACAATGAGAGATAACACTTGTTGGAAATCTAAATAGAAACCAATAGTATTGTAATAAGATTGTGTAAATCAAACGTGTGAAATGGTTGATAAATGTAACTTGAACTGGCATTTACCAAACAAACTGGAAAACATACTGGAAAATGTGTATATTTATCTAACTAACTTTTAACGCATATATATATATTTATATATATATATATATATATATATATATATATATATATATATATATATATATATATATATATATAAATATATATATAAAGAACAATTTTAAATTTGGACTTTTATTTCATAAATTTTTTCCTAGTATTTTAAAAACATTTAGGGGAACCCTGGGTAGAACGGGGTTCGGGGCGGAATGAAGTTCGACGTTTTTCAGTGTCAAGGAGGCGCTGCCAGCGAGCGGCAATAAGTAAAACTAGAACAACCTGTTACCGCTCAACTACGGCAGCCATTTTAGTCTGGTTTTTTGAGCGTTCGTGCTTGAGATTTTCATTGTTTCATTTTTTACTCCTGTATTATAACTTTTAATGATTTTATAACTAAGGTAAGGTATAAATACTTGTTTACATTACAACTATAATTACTACTTGCTTGCAGTACGTTTAATTGTCTTTCGTTTCGTGTAGTTAAATGTTTGTTTACGTATCTTCCTGGAGTTACTGGAACTCCCTAACCTCAATCGTGTTCCCGGGGCGGAACGGGCGGGGCGAAATGGGGTACCTTATTCTTTCGATTTCAAATTTCAGATGGTTCGAAATTATAAGAATAAAACAACTAGGCAATCATGGTCTATCGAGGAAATGAATAATGCTATCGAGATGGTTATTTCTGGCCAATCTGGGTATTTGAAGGCTTCGAACCAATTTGATGTTCCCCAGTCTACTCTGGAAAGATACGTTAAAAAAAGAAGGGAAAACCCCTACTATAAAATTGATAAAATGGCTGGGAAATTTAAAAACATATTTACAGAAGAGCAGGAACTTGAGCTCGTTAACTACTTAAAAACAATGGAGGCTAGATTATTCGGTTTAACAATGAAAGACTTGCGTAGTTTAGCTTATGAGTTGGCTATAAGAAATGGCATTGGTCATAGATTTCAAAATGGAATCGCAGGCCAAGATTGGGCCAATGGATTCCTTAAGCGACATCCTACTTTATCTGTTCGCAAACCGGAAGCAACATCTGGTGCAAGAGCTATGGGCTTTAATAAAGTAGCTGTAGATAATTTTTTTTCTTTACTAACGAATTTAGTTGACAAGTTAAAACTAACGGCTTGTCAAATATTTAATTGCGATGAAACGGGTGTTTCAGTGAACCCCAAAAATCAATCAAAGATCATAGCTTGCAAGGGGAAACGTCAAGTCGGATCGTTAGCATCCGCAGAAAGGGGCGAAACGGTAACCTGCCTTATTTCTATGTCGGCAAGCGGTAATTACATGCCCCCAATGCTTATTTTTCCTCGAAAGAAGAAGCAGAAAGGATTTGAATTAGGATTATCACCAGTAGGTTGGGCTGAGGTGCATAGCACTGGATGGATGACTGCTGAGTTATTTCTCATATGGTTTCGAAAATTTGTGGAATTTTCTAAGGCATCAAAAGATTACCCGGTTCTTCTTATATTAGATGGCCATTCAACACATACCAAGAACCTTAAGGTTATAGACTACGCGAGGGAGAGTGGCGTTTCGTTGCTATGTCTACCACCACATTGCTCTCACAGGATTCAGCCTCTTGATGTTTCTTTTATAAAGCCTTTAAGTCTTCATTACAGCAATGAGCTTCGAAAATGGCAACGAAGCAACCCGGGGAAAGCCGTAACTCTATTTCAAATATCAACGCTTTTTGGTTCAGCTTTTATCCAAAGCGCAACAATGAAAGCAGCTATCAATGGTTTCAAAGCTACAGGAATATGGCCAACTGACCAATCCATATTCACCGACGCCGATTTTCTCCCAGCAAGCACAACTGACATCAGACTTGGTAGTCCTTCAAGTGAAGAGGTCATCGTATCTGGAGCCGAACAGTCAGAATTGCCTTCGTGTAGCACACCGGCTGACGAGAATTCGACCAACTCTAATGATGACACGCCGGCTAAGAAGGTCCGATTTAATGAGTCAAGTCTTGCAACTCCTGGGTGCTCTTGGATGACAACATCTAACATGACCTCTTCATTTCATGTTTCACCTGAAATTGTTATGCCAATTCCAAAAGTTAAAGAAAGCTCGAAAAGGAAGAATCGGAAGAGGGGGAAGACGCTGTCTTAACAGATTCCCCATACAAAAAAAGAGTTAGAAGCCACTATTAAGGATAAAGACGGGAAAAAGTTAACCAAAGAAGAGAGAGCAAGAAAAAAATGTTTAAGAAAGAGAATAAAATTAAGAATGTTATAACCAAAGGAAAGTGCCTGAAGATAAGTGAAAAAAATAAGGAGCTGAAGAGAAAATAACCAAAGGAAAGTGCCTTTATGGGCACTTAAAACTAAATAAATAGAGCAAACTTTTGTTTCTGCATTTTCACTAGTTTTATAAGATTTTATAATTACTTTTCCTTACCACCCCGTTCTGCCCCACTACCGGGGCAGAACGGGGCAAATGACATATTTTTCTATTTTTGAAAAAAAAAATGTATCGTTTTTTTCTTTTCTTTCAATATCATTATATTTTTGAGATTATTACATTATATTCTGTTCATAGAAAATTTTATTCTCTCTTAATTAACCCTTTCGTATTTTAAAAACGTATTTTCAACTTGGTACCCCGTTCTGCCCCGGGTTCCCCTACTCAATCTTCAACAATCTTATTCAACAACCTATAATTAAGTTACATTTCAAAATATTAGCAAAATTGTGCCAGCTTTGTAAAATTTGGAGTTGAATAAAATTAGCGCATGTTGATTTTCCAAAATGTGTTCTAATAGTCTCATTTTTTTATATTTGGGATGAAACTAAAATTTCCAATTTGTTTTGATATTTTCCTACACATGTGTAAATGTTAAAAATATTAAACATCAATAAAACACACTTATATTAAGGTGATAATTTATATTTTTATGTTTTATTATATTATATAATATATAAATCTATTATATAATTTATATTTTATATTTTTATTTTAATATTATTTAAATATTATTTTATAATAATATAATTTTAAAGGATTATATATTAGTTATGGTTCTGTGTTTTTATTTATTATTGTTATTGAAATCAAAAACACAAATTAACAATTAGCACTTTAATAAACAAAATGGAAATAGTGCATATTCGGGATAATGTTAACATTTTCCCGCAATTGTATACTGCTGTCACCCCAGTTGGCAAATAAACATTGTGTGCACATTGAATACAATTGTAGAATGCAATCAATACATTAACTAAATATATCATTTGCTAGTAAGAAGGCTAACATCAAAGTATATTTAAGATAAACTTTGTATTCATAAATTTTAATTTTAAATAATCTGCCCTAAAAAGAATCGAAAGTTAAAAGCCTTAATTCAATTGTTTGGTATACTAGGACATGGCGATTGTGATAAGATTTTGTAGGATTTGAATTAGATATACAAAAATGGCATAGCTAAATCAATTATGTTAAACTAAAGTTTCATTATTTATTTTATTATAATATATTTCATTATTGACAATCTACTTTTACTTCAGTATAAGGCGAATGCATACATTTATTAGGCAATGTAGACATCATACGACTATCTACTTTACCGTGACATATACATAACATATATACACTGAATTGATAAAATCATTATGTTTTAACTACGCTTATAATATATAAAAATATTATAAATAACATATTATTCACAGTTATAAAAATTTCTACACGATTTTACACTTATCACGATTCGAGTTTCGACTGTTAAAAGTCATTTTCAAGTAAAGCTTATGTTAAGATTTTAAAATATTTTGAAAAATTTGGTGGAAATTGAGGAAACATTTTTAGATTTAAGGGAATGTGTTGGGATGTAGAAATGACATAACTTTGATAAAATTACTTTAAAATTACGGTAAATTTGTGAAAAAATATCTGAAAATCCATAAAATTAATTCCAAAATAAAATTCATTCAATATAAAAAATATGAAAAAAATCACTATATAAATTTCCATATTACAAGAAAAGAATTAAGAAAATATATACTATGTTCGCTAATTAAAAAATTGACTAATAACAAATAAATATAATTACTATAACTAATTACCGTACTATAGTACGGTTTGGCTCCTGCAATTTACTGCTAAGAGAGATTTTGTGGTTCGCTAGAAAATGACATAACCTGATAAATAATAATAAATATAATGAAAAATGAATAATATGAAAAGTTTTGTGAGAGAAAATTGGGAAAATCAGTAAGATGATGATAAATGATGAAAATGAATAACAAATAGATATGTCACACCGAATGAAATACAAGACATAAGTGTACTAACCTCTGCTAACACGGGCACAGATCACAACCTAGTGCTCGGAAAGTTCGTCATAGAGAAGCATCGAAGAATTAAACGAAGACCGATAATGATTGAAAAATACAACCTAGAATCATTGGATAACGGCTGCACCAAATACCTATATGAAAGCAGACTAAGTGGAAAACTTACATCGGGAAACATAACAGACAAGAATGTGGAGGACAGCTGGAATATAATTAAGAGATGCATAAAGGAGGCGGCTACCGTGTAAATAGGGAAAAGAACCATAAACTTAAACTCGCAAAACAAAACCAAGTCCTGGTTTACACAGGAGGTAAAAAGGCTGGCCGAGGAAAAAAAGGAAATCTACCTACAATATAAAAGTACACCAACAGAGGAAAACTGCAATAAGTATAAAGAAACAAGCAATAGAGTAAACGCGGCAATCAGAAGAATCAAAAGGGGAATACCGGGAGAAGTTCTCCACAGACATGGAAGACGATCTTTATGGAGCCCAGAGGAGAGTTTGGAAGATGCTAAAAACAGAAAGAAGCCCCTAATCGAATACATCCAGACCAAAAAGGTTCCATTGAAAGAATGGGAGACATATTTTGGAAATTTATATGACAACACGGACAATACGGCAGAACCTCAATCACTGGAAGCAGAGGAAGAAATCACGACTAGATTAATGGTTACAGAGGAGGAAGTTAGGGTGAAGATTAAAAACTTGAAAAACAGAAAAGCTCCGGGAGTGGACGAGATCCCCAACGAACTCATAAAATCTGGAGGTAAAAAGCTAACAAGAAAATTAACGGAACTGTTTAACAAAATAATAAGTGGCATAAGTGGCACAAATAATAAAGAGTGGCACAAAAGTATCACCATACCAATTTTTAAAAAGGGACTAAAAACTAATCCGGAGAACTACAGAGGCATAACAATGCTTTGCACCACCATGTAACTGCTCACCAGCATTGTCAAAAGCATTCTAGAACGCACCATCGAAAACAAAGATGAACAACAAGGATATCGGAAGAACAGATCGACAACTGATGCCTTGTTCATTGTGAGACAGGTAAAGGAGAAGGCGATCGAATTCGGCTACCCTGCTTATGTGTGTCTTATCGGCCTAACTAAGGCATTCGACAAAGTACAGCTGCCAGACATATTGGACATATTAAGAGACACATATTGGACATATTAAGACAAATCCCAACATCAATCATAAATATAATCAGAAATCTGAACACAGGCAACACTACAAGAATAAAAGTGGACCAGCAAACAACAAAAGACATATCGACACTAACAGGAATAAGACAGGGTAGCCCATTCCTTTTTTACCTTATCATGGACGAGATTATACACAGTGTGAGAACAATGAACAGGGGATACATACTGAATATAATCAGGTGTGTTATGCGGATAATGCGGTAATCCTGGCAGAAACAGAAAACAATTTGCAGAGGCAAACACATTAGTTCTATCAGACTAGTGAAAGATACAGCATGTCAATCTCCATTTATAAAACAAAATGTATGACCTTCTCCAAAGAACCAGCAAGTAAAGTCGTAATAGACAATAAATCAATAGAACTGGTAATGAGCTTCCGTTACCTAGGAGCGGACACATCAAGTAGCAACAACCCGATAAACAACATAAAATCATAGGTCAACAAAGCCGCAACAATCTCAGGATGCCTGAGAGATATTATCTGGAAAGACAACCACATGCACATCGATAGTAAAGTGCGGATATATAAATCCTGTGTTAGACCGGTGCTAACCTATGGTATTGAAACGAGAGCTGACAC
The DNA here is from genome assembly GCA_944588485.1 of Phosphuga atrata. NCBI lineage: Eukaryota > Metazoa > Arthropoda > Insecta > Coleoptera > Silphidae > Phosphuga > Phosphuga atrata. The sequence continues at coordinate 34,220,021 of OX155901.1, forward strand.
GAATAAGACAAAAAGCATGCTCAGAACAGCGGAGATGAAAACATTAAGAACCATCGCAGGGAAGACACTTAGAGATAGGGTGAGAAACAACGACATAAGAGCGGCATGCAGGATGGAGGACATAGTGAAATGGGGGAGGGAAAGGAGAAGATATTGGCGTGACCACATAGACAGAATGAACCAAGAGAGACGATAAATAGAAACCAACAGGATTCTAATAAGATTGTCTAAATTAAACGTGTGAAATGGTTGATAAATGTAACTTGAACTCACGTTTGCCTACCAACCTGGAAAACATACTGGAAAATGTGTAATTTATCTAACTGGGTACTTTTACCGCATATATAAAGAACAATTTTTACACAATTTCATGACGATTTTTGGGATTTTGTAGCTGAAATCTGAAATAATGTGATTAACAGTCATAGAAAATTTTGGTAAATCTGCAATTTTTTAAAATTAATGTAGGTTATTAAAGAATGTAGATTAATAAAAAATGTAGATTATTAACTAGTTTGTAGATTATTAACCATATTGATCTTGATTAACTTCAAATTTGGTCATGGGTAAATTGCAGAGTCTGGCCATTCTCGATTTTTATGGGTTTTTACCCGGTATAACTGTAGCTAATAGTCTTCCATGCTCTATTGGTAAGCACCGAAAGCTAAAATGAAGTTTCTACGTGAATTGGTTCAAGAAATATCGGGGTTTTTCTTAATGCATGATGCTACATGAAAATGACCAACAGCCGAAACTCAAGTATAAATTTATATAACTGTGAATAACATGTTATATTATTAATATTAACTTGATTGGCCACATTGGACCACTCAAGTCCACTTGATTCCATGTTCACTTTCTCTTTGAAGATTGCTCTATTTGTTTCTCACGCTCAGCCCAGTACTTTTTCATTCGTTCCGAACGCAATTTTCTTAACTCGTCTGAAATCTCTACCGGTCTTTTATGTGTCATTTCTGCTGAAAATTTCTGATTCTGAAGGAAAGTGTTAATTTTGTTTTAGTTTTATGCATCAGTAATTTTGAGTACAACGGCTTCAAGATCTTGCTGAATTTCTTTGACCCACTGTCTTCCTGTCTACTTTCCGAGACTTCTCATCACTAGTTGTTTTAATAACCTTTTGTCGAGCAGTCGTAAGACATGAAAGAAATATGAGATTATTTTCTTCTTCATTTGGCTCAATCTCACGATAGACAGTTTCTTTAGCCAGAATTCTCCAGACCCCATAAACTTGCAATTTGTTATTGATGCAAGTTCTGATAATTCTTGGTTCAGTCTTGGGAGTTGATCGGTTCTTCTTTCATTTTTAATTTGGAACAGAGTTTCACAAGCATAAGTTGCTTCCGGAAGAGTTACAGTTTTGTAATGTTGGATTTTAGTGTCTATTGACAGGCATTTCTTATTATATGTTGAGCAGGTTGGAAATTGTGCTCTTTTCATTTTGTTTTATTTATCCATGTTGCTTTCTCTCCCAAGTTGTGCAAAATGATTTCTCCAGGATACTTAAATTGTAGAACTATGTTAATTGCTTGATTATTTATGAAGATTTTATCTATGCAAAGAGATTTCATGGGCATGCTTTCAGTTTTCTCAAAGGATATTTGTAACCATGTTTTTGAAGAAATTTTCTGGAGACTTGTGATCTGAGCACGAACTTCTTCCATGTCAAGAGAGGTAAATAGTCAGCAAACCCGCGATAGTTTGCTCTTATTGATGGTTTTGCTCCAATTTTGATATTACATGGATTTTATTTTTGCAAGATTGTCATGAGGTAATCGAGGGCCACATTGAAAGGCAAAGGGGACAATCCATTACATTCTCTGAGTCCTGTTTTTATTCTAAAAGCTTTTGACATTTCTCCTCTGGCAATTAAATTTGTGTTAGTTAAAGTTAGCTGAATGAGTCTTCTTGACTGCTTGAAATTAGCTGAATCAGTTTGGGATGGAGACCATATAATCTAAGGATTTTTAGAAGTGTGGGTCCATGAATACTACCAGAGCCTCTCAGAGAAAATACGAGGCCTGGGGCAATTGATATTTGGAGGCCCCCTCCTACATCCGCTGAAAAGTAAAAACTTAGGAGAAGAAAATATTATAGTTTTTGTTATGGTAGTATTAAATATTTATTTAATAAGTAAATTTTCTTTACAAATGCTTTTCGCGCTTTAGCATCAGCAATTTCAGGTATAATTCGGTTGGGATCTTGGAAAAAGTGAGGCCCCTAAAATTATGTGGCCCAACTGGCAACTTACCCTTCATCAATTGTATACTGTATTATTGTATACCCTTCATATGTTCATAGAGCTCAGAGTTATGCCGTCTTCGGAATTCCCCATCTTCATTTACCGGGTCTAGGATCTTCCTGATGATTCTCCTCTCTCTGATTTCCAATTTCTCTACTAGATCTCTTCGGTTCAAGGAAAGACATTCCATGGCATACAGGGCTTCTGGTCGTAAAACTGATGTGTAGTGCTTAAGTTTCAGGTTGCGTGACAGGCATTTCTTATTGTAAGTGTTCTTAGTCAGTCAATAGGCTAGTTCTAACTTGTTGACTCTGTTGGATAATGATGCTCTTTCTGATAAGTTGGGTTCAATCCATTCGCGGAGATACTTAAATTTTTTAGTCTCCTTGATGTTTCCCTGTTCTAGTAACATCTCTCTGTTTGTTTCTCTGATGTTGGTGAAGAATTCTGTTTTCTCCAGCGACACTTGAAGACCCACTTTGGCAGCCTGTTTTCTGAGGCAGTTTACCTGCATTGTTGCCATCCCAAGCGGATCAGCAAACAGTCATCTGCAAAGGCCAGGCAATCTACAACCAGTCCATCGTTCTTAAATCACAGGTAGATACCACTCTGAGCACCCAAATTGTTCAGTTCCTTGCGCCATTCTCTCATAACCTTTTCAAGGACACAGTTGAAGAGAAGTGGGGAATGTACATCTCCTTGTCTCACTCCAGTTTTTATTTCGAAGCTTTCTGAAATCTCGCCTCTAAATTTAACCTTGGAATTGGTGTTCTAGGATTGGGTCAAAGTTTCTAGGATGAGTCTGCGGGTTTTATTGTCTAGTCCTAGTTCCTGGAGTACTTTGTTAAGCGTTTCTCTATCAATGGAATCATAGGCCTTCCTAAAATCAACAAAGGTGACGACCACCTTGCGGTTTCGCATCTTGGAGTATGCAAGTACAGATTTAAGATTGAGGATCTGTTCAACACAGGATCGGGTCTTCCTGAAGCCCCCCTGGTATTCTACCAGTTGACTATCCAACTGATTTTATGCCCTTTGTAGCGCCTTCGAGAGAATCTTGTATGTTACCGGGACGAGAGAAATTCCACGGTAGTTGTTTAGACCAGTAAAATCTCCCTTTTTGTGAAGCGGATGGATCAGAGCAGATTTACAATCGGGTGGTAATTTCTCTGTTTCCCAGATGTCCTGGATGATCTTGGTTAGTTTACGCACGGCATTGTTTCCAGCACCTTTCCACAGTTCAGCAACGATGCGTCCTCTCCGGATGCCTTATTATTCTTAAGAAGTTGAATAGGTTATATAATATTTTTACATATTATAATTGTGGTTAAAACTTAGTGAATTTATCAATTCAGTGTATTCTTAATGCAATTGCTGATGCAGTCTTTAACACTAAAACTTCTTGCTAGTCATCTAGTCCGCCGTTAACAATTTTAATTCGCGCACGGGCCTAATAATCTACGTATTGTTACAATCTTAATATTAGGTTAATATATTAATAGTATCTTACGTAACGAGAGTTGTAAGAAGCATATTACGTAAGAGCGGAACAGTGCACGCGATCAGTGCAAAGTGCAAACGGAACAGCTACGACCCGCGTAGCGGGGAGTGCGTAATTTCGCGAGTAATTGCCTTACAACTCGAGTTATGTACTATACTTTATCTACGACCAAACTAATCTGTTTCTGTTTAATAAGAAAAATATGTTTGATGTAACAAATTATTATTATTTCTTATTAGGTTATGTTTATTTAATTATCATTATTTAAGATTATAATAAACAAACAGTTGTATTTTCATATATAACTGTTAATCGAGATTATTTAACTTGAAAGAAATAAAAAGAAATACATTCTTAATGGTTACATGCCTTATTATTTAGTAGATATTTGGGTTAAACTGGAATAAATTTGCTAAGAGTTATAGGCAACCCAATGGATGCAATGTCAATTTCCGTTAATATAAATTGTGGCATGGGGGGCGCTGAACGTATGAGCAGGTAGTAGCAGTTCTCAACAAATCAACGAATCGTAAACCAAACGCACGTGTGTGTTATCAATCATAACTTATCATTAATCGCGGACTCTTACATACGTGTGTATTATAATGTATTTACAGAGTCCACGAACTGTATAATAATGGACATTTACAATAGTAGTCGTAGATAAAATATTAAACACATTTAATATTAACGCACGAGTCATGTTAATCTTATCTACATCGTTTCAATTTTAGTATTAGTACATGTATTAAATATATTTGATTGTATTTAAATTCGCTGTTGCTAATTTTAATTCTTGCGTCGGGACCATGATAATATTTTGCTAAACCTATAATTGTTTTGTAAAAGGTTTATCAAAATAGGCAAAAATTTTTTTTTTTAAAAGAACTACAATTTGCAACGCCTTGTATATTTTCTGCTATGTGATTAGACAGAAGTTACGCAGTCGAAGAAAACATACATCAGCTGTTTTGAAAATACAAGTCATTTTTTTTATATCAAAAACCTGGATATTACTTGAACCAGTCGACGTAGAAGATTCGTCTAAGTTTTCCACGTTTACCAATATAGGTACTTCGAAAGACGATTACTAATAGTTATATGAAGTAAAAACCCGACAAAAATAAAATTCGAGGGATTATTCGATTTTTACTCCTTTAGTGAATCTTACACATTTGATTATTTATTCTTACTTGCAAAGTTCTGTTCATTTAATCACAACTTAACGTTGGTTTTCATATAAAATTTTGTAGAAACTAATTTAATAAAAGATTCAGCAAGATTTCTTGAATGTTGCTGAATCTTTTATTAAATTAGTTTTTACTAAATTTGAAATGAAAATCAACTTTAAGTTTTGATTTAGGGAACAAAACTTTGCAGGTAAGAACTTTAATTTCAAAGGCAGTTTAATAAATAATGTAGACTAATGCATAATAGAATAAAATAGCTCAATTAGCAAATTTGCTCTTTAGTATAATATATAGTTTTCTAATTCTTGAGGGCGGAATTAGATTCATAGTGAGTTTACAAAAGTTTAGTCTTTCAAATATGTATTGATTTAAAATTTTATGAAAAATTTTACAAATTAATAATGATTCAAAGTTTTACAATTGAGTGTAGAATTTCTGAAATATTTAAGAAATCATAATACTCTGTAATGAAAAATTCACTATGTTTTTAGCACTAACTTTGTAAAAATATTATATAATTTGTGAAGTTAAATAAATCTGAACAGTTAACACCACTTGAGTTTCGACTGGTCATTGAATTTCGTTTTTAAGTGGGACTTTTTAGTGGGAACATCTACGTAGTAATGGTCCCAACCATACTTTTCACTAAATATTTATTTAATTTAGCTCTTAATTTAAATTTGGTTTACAAAAATCAAAATATTCACGACAAATTTTGTATTCTTTGAGAAATTGATACCCACAGATTAACAAAATTAAAAAAATAACCATTTCATGTTTTATGTCAAAATAATATGCTGAATATTTGTTTTTTTTACAATTTTTGTATAAAATTAAATTGTTTATTTTATTCCCCATTTCACAGAATTATACTATTTCCAATAAATATCATATTTCAGTGAATAAACAATTTAATTAGAAGTCCATTTGGAAAATGAATATTCATCAAACATTTATCAGGAAGTTATAACAAAAATGTAACATTTTAATCAATACTTTTAATTAACAAAATATCAAACAACAATTATTACGTCAAACTTAAATTACGTTATGTCATTATCATACTTATTGAAATTACAAAGTAACTAAAACACTTTTTTTCGATATTTGTCTAAATTGAACCAAATATATTAAAGATAGAATTGGTAAAACCATCCTACATTATAGAAAATCATACAAACGGAACTTAAATCAGCTTAAAACAAACGGAACACAGCCTGAATATATAAATATATTCAGCCTTTCCGGAGCTCTATAACAATTGAGTATACGACGTAATTATTGAGTCTCTTTAGGACTACCAAAACAAATCTCACATGAAATTTGTAAGTTATTTTGGTAAGTGGTTTACAAATTATTGTTCATGGAAGCAATTCTGTGCTGATGAGAGATAAATCTCGAAAGGCGTCCACAGATGGCTATCCACTTAAGATATCAAAGATTAGATTAAAAAAAATGTATTTCTTTTAAATATACAAATACACAATAACAAATATTTACAGAAAATACTGGCCACAAAGGCAGTGCCCGTGCGTAGCCAGGAGTCTTTTAAAACAAATAAAATTTATCTTCTTTTATCTTAGAATGAAAAATAAAACTTTACACTAATACAAAATTAAAAATAAAATAATTGAAATAATTGAAATAAAATAATTCTTCTCACTGTTATTAATATTTGGAAAATGTAAAAAAAAAATTAAGTTCTGCTAAATGTATTTGGAATCAGTCGTTCTATTGCACCGCAGTAACGGTTATACCTCATAGACAAGGAGACCTCCTCCGATAGGCGATTGTAAAGTCTGGGTCCCCAGCGTGCAACGCGCCTCTCAGCCAAGGAGGTTCGGCTGCGAGACTCGTACGGGGGCAGGCGTTGTTGTCTGCGAGTCGCGTGATTGTGGGCCGGGGTCACAGGGAAGTCAGACTAGTGCTTATGAATGAATTTTAGAGAATTTAATATAAACAAATTTTGAATATTTAAAGTCCGAAATTCAGTAATAAGAAAAGCTTAGGGATAAACAAGTGGTTTTTTTAGACCAATTTTTATTATTCTTTTATTTTTGCGGTTCCACAGCCTGCCCACAATTGCCCCAACCCACAATCCCATACTCAACGATGGACTTGACCAACGCCAGGAAAAAACCATTCTCACCTGCTCCGCAGATAGTACACATCTCAGTTGGACAAACTTATAAATTGTCTTCCTTAGTCTGCCGCACAGGTACGAGATATGACAGTCCCACCGCAAGTGTCGGTCCACCATAATGCCTAAATATTTAACGCTATCGACCAAGCGGATTGAATCACAAGAGCAAATCTGTTCATAACAACACGTTCTGTGAATCAACAGGCGAAAAGTTTCTGCTGGTTGTCCCAGGAGCTACAGTTTTCTTCAGTTAATTTATTATTTTTATAATTTCATTTTCACATACTGGCCTAAAGAAAAAATAATTTGAGTAATTGTTCTGGTTACTATAATATTCAGAAGTATTTATACAATTGCTGTTATTATTTTATAACAGAATGTTTATTAAACTCAAGGGCCATTTCAAATGGCTGATTTGCATGAAAAGAGCGATTATCAGCAGTGATAATCTTTGAGATAGTAGCCATAGCAGTTGTGGCACAATCAGTCACCTCATTGATTGTTTGCCACAATTGGCGTAGATTATTACCACATTCATTAATTTTATTAAAGTAATAAATTTCTTTCGCTATACTGATTGACGTTTTCAAAATGTTTCTATATTTTTTAAATTTTACCTTTAAAGTTGTATTAAAAGGCTGCTTAGGTATTTTATTAGCTAATTTTTTCCTTGCACGAATTGATCTAACAATGCCAGAAGTTATCAACGGTTTGATTTTAGTAAATTTATGTGCACACTTTGGTTTATTTAGATCACAACTATTATTTAATATGTCTAATAATTTAGAATAAATTCGATCAAAACCAAACTCCGCATCCGTCTCCTCAAGAACCAATGCCCATGATTCACTTTCATTTCTCATCTTGAACATTGTTCATAAAATTTTTTAATTATGTTATTTTTATTTAAAATAGAATTATCAGCGACCTCATGGACATGGGATTCATTAGGACACAGAAAATCTTGTCCCATAGCTACGTCATGATCAGTCGTGGACCATGACAAAATGGTAGTTTCGAGGGTAAAGTGTACAATTTTTAAAAACAAATGATCCAAACAAGATTGTCTGGTTGGAGTAAACCTGGTACACTCGTAGAGCCACTTAACAAAACCATTTTCATGCATTATATCTAAGTATCTATGCCCTATAGGAGTCAAGTTCTCCTCCAGAATATCAATATTAATCTCCCCAAGTACTATATGATGTTCGTACTTAACCTCCCTGAGAAAAGCTTCCATGTTATTAAGGAACCCAACGACATTCGTGTCATTCGGGGACCTATACACCGCAGTGCAATAAAAAACTCCGACTCACGATTACTTACAACAAAATTTAGCGAATTCATATTTTCCAAATCGAAATCACAAATTTTATAATTAATACCAGATTTTATATACAGTACAATTCCATCACATTTATTATATTTACCAGGTTTAATAGTTTTCTTAAAATTTGGAAGTTCAAATCCATCGTCATTATAGCATAACCAAGACTCTGTGAGAACAATAATGTAAAAATCAACCTCTAGCTTACATAAAAGTACACATAACTCTTTAAATTTTTTTCTAATACTTTATACGATTATTTAATTTTAGGATTTTTAATGAATTAAAAATAAAAAAATTATGAACTTTCTCAAAATTTTGAAATACTAATGATTTGTTTGAAATTGGATTTAAATGTTCTAGTAATTCACCTATTTCCATTTAACTTAAAAATATACCTTTGTTTGTACTATAAATTTGATTAATTCAAAGAAGAGTTTACAGTTTATCAAGATCACTAACACACTTAATTTGCATTGAACGGTGACCGTCAGTCTTTTTTACAAATATTTTGCCATTTCGGGCCCATATGTACTTGTAACCCTTATCCAGAGCGAGTCTTCTAGATGTTTTTAATAGTAGTTGAACATCGGGAGCTTTGTGATCATTTGCAAAAAACACGGCTTTCAGGTAGGTTACCATTAATTAAGTGTGCTGAAATTCCAGGATTATTTTTATTAAGGCCAGAGACCTTTTTAAAGTGTGACAACCAAACCTCCTTATCTTGACGTCTACAGAAGACGTCAGTCAGAAAGACACGATCTTGAAAACAATGTTATTTTTATGGTTCTTGTTGAGTACCGCGAAGGTGGACTGAAAGCTATAAAATAACTTACAAATTTCAATTGAGATTTGTTTTGGTAGTCCTAAAAAGACTCATTAATTGTTATAGAGCTCTGGAAAGGCTGAATATATTTATATATTCAGGCAGTGTTCCGTTAGTTAAGTTTAAAAAATATATTAAAATTAGCAATTACTAAAATTTCTTGAAACTGTAAGTTCCAAATCCCTGAAATTAAATACTTGGAACATTTTTTTTAAATAATTGTTTAAAATAAAAAAAATATCAAGTATATAATTCTTTTAGTAAACGTAATGTCGTTTTTTGTGGAATAATTTACAAAAATTTGTTTCTTCTAATCGAAATTATGTTTCAATAATGCATTTCAAAATATTAATTTATTTTTTAGTATAGATATTGATAATTATCTGAAGATTTTCAGATTTATTGAAATTTTAAATGCAATCAACGTTTACCGTACTTCAAGTACAACATAAGCATGTATGTTGTTATCGTATGCCCTATGCATTAACTCTAAGTCTAAGTTAACCCTCGAAAACCTAAAAACTAGAAAAGTTTTGGACCACAGGATTTGTTATTAAATTTTTAAGTTAGAAAACAGTTTAAATCTGACATATGTGGTAAAATTAAAAAAAAAATTTAATAATTAATGTTAATTTCAACTTTAATGCTTTTAATAATAAAACTAAAAATTAGTTTACTAATTCATCCCAAAATTCCATCTAACATTTTTTTTAAATTCTATGAAATTAGACACATAGTATAAATAAAACCATCACAACTTCTGAGATACAGATTTGCCAAATCCTCTTTTAGGTTTTCGCGTCATTTTTATGTCATAATTTAGCGTTTTCAAGTAAGACAATGCCGTTGAAAATGAATGTCGGTTTTGAATACCGGGAGCATTAATTATCGCCCGGAGAGACCAAAGAATAAGTGGAGAGGAGCAAGGAGATCCCAAGTTGTAACAAGTTGAGCCCTAAACTGGGTGCAAAGGCAGTTAAAAATTAATACGCGTCCGCTGAAAGGGGGACTATGACTGATATTACGGGCGATGCGACGTTCGCGGCCTCCTGATAAACTCCGCCGGTTTAAAACGCACTTTACAAAATTGTAAAAAAAAGTTTATAACTTGATGTTTTTCTTAAATATTAATTTAGGTGATTAGTTTTTGTGAAATATATTAATTTAAAGTGTAATTAATTTATTATTCAATTAACACATTATCTCGAAAAAAAAGGCTATAGTTCGATTTCAATATAGAGTGTGTGGACTTATTGCTTCTAGTAAAGAATGCTTGTTAAGTTTGGCTGGAAGCGCTGGTTTAAAAATTTATTGTGCGCGATGAAGAAATTTCTGTATGTTTATTGAGCTTTTTAAGGATTTTGTTGGTTTATATTTTTAGTAAATGATTGCAATTTTGTTGGATAATCAAGTGGTAATAATATCCATTAGTCACTAGTTCGATAATCTAGATTTAACTTGTGACTTTAAAACGCGTTGCGTCGGATAATTGCACTTTCATCGCGTTTTCAAATCGGAAAGTTGCACAAATACAATTCATTTTACATAATTCTTTTAGGCAACTGACATTTAGTCACATTTTTTATAATAGTTTTTCTATTTTGCGTCTGTAATGGACTCATTACAGCATATGCGTGCGGTAATAACTCGCGGAGTGCTGTAATATTTTTAGTTAGTTAATTTATTCAAAGTTGGCACAGAAATTCAGAGCTGTCAGTGATGTCAAATTTTCGGCGAGATAGTTTTGAGGTTATGTGATGTGTGGAATCACAACAAAAATTTGCTCGTTGAAATAAATGTATTTTTGAATGGTATAAAGTTTATATAGAGAGAAATTTATAGTAAAAAAAACAAAAAGTTAACTTTAGATTGGTGTTAGTGTTAAAAATTGTGTTAAAAACAAAGTGAATTTGGTTTCAAGAAAATTATATTCGAAACGTCAACTTATTTTAATGTCAAATATTCTTTTTCTTTCTTTATGGGACTAAAAAAAAAAGTAATATATGAATATTATGTAATAGACCGAATGTGCGCCGGTATAAGCAATCAACCGATATCAAATGATATCGGAAGGGCACTGTCCTGGGAATCTTCCCCGAAGGCGGACGAACTATAAGAAATAGTCAACGGCATTGGAATCAGGAAAGCAATGGGAAACTACCTGATTACATCCTAGTTAATCAACATGGCTAATTTCATGGCGAGAATACCTGAGTCTAGTCCCATATTCGGATCTCCGTGGGGGACAGTTTTGAATGTAGCTAAGATGTAGAAGACGCATTTCCTGGTTAAATAATCTAAGAAAATGGTACAAGTATAGTTCCGTTGAGTTGTTTAGAGCTACAACATCAAAAGTGAAAATAGTTATGATAGCCAACCTTCTAAGAGAAGAAGGCACTTGAAAAAAAAGATGTGTGGAAATCGTGAATACACAAATTTAATTAATTAATGGTAATAAACAATATAACACATATTTATTTTAAATTCTTTTCAATGGAACAAGTATTAAAAATATTTATAGTAACATTGGATTCTTGAGCAGTAACACTCACACTAGGGACATTATATATAGTGCTACTATTACTGTTGCTATCAAATTGCAAATGTGGGGCACTAGAAGAACATCCAGGTAAGTTGATATTTGCTTGCCCAGACCCATGCATTTTAGATATTTCAATCATCTTTTTTAACGAAGCGTCAACATACCCCTCCGCAACAGTAGTAGACTTCCATCCATCATGATTTTTTATTGTCAAGAAATTACCACCATGGTTGGCCAAATGTGTCGCACTACTTCTTCAGAAACAATGTGCAGTGTAAAGATCGGAGTTTGGTAATTTGAGAAATGTCGCAATGTCTTTTGATATTCTCCCCATATTAATAGCAATTGGACTATTAATACAATGACCTATACGAAAAGTTAAGAAAAATCTCTTATGCGTAACATTATTAGGACGTAAGTTAGCATATTTCTTAATTAAGTCAATCCAATGAGGATCTGTAATTGCAAACATACTTGGAATCTAATTTTTTGTTTTGGATACAGACACAATGATGGAATCGGATCTGTATTCTATGTCATTGACAGACATATCCGTTATAACTCATTATAACCATTATCAAGACGATCTATAGAATACCGTTGCATACAAAGCTGCGATAAACATACAAATTTATCCACCTTCATAGCCAGATAAGACTTATCATCCACGTCCCTTATAAATTTATGAATATCTTCTTCTAAAATCTTCGACTTTTTAGGTGTATAGCCCTGAGATATCCGTTTCAATAAGGCCTGCAATTTACAATATTTGGATATATCTACATCCTTATGTATAGATAAACAGGACTTCAACATAGAATATATCGTCCATAAACTTGATGGTATATACTTCTTACGTTGTAATTCGAAGTAAGTAAGTAAAACATTTTCCGAAACAACTGTAACTTTATTTAGATTAAACCACTCCCACTTTACACCCACTTAAATTTGCAGTATTCTTTTTCATATCTTGCTTGCGATTTATATGGCAACAATTTATTCACTGTATTTGCAATTATTTCTTTCAATTCTAGTGGAGTGCAAGATATTTTTTTCATCCATTTTAATTATAACCTTTAAATTAATTTCAAATGTCAATTATCAGTGTAACCAACCACCATAAAATTTTATGGTGTAAAACATGTATGGGCGATTTTTTTTAGAAATGGCATAAAATGACACAAAATAGAAAAAATACTATAAAAAGCGCGTTCGTCAGGCGTTTTTCATCACTTGTCCATTAGAAAACTCCCCGCTACGCTCGTCGTTTTCCAAACTTGGACGCGTGCTGTAAAATCGCGCTGACTGAACTCTTCCTTTAATATACTATTTTTCTATTTTCGGTATATAATTAAGTCATTACAGCACTCATATGGGCCCGTTAATGGCTCTCCGAGTGCGATACAATTTCTCAATATGTTTCGGCGATTTTTTTATTTAGAAATGGCATAAAATGGCGCAAAATAGAAAAAAATTTTATTACTTTTTCAACAATTCTTAGCTAAAAGTCAACTAATCTTATCTACCTAGGCTTGTGTGTTTACTATTTTCTGTCTAGTCTTGCCTGCTTAGAATAGTTTGTCTTGACTTGTCTATTTAGTATTGTCTGTTTAGTATTGACTAGAGTTGTTTGTATTACCTTGTATGTCTAGCCTGATTAGAGTAGTTTGTCTTGACTTGTCTGTTTAGTATTGTCTGTTTAGTATTGACTAGAGTTGTTTGTATTACCTTGTATGTCTAGCCTGGCCTGTTTGTCTAGTTTTATCTGTCTAGTTTTGTCTGTCTCGAGTTGTCTCCGTAGTCATATATGTCTAGCCATATCTATTTAGTATTGTATGTTTAGTTTTCTCTGTCTATTATTGTCTGTCAAGTTTTATCTGTCTGGTCTTGTCTATCTAGTTTATCTGCCTGGTCTAGCCTATTTAGGCTTATCTATCTATTCTTGTATATCTAGTCTTCTTTGTCCAGTTCTCTATGTCTAATCTTTTTTGTCTAGTCTTATTTCCTTATCTCTATAGCCATGTTTATCTAGCCTTGTATGCCAAGTTTTGTCTATGTAACTTTGTATGTGTAGTTTTGTCTGTCTAGTCTTCTCTGTTTAGTCTTGCCTATCCGGTCTTATCTGAATGGTCCTGTCTGTCTGGTCTTTTTTTTTCGGGGGAAAGGGAATGCATTATTGCACACCGGGGCCTTCGTTCCCGTGTAGTGTGGGGTTCTCTGATCGTGTTCTTCGTGACTAGCATACCCATTAAAACCCCTCCTCTGTCTCTTCACAACACTCCACCTGGAACCGCGTGTGAGCATTACTTCAGGTGGGTGGTAGTGTTTGTTCTATTTACTTCCTTTCTCTTCTTTATTACCTTTCCTCATCTCGTTGTCGTCTTTCGCCTTCTGTGGTATTTGCTATGTAGTCCTGAATGTAACTATTTTTCAGTCTCTTCGTCACATGTCTAGTCGTCCATGCTACCTTCCTTGTATGTCGTGCGCTACTATAACCGCCTTCCATTCTCTCCAAATTTTCTCTTTTCCCTTCATGATTCCTGTGATGTGAGCTTGTACCAGATCCCAGTTATGGGATATATGTTCAAATCAAATCAAATCAAAATATTTATTTTATTTAAACCAATGAGATCTAAAATCTATAGTGTTTGTCAAGACAAAAAATACACAGAGAATTAAGACAATACAAGAGTAAAAACTTAATTAAATAATTAAAAATTGAATTCTGCTATCATAGGCTGTAAATTGTTTTAGTTAGTAGCAGTTCCTTCAGTCTCTTTCTAATTTTTTTATGGGACTTTTCTTCTGTTAAGTTGGTTGGTAATTGGTTATAAATAACAACTCCTTGATTATTTGGTCCTTTTCCGCAAATCGTAAGATTGGTCTTGGTCTTGTATAAAATATGTTTTCCCCTTGTGTGGTGGTGGTGTATATCCGAGTTCTTTTGGAAACGGTGTTTATTCTTATGGGTATAGCAGGCAAATTTCAGTATGTAAAGGCTCGTGATTGTTAGAATGCCTAATTGCATGAAATGTGGCCTACATGAAGTAGTAATACTGATACCTCTAATGGTTCTGATTATTTTTGTTTTGTGCCAGTAAGATTGTCTCTACCTGCGGCGAGGATCCCCATAGCAGTATACCATATGTAAGTAATGACTGTACTTCAGCAAAATAATATGTAAGAAGCTCTTAATTCCGTAAAAACTGTCGGATGTACCTGATTTGAAATATCTTCTTTGAAGTTTGCTGCAATTTTCTTGAATGGTGATATTCCAGTGCAGGTTTTCCTCTAAATGAATACCAAGAAATTTGATTACATTAACTCTCCTAATGGCGTCGTTATTTAATTTAAGTGGAAAGTCTTTGTCACGTGAACTGCGTGCAGTCTGAAATATCATATATTCGGTTTTATCTCTGTTGAGACAGTTTGCTGAGAAAAATTTGTTAAGTTTTCCCAGAAGCTAGCGTCGTCTGCATAGAGTGTGCAGTGATGTTCATTTATGAAGCTAGCCAAGTCTGAAATGTATAGTAGGAAAAATGTTGGAGCGAGGACACTTCCTTGAGGGACACCCATATTTATAAACGTAACAAGGGATTGGCCGACTTCCGTCCCCGATTTGACTTGAACAAGTTGCTGACGATTTTCGAGGAAGGACTTAAGCCATCTGGCGGATTTCCCTCTTATTCCATAATTGAAGATTTTGTCCAGAAAAAGACTGTGAGATACACAGTCAAATGCCTTAGATAGGTCGCAGAATATCCCAATCGGACTTTTACCCTTATCTAACTCATCTATGATTGTGTTGTAAAATTGAGCTAGTGCGGTCGTGGCAAAAGGTTGTTGCCTTGGAATAAGTTAAGTAGGAGTATTCCAGGATCTTAGCTAAAACAGATATTAGAGCTATTGGTCGATAATTGTTAGCATGTTTCTTGTCTTCCTTTTTGTGAACAGGAATAATAGTGGATATATTCAGGATTTCAGGGAATAGCTCATGTTGGTAGGAAGCGATTTAGGTACACATGCATTAGTGGTTTTTAGGGACCCCATAATTTGTAGAATCTCGTTTGGCGAAAATTCGTTAAGGAACATAGTATTTGGGTTGAAATTAAAGTGGCTCCAACAACCATATCCGTTGGTGTGATGTTCTAGCTGATTGACTTCGGCGCTTGATCAAAATAGTAGCTAAAGATTATCGCTATTTGCTTCGGTGCAGTGACAAGCTTGGAATTTTTCCAAATTTCGATCTTTTCAGAATTTTTAAGTTTTATTGGTTTGCTCCTTTACCACCCTCCAAAAAGCTTTCTGTTTATTCGGTGCTTGAATTACTCTTTGGTGAAGAAATTTTTCTTTTACAGATTGGATTAAATTGTTGTGTTCCATTTTTTGATACAGATACGTTTTATTAAACACTGGATACTGTTATACTGATGATACACATGATACTGATTACTGTGAGAATAAACATGTCCCTTAACTTAGCGGCAGACGTTTTTACCTCCTTGCTAATCCAATACTCATAATTGGCGTTGATTTTTGATATGGGGAAGCAGGAAAAGAAGTAATGTTGGAGGGCATTAATGAATAACACAGTTTTGCCGTTACAGTCTGGACTTTTGTAGTTCCCCGACCACGATTCGCTCTGAAGTTGTTCAGCGAAACGTTTGTTGTTAGAAATACACATATTTCTGGCGAGGAGGTATTTTTTTCTATACTGCGTCTTCAGGCTGCTGCTTAGCCTAATTAACCGGTGGTCTGACATCGGTGTATCTTCCACTGACGTAAATAAGGGGCTTCTTGATATGGCAAAGATGTTGTCGATTTTTGATCTTGTCGGTGACGTTATTCTAGTGTGCTGGTGCACATATTCCATCATTCTATAAGCCTCAAATAATTTAGTCAGGTGGCTTTTGTCCTTGTCGCTGTGATGCACTCGACCTGGCCCATATAGCTACTCCCCCTCCAGTTGACTTGGTTCTGATATAGTAGGTGATTAGTTTATAGCTGTGGATATGGAATAGGGGAAGATGTTCTCTGGATAACCATGTTTTAGCGAGACAGATAAAATAAGGGTTTTTGTCTTCAATAGCTAGTTCTAGCTGGTTGCTTTTCTTACGTAGTGCTTGGATATTTAGATACATAAGAATTTCCGATTGTTGGTGATAATTTTTATTTACTTGTTTAGTAAGTTCTTTGCCAGATTGGGGAAAAAATATTATATGGATACGTGTGTTACGTGGCCCTAGGTCAGGTTTCCTGATGTCCTCTCGTTCTCCAAAGAAAGTGATACCTTGAAGGAGGAATATTCCTCGGGGCGGTTATAGGGTAGCTTTTTGCAGAGGATTTGATTAAAGTTCTTTCAGGTACGATGTTATATCGTTTTCCGTTAATTGCGGTTCTAGTTGAGAAACATGTAAATGGGCGTATTTAGTTATAGCCGTTATTAACGTAGGTTCTGTATTAGAGCCAATGATTAAATTTGAGCGACGGGTTCTTTTCGTGTATTTTTTTGAGTTTGCCAAATCTCTTTATCGGGATATTTTTCTTTATCTAGGTTGACTTCGGTGTTTGACTGAATGCCTTCTATCTGGCCTAATTGTGCATCTTCTTGCGATTCTAGATTCTCCATGTCGGACCGCGGTTGGTTGACATCGGTGGGAATACATTTTTTTGTTTTGTCATTTGGAGTATGTGCCTTATCTTCAACACAGTTGTTTAAACGGGCCATTTCTGTAGGCATATTAAGAAATTTTTCGTTAAGAGTCTTATTTTCATTACTTAAAGGAGTGATTTGCTCGTTAGTTGAGCAATATAAGATTTAAGAGGTTTTATACTTTTATCAACTGCACTATTTATTATTTGGGAAAAATCTGGGCTACGTAAAAATGTAATGATTATATCACTGTAGTTGTATGAGGGTACGGTAGATCTCAAATCTCTTGGCATATTGATTTATAACTTCTGTGCTATTTAATTTATACACTTCTTTGATTAAAAACAGAATAATTTCTTGAATATTCGATTCACTGCGAGCACACAACCACTCGCGTCGGACGTTCAACGACAACTGCGTTCAAATGTTCTCTTCATCTGGTCTTGTACCGCATACTTATTGATACCTAATATAATCTATCTGGCCTTGTCTGTCTGTTCTTGTCTGTGCATTCTTGGCTGACTTGTTTCGCCTGTCGGCTGTGTCTAGTCTTCTCTGTTTAGTCGTGTGTCTGTAATGGTGTCGTGTGGCAGTGTGCTTTTCTAGTCTTGTCGTATTTATATAGTCTTCTAATATATCCTAATGTTAATACATTGTAATCCAATTTTGTCTCGCTATATCATTATAGATTAAAAAATGAAAGAAACTTGATAATATAAGCCTTTAAGATACGACTTTTGCATAGAAAAACGGTGAAGCTTGTTTAAAGTTAAGCAGTATACAAAATTTAAAATGAATATAATCTATAAATAATATATAAATGAATAGATCTCAAATCAAAATTAATAATCAGTTTAGATGGGCAGCACTCATTCGAAAGAGTTGGTCTTTTGAAAGAGTAGTTGTATAAAGCTAAGATCGGTCTCTAATGGTGTGTAAAAATTTTGCACGGAAAACGTGAGGTTATAACCCCGCAATCCTGCGATGAATGTACACTATGAAAGTAAGACCTACGATCACTTACGGGGCAGTCTCTATGAAGAAGCAGCTCGAGAAGATTCAAAGACTCCATTGCACCTTGTCTTGGAAGGGACCGCCAGATCGGCGATTGTAAGGTTCAGCAAAGAAGGAATAGGCAATGGCAAAATAATCGTGAGCAGAGACCGGAACAGCCTTGCTGCCAAGTCTGGAAGTACCAAAAGATGAAATGGAATGCAAATACCTGGCGTTGCGTGTAAATAGCTATTACCGTTGTAATTACGTACAATTATGATAATGATAATAAAAATTGAAAATTATATACGAAAAACCAAACAAATGAAAACACCAGTGTAAGAAGGACACACTCACCACTTCAACAATCCGGTGTATACCTAGACCTGCAGAGTTTGAAGGTTCCACCACGTGATTGAGCCAGCTGGGTTTCTTGAAACAGGAGATGAATACTGAATCCGGGGATTTTCCAGCAGTAAATTATTTTACAACCGCGGCGTATGACACTTAGATATTGTCCAGAATGTACAGATCTCTTTTAGGGTTCCGTTGTTATCAACAACGAACCCTTATAATCTCGATATGTCCGTCCGTCCGTCCGTCCGCAGTTTAGCTCAGAGACTAGTAGAAATATAAGGCTGTAATTTGGTATGGATTATACAGATTAGTCACGCCGACAAAGTGGTAAAATAAAATCTTGAGAAAAACATTTTTAGGGTACCTCCTTTACTTTAAAGAAGTGGTTACGTTTTTTTTTCTCGTCTACCCCATGGTGTAGGGTGTCGTTGGATAGGTCTTTCAGAAATATTACAGCTTTGTCAAAATAATATTTTCATTAAGAGATCCGTTGGTGAAATATTAAGCTTTAAAGTGCTAATTTTGAGTCAAGTGTCAAACTATTTCGTATGAATATTTTACAATGAATAAATTAAAAATGAAAATCATCTATACCAGCTTAAAAATCTGATAAGACTCGGGCAAAAAATACAATAAGAAAATAAGTTCTTTTTTAAATAAATCATAGAAAGAAACGGGAGGTACCATCTCTTAAGGCTTCGGTACAACCAATGAATCCATCCAGAGCGGGCACCTGTACTGCCAGTATTTTCATAATCAAATATTATTTGGATATAAATTTATATTTATATTTATAAAACAGTGATGATGCTTCACCAATATTTCTATAATAATCTACTATTACCTGTATAATAATCTACTAAAGTATCTTCCAAGCAGAGGTTCATGCAGTCGAAAGATGAGCAAAAAACGAATTGCTATACTGTCAGACAGCCAAGCAGCCACAAGGCTATTAGTACATACACCATTAGATTTTTCTAATGAAAATTAATATTTTTTTTAGATTCCATACCATTTTGGTATGGAACTGGGAAAGCTAAATACGCTCTGCCGAGAAAATAAAGTAACTCTGTATTGTGTGCCAGCGCACACTGGTATGGATGGAAGCGAAAACGCCGGTCACCTAACAAACAAGAGATCTAGTTTTAACACTTTCGTGGTTTCTTTAGAGTATGTACACCATTCACAAGAATGGAGATGAAGAAATAAGAAAACAATGGATAAAAACCTGGAAATAACTTCCAGGGCTAAGAGAATCCAAAGTAATTCTCGGAACTTTTAACCAGTAAAGAAGAAAACCTTGCCTGAAACTACTTGGATTGGAGCAAGCTTAGGATTCTGGCAGGAGCCTTCACAGCACACTGCAGACTTAGAAAACACCTCAAGAACCTAGACCTGGAGGAAGATAACAGTTGCACATTTTGTAGCTCGGCAGAGGAAACCCCATAAATCATCTCAAAGACTGCGGAGCATTGCTCCGCAAAAGAAAAATGTACCTTGTGGTCTGCTTGAACGAGGAGGAATTGCAATCCTTGAATCCCACCCAGATCCTGAAATTCCTAAGGGAATTCTGACTAGAGGATAATGCTCTCTGAATGTGTTAGTATATCAATGATTAGAGGAAGAGGGTGGGGTTCATAAGATCTGTAAAGGTCGCACAGTACAAGTCACCACCGAAATCTACATCTACAAAGCTAAGATATTAAATATATATTACAAATTTATAGAAGGAGTGCATTGAGGATTAACGTAACTAAATATATAATGAATTCCTTTTGTAGGATCGCGAGTACTAGTATAATATCTGCATATATTTGTTTATGTGAGATTATATATTTAAATCTAGAGTTTTACACGAAAAAAAGAGCGTGAATGTACAAATACGAGTGACAAATTAATTTGTGCACGCAAGTCTATATATAAATAGCGAGAACGGGTTTAGATAAAATATCAGGACATTATATATAGAAACAGCAATTTGAAATTAATTCATTGTATTGTGCTATTGCGTTTTGCGTGCGTAAATTGGATACGTGTAAGGATAATTTATTTCGGATTTGCTCGATCTGAAATGCAAGCGTTAATTATCGCGTTTCGCTATTTGAATAGGACGGGGATTTATTGCATTGATAATAAAAAGGCTAAGAGTTTGAAAGAGCGTATTCGTTCGGACGTAAGTTGGTTTTAAACTTAATAAAAGCTGGCAGGATGTAAAGTCGGAACGAAAGAAGTTGAAATTGGATTAGGTTAGTTAAACTATAATATAACAACAAAGTTAAAGGGCAATTTATTAGATTAAGGAAATTGTTGGTAATTTAGACTAGATAAATTGAGTTCAAATAGTTAGTAAAACTAATTGAGATAATTATTCTAGTAGCAATTCTTAACTATTCTATTACAGATTAATAGTTTTACTTTTAAGTAAAAACTTAAACTACATTTAAGTACATAGTAATCAATATTTAAAGAACAATTTGCAAAATTTTGAGGCTTTATGCTTTGGAATTAAGGGAAGAAAGTCTAAATTTGGGTCTATTATTGATATTTCAAATACAGATTTTATTAATTGAGACTTACGAAGAATAACGGGACAGGTAAATGCAATTTTAGACTAGATAATTTAAAAAAAAATAATATTTATTGGATTACAATCTAGTCTTTAGACTAATAAGTAATTTTATTTTCACCTAAATTACTAGAAAAAAATAAATAAATAAATAAAACTATGATATTGTCCACTGACGTCATCATAGAATCCGTAAAGGCGAATCACTTCGTTCATGTGTTCTTAGTTTGTACATTGTCACTATTTATAGCACAAACTCGAAGGGTTTAGTTCTTTTGAGTCTTCTCAATAGGTCCGTGTTTTCAAGTAGATGGACTGCTGCAACATTCACAAGGCGATGGAGTGTCTGCTAGTGAGCAGCAGCGTGTTTTTTAATAATATTATCCACAGTATCCACATGTAAGTCCCTATGGATATCGCCATTCCTGATGTACCAAGGTGCCTTCACTATGTTCCAGTTCCTTAGTACTTTATTCTGAAACCATTGTATGATTTGGATGTTACTTTGTTTGGCACACCCCCAAAGTTGTATACCATAGGTCAATATGGGTTTTAGTATTTGGTTATATAGGAGAAGTTTATTTTGAATCGATAGGACCGAATCCCTACCTATAAGCCAATAAATTTCTTTATATCGAATTTCCAAGGTTTCCTTCTTCTTTATGATATGTGCCTTCCAGCGCAGCTTTGCATCGAGAGTCATGCCAACATACTTTGCATTATTTGCGTAAGGTAATTCATTGTTATTTATGGTAAGTGGATAGTAGTTTGATTCTTTATTTGTGAAATTCACATGGACTGATTTTGATTCATTTAACTTAATTCGCCATTTTTGTATCCACTCTTGGATATAATTTAAGGAAGTTTGTATTTTCTCAGTTGCTGCTTGGTAAGTTTCTCCAATAGCTAGAATAGCGGTATGGTCGGCGAAGGTCGCCATAGTATTTTGTTCTAGTTGTGGAATGTCACAAGTGTAAAGTAAATATAGCGTCTGACCCAAAACGCCAAATACCGTCTGACCCCAAAAAATTTCATTGATTTCTGAGTACGAATCTTCCTGCCTTATTCTATAATTTCGATTTGACAGGTATGAAATCAGAAGATCAGAGAAGTGTTTTGGTAACATATTTCTAAGTTTATATATAAGACCATCGTGCCATACCCTATCAAAGGCTTGTGCTACGTTGAGAAATACAGCAGCACAAACTTTCTTTTCGTCGAGAGTTTTCTCTATAACTGCAGTTATCCGATGAACTTGATCAATGGTGGAATGTTTTTGTCGAAATTAAAACTGATGGTCTGGTATTATGTTATTTTTTTCTATTATAGGAATAAGACACTTTAAGAAAAGTTTTTCAAAAAGTTTAGACATGATAGGAAGTAGCGATATGGGTCTATAAGAAGCAGCTTCGTTTGGAGGCTTTCCAGGTTTTTGGTATCATTATCACTTCTGCAGTTTTCCATAACTCTGGGACATGCTTTAATCTAAAAGCAGCGTTTAAGATTGTTGCAAGTTTAAAAATGGCTTTACGTGGGAGATTTTTTAATACTTCTCCATTTATTTGATCAAAGTCAGGTAATTTTTTTGCAATTATTTTAGTTTGGATTTCTTACAGAACTTCCTTTGGGGTTACAAGCGTAATTTCTTCTTCTTCTTGAACAAATTCCGTGTTTAAGGAGAAACCATTACCTGGTACATCTAATGGCTGGAAAGTGTTTGCTAGGTGTTCTGCAAATCTTGTAGCTTTTTGCTCATTATTAATTGCCCATTTTCCGTTTTCATCTTTAATTGGAGAAGTTTGCACAATTGGTCTCCTAATTTTCTTTGTTGCTTTCCACAAGGAATAATTATTAATGCTATCAACGGTTAGTGATTGCAAATTATTTTTCATTGTGGTGTCGTTATATCTTTGGATTTGTCTTCTTAACAGCATAGTTAAGTTGTTAAGTAATCTGTTGTCTTGTGGGGATCTTGTTTGGTGCCATCTATTTCTTTGTTTTCTTTTTTGGCGGGCAAGGTTAATTAATGATGTCTATAGGATATAAAGTGTATTTTTATAGTTTCCGGGTGTATTTGTCCAAGCAGCCTGCTGTATGTCAGTAATAAGCTTTGACACTTCAGAGTCTAGCTGTTGTGGAGTTTTCAGTGGTACCTTTAAATTAATATTATTATCTAAGTCTATTTTGAAACTCTTCCAGTTTGTATTTTTATTGGTGAGACGAGGTGGACTTTCCATTTTTAGAACTATATCACTTAATTCTAAGTAGTACAAGAAGAATGGTTAGAGTTGATGTCATGGCATTTTTTCACTTCTAGTAATCTAGTAATTTCGAGATATATTCTTGTATATAAAGAAGTCAATTAATTCTGGTATTTTGCCGGTATTGGTAGGCCAATATGTAGGCTGTCCTGTAGATATCACCTCACAATGCATCTCATTGCATATAGCAGTTCACGTCCTTTTTTGGTACTGAGCCTGGATTCCCAATAAGTATTTTTAGCATTAAAGTCGCCTCCGAGTAAATCTTGTACCTAACTGTTTTAAGAAATTTGAGTAGTCTTCTTTCTTTGATTAATGTCTTGGTGGGCAGTATAAAGCAGCTACTGTGATTGGGTAGCGTTTAGTACTTAACTAGTGCCTAATTTAATGAATTCATAATGGCGAATGTTAATTTAAACAAAATTTAAAACTGAAAGAGAAAGCTTCAGATGTAAGTCTATATTATTCGAGGTTTAGACTAATTTTCAAAAGATTAGGACAATTAAGATTATTTAGTAGTTCAAATTATAGACATTTTCCGAAACTTACTAGATTTTCTGATTTGAAAAAATTTCATGAAGTTGGACTCTTTTGAACTCTACTAGATTCACACATTTCAAAATTAAATAAACTTTTGATATTGGAATTGTTTAATGATATATAATTGAGTTGTTGAATTTGTAGTTTATTTAATTAGTGCAGCGCATTTAGTTAATTAGCGCTAAACAATTAGCAAACAAAACAATGTTATTTGCAGAGCACAAAAAAAATAGAACGAAATAAATTTCAGTCAAAAAGTTTGAATTTGCACAAAATACACACTATGATCGTCCATTAACCGAATAAATATAATGTCCAGGCGCGATATATCATAAACCGTAAACGAATTTCAACCAGCGATAAATTATAATAATTTAATTAAACTTTATTTTATTGCGAAAAACCCGACTGAATCGATAGCGAAATCCAATTAAACTTGTCCCAAAAAAAATTCTCGCGAAAATAGTCCATACAAATTAACCTTTTCATGTAATACGGCTCTCCTTTCAAGATTTACTTTGCTTTTTTTCCCCCGTTAACTTAACAGTATATACTAATTATAAAGAAAGGGTTGTTTTTCAAAGCGAGTTTTTAAGTTAAATGGAAGTGAATACAATTAAGCACGTTGCAAACGAATCGGGAATTTAAGTTTTCTTTTACTGTTTCTTTCCTGGAGGTTTTGTGATAGGAAGTAAAGAATGGGATGGGAGGGTAAAAAATGTATGGGGTAGGTACAAATCATCTGCGACCGCTATAGATTAAACAGGGGAAGGTTTTTAAGGAGGAAAGAAAAAGTCAAATATTATATTTTTTTGGAGAAACTTCTTAGGATGAGGGGGGGGGGGGGACAAGTGGATAAGTTTTTTTCCTGGGTAAAGTACACTTTATTCTGTTATTTGTTAAGTTATTTATGTGGAAAAGTTTTTTCTTACTTTTCAGGGAGCCTTCCCGTCGGAAGTTGCAAAGTAAACGTAATGGATATTTATGCAAATAAATATTTTGAAATGTTTTCAAACAATAATGTTCAATGTGAATAAGAAGCTAAATGTAATTTTTTTAAACATCGAACTACCTAACCCGACGACTTTTTATTCATATAAAATAGAATATTTCTTTAGACAAGAAATTTTGTTTTAAAAAAACAACAAATTTATGAAAAATTAAACTGGAAAGTCTGAATTGTATATTCTTGTAATAATCTTTTATATTCGGTTTTAGCAAGTTCATTTTCAAAACATTCTTCTAATTGCCACACAGCAAACAAATCCAGAACACATATCGCGCGGTAGCGCGACCTCTCGATCCGAAATAAGAAAAAATATTACACTTTCTAGTTATAATGGGGTTTTCAATACGGACATAACAATTTTCTAATTAAATAAAACACAGAATAATTTAGATAGCGGGCTGAAATTTATTCCAGGTGTACTATACATGTTAAAATTATGTATGGATTTTGACGTCGTCCATATGACTACCACGAGCAGGACGGCAGCGATCGATTCTTTGGATCCAATTTTCTCACATATCAGCCGGAATGTTGGCAATTGGCAGTTGGCGTACGATATTGTTCCTGAGCTCCTATAACGTTGTTGGGTTATTGGAATAAACCTACAACTTAATAAGTTAATCCCATAAGAAAAAATGCAACGGCGTCAAATCACATGAGCGAGATGACCATTCGACTAGACCATATCTCCAGCTAAATTTTCCTTTCAATAAATCAATTGTTGCATCTTGTTGGAACCACATATCGCAGATGTCAAGTCCATCCAATTCTGCCCAAAAATAGTCTTCCAATATGGCACGATAGTGAACTCCATTGACCATAACATGACGATTATTTTCATCGACGAAAAAATACGGTCCTATCACACCTCCGGCATTAAATAGACACTACACCCTCTCTTTTTGTGGATGCAATGTAGTCTCATTAAGCACATGTGGCAGTCCAATAACGTATATTCTGCTAATTGACAAAGCGATTCAGCCAAATATTCGCTAAAGATAATTTTTCTATGAAATTTAAGATTTTTTCCAAACTTAAAAAATAAACTAAGAAAATAATCGGATAAGTTTAAATGATCCAGAGGTTTCAGTTCTTGGGATAATTTAATGTTGGAAGGGTGCACCTGGAGATCTTTAGATTAAAATTCGCCAGAAAGTGGACTGAAAAATTCCCAATTCTTGTGAACGGCATGGAATCGACTTGTTTGGTTCATTTTGAACTGAAGCTCTGACGGCTGTAATATTTTCAGTAGTTGTCTCACTGGCACAGGAACAATTCAATAGTGAATATGTTCAAAATAAATTCAAATTTATTAACCCTCGCACGCACAGCTTGTCTGGTGGGACGATTTTTGCGACCAAAAAGTAAAAGTTGCGACTATCGACTAAGAATTTCGGTAGTAAGATTTAACAATTTCGAAATGTTGCTCGGTCGTTGAATTTCGTCATGATAAAAATGTAAGCCTTGACTGACGTTATGGCTTTGACAGATTTTAAAAAAGTTTATAGGGTTTATATGTTCCGTATTATAAAACAAAATTGTTATGTCCCTATTGAAAAACCTTATATAACAGACCCTTCACAAAATATATTCAAATTATTTTTTTCAACGCCTATGTCGTTACACTAAAATGCGCATGCAACTTCTGCTGCCGTTGCGTTGATACGTAAGTATCCAAAAATGTTGAGTATAAATAGCTCCGTGGTAGCGAAAGATGATATGTTCTAGAGCCGCCTCCTTATGGGCTCCTGCCATGTAATCACCTGCTCCTACGGTGCAATTTCCCATAAGTCGATAGTAGCAAAACTGCCCATATCAAAATTTATCTAAACTCGGATACATATCCGTATGCCAAATTAAATCTTGATGTGAATAATGGTGATTATCCACAACTCTATTATATGTAACTATGGTGGTGGTAAAAATGAACCGATATTAGATATGATTCCATTCAGGGACCATGTTATTTTTGTGTTTGATGTATCTAAAGAAAATGAGAGATCTACTGTTGATTTAAAAATTGAACTGGAAGCTCAGGCATGCATTTAATTCAAACACGCAAGCCTATTGCCTTTATTTTGTGTGATGCAATCGTTGAGTACATCCCATTTTCGGGAATAAATTTCGTCGAGAAAGAATCATTTGGAACCTCAAAAAAAAACCTCTTTGATCGTCCATATGAATTATTATCGATGACGATTTATTATCGATGTTCAAGGATTCAATTTAAATGGAAAATTTTCACCAAAAGAACTTTCCATCAAATCATTCGATGGGGGTGATGTAGACACCTATACTCGGGACGGCGAGAGAATGCAGCTGTACTGCGCCGGGGCAAGAGACGGGCCGAGATACGCGTAGATTAGTTTGAGTTAAGAAATATGCGTCTTTATTAAGAAATAAAGTGAGAGGTATTCGCAGAACAATGCTAAACTCGTCGACACATTCGACGCATTCTCTCTCCGGCCCGAGTATACTTATTCAAACCACCAACACCAATATTTTAACGCATCAGATTAGAATCAAGCTCAATGGTTGGAGAATTATCACCATGGACTTAATTATAGCGCTGGAAATTTATCACTAAAACTGATTCAACATATGTTAAAGTTTCACATTCAGCATTCAGATAATTTGAATATTATTTTTGTAAAAGAACATTTGAAAAAGCTATTTTAAATTCTTACTTACATTGTAATGAATATATTGTTATAAATTTAGAATATGGTGAGGATGAGTTTTACGATTGTCCTAACTTAAATAAAATGAAACAAGCATGTTTAAATCATATTTGCGAATATTCTATATGATGCAAAAAATTTTGAATGTTTGTATAAGTATTTCAATTTAAATGTATAAAACCATTAATTGAATGTATGAAGAGTTTTGTTCCTGCCAGCTTATAGGAAATTGCATGGCACGAGCAGGTGATTACATGGCAGAAGCCCATAATGAGGCGGATCTAGAACATATCATCTTTCCCTACTCTCAGTTGTTATATTATATATATATATATATATATATATAATCTTCTATTATTTATTTATAACTAGAGACCTTTATTGAGAATACACAAGTTTAGTTATTCTTGCTCGTTCATTGACTTATAAAATGAACTTGAATTAGGCTTACCATAATCTTTTGGGTCCTACCCAGATCATATTTTTTGAATTACATAAAATTATAAAAGTCCTGATAGTTTAATGACTTGAAACATGAAACTATATTAATTGTATTATTCACTGGCTATGACTTTTTGTAGAAATTGTTTTATTTGTTTGGATTAGATCATAAGTTCTGAATTAATTTTAACAGTTAGGAGATGTTTAACTGTTATAAATTTGTAGCTGATGCTAAAAGTCTGTTCCTTTCTGTAGACCAAATGTTCCCTA
Organism: Phosphuga atrata; assembly: GCA_944588485.1. Lineage (NCBI taxonomy): Eukaryota > Metazoa > Arthropoda > Insecta > Coleoptera > Silphidae > Phosphuga > Phosphuga atrata. The sequence goes on from OX155901.1 coordinate 34,248,581, forward strand.
AAAAATCTCTCAGCTGGACCAGATGTCCCATGCAAAGACATTGCAAACTCTACCATTTTAAAAATATTACAACATGAAATATCACTCTTTTCAAACACCTTAAAAATTGCCCAATTCTCTTTAATAGTATGTGGTACTTTTTAAGTACTTGAACCATTAACTTCCCTTTGGTTTTGAATTACCTGTTTCAACAATGTACGTTTATAAAATAGGTCATCAATATTTATGGAATCTTTAATAAATTCATTAATACTTTGAGCACTTTTTTTTAAATCAGACCAGGCAATTTCAGTTCGCAAATGTAAACACTCTAACTTACTAACTATATTCCAAATTGTATACTATTGAGAAAATTTTTTGCTCCAGAACATCATTATTTTGTCTTAGAGTGTATAGTAATCCATTGGTAGAAGATATAAATTTGTGAATTTTTCTTTCCGGTAGATGAGAAATTTATTCAGAATGTCTGAAATGCTTCTGTTGCTGTTATAGAATTAGCTTCCAATTTCAGAACTACATTATTAAATAACTGTACCATAGTATTACACAGGAGTAACACATAAAAAATTAAGAGTTCACTTTCTGGATTTTCAAAAAAATCAAATAATAATTTTAAGCATTTGTCACAAGATAAGATGTATGCTTTTATCAAAAATTAAAAGAATTCTTTCTATTGCAGGTAACAAACTTGTGCTGCTATGAGATAATTATTTTTTGAAATCTGTTTCCACAAATTCACAGAACTCTTTAAGTTTGGTAACTTTTCTTACAAATGTTTCCAACAATAACTTCTAGATCCAGGGGTAGAAAATCACATGCTGTTGTGGGAACAACCAATTCTTAAAATAGGTCTATCCAAATCACTTTGAACTTTTCTGAACACATTTTTAATTCCCTTTCTCTTCACACCACCAAAATTACTGTTATCGACAGTAATACAAACAAACTTCTTTCAAGTTTTTATTTTTTCACACACTGCAAAAGATATTGAGTTAAAATTTCATCTTACATTAGTGCGCTTACAATAAGGGCATGAGTTATAGCGCATGGATTATATTTGGATTATTTAAGAGAAGAATTAAGGATACATGTTCTTAAATTCACAAATTGACTAATAACATAAAGAAAATATAATTATTAGTACGGTTTGGCTCCTTCATTTTAATGCTAAGAGAGACCACGAGGTCACAAGAAATGACATTCTTGAAACTTAATAAATGATTATAATAATGAACATCTGAACATCAACATATATAGACGCGTTTGTGCCTTTTGGCTCCATCTGTCATCATATAATCTCAAATTGAATCAAAATTAAATGTACACCGTACTGATAATTATATTTTATATATGTTATTAGTCAATTTGTGAATTAAAGAAAATAATTTATTTAGTTCTTTTCTTATAATATGAAATTCACACATTCATTTTTTCCTATTTTTTATAATACTCGCTACTACAGCACAGCGCAGGTCCGAGAAGATGGTAGAGCTTGGCCGTATAAATAAAATAATTTCATTTAAGAACACGACATACCGAGTAAGTTGTTAGTTTGCATTTAATTTTGATTCAATTTGAGTTTATATGATAAGTCAATACTGATGAAGCCAAAAGGTAGAAACGCGTGTATGGATGTTTATAATAATTATTATTTATTAAGTTATGTCATTTCTTGTGTCTCTCTTAGCAGTAAAATGCAGGAGCTACATCGAACTAGTAACTATATTTTATTTATGTTATTAGTCAATTTGTGAATTAAAGAACATATTTTCCTTCATTCTTTTCTTATCATTTGAAAATTCACATAGTATTTTGTTCCTGTGTTTTAAGATTATATAAGATTATAGGGAGTAAGGTAACAAGAAGCATGCGCTATTGCATGCTTACCTCTTGGATGTTGAAAGATGACAATTTCATAGCGCAATTTTTGACGCAAGCAATATTTGGATTTTTCATACAATCGTAAGAGAATATTTGAAAAGGCTATATCTAACATATAAGTCTAATATTAAAAAAAATCTTCGCCCGTCATAAAAGTCTTAAACCCCCGACATTTTTACAACCCAGGACAGCCCTAAAAAACTGGACTGTCCGGGCTAATCCAGGACGAATGGTAGACGAATGGAAGCCTGAAGAGTCAAATGCGTTTAAAAAATTATAATTTTGAATCCAGATACCTCAGTTATAAGTCTAAATAGAATATTGTAGTTTTCAATTGTGACTAAAAAACTTCATTAGCTATTTACCAAACCCTACCAAATTTAATTATTCTAGGTAATATGTTAACTAAGCTAAAGATAAAAAATTAACAATTAAATTTGTTGTCATAAATTCTCAATTTCAAATATAGATAAATAAGAAAGAGTTCTTTATAGAATTATGTTGCTTCTAATTTGGACTAGAGATCCTCATTGACTCAAATGAACTAAACTAAAAACTAACTAAAACTCAAAAAAACCTAACTAACTCAACTAAATTTGATTAATCTAACTAGTCTACGAACTGAGTTACCAAACTTTAATAATAATTTTTGGTATAATCTTATAGCTTTCAATTATGACTAAATAACTTTATTGGCTATAATCTAAGGCAAATTTAGTTAGTCTAGCTCTAGCCAATATTTGCGAAAATGTCTTATTTTCATACCAATAATTTTGTTTAGTTTAAATCTTAGTTAATTCGAATACAATTTTATTGTATAATATCTCATTAAGTAAATCATTTTAGTTTAAGAACATTATTAACTCATTTAAATATTGTTTATCATTTTCAAGATATGTTCAGTGAAATATGGAAAAATAGAAAAATATAATAAAACACAGTTTTATACGTTTCAAATTGTTGAATCGTTGGACACTCCATATGTTTCACCACACTGTGGCTTCGTCACTGTGGATGAAGCCACAGTGTGATATGAAGCCATAGTGTGAAACATATGTTGTATCCTACAAATAAGTTTTGAAACGTATAAAACTGTGTTTTATTATATTTAAAAATGAAGTTTCAACAAGTAACTCTACAACTAATAAATTAAATAAGGAATATCGTCATTCTGTCGATTGTTACCTATGTATGAATACTACATAGGTGTCTTGTATATCATTTTAATAACCCCTGACACAAAAAGAGTGGTATTATAAGTTTGACGTGTTTGTCTGTCAGTCTGTCCGTAAATGTGACTGTTTATGGTATCGTGGCTCCAAAACGAATTGGCCCATTTTGATACCTGTTTTTTTGAGCTGACGTGATCGACGCTATAATTTATAAAGATATGTTCATGCAACTGATGACCATCAGCTTATTTCCTACATGACAAAAGATTGCAGATTAATTTTGTTGTTATTTAGTCATTTTGAGTTGGGCTGTTACTGTCCATAAATTACAAGGAACCACCGTAGACAGGGCTGTCGTTTATTTGGGAAGAAGTACTTTCGAAAAGGCCAAGCTAACGTGGCCTTATGTCGTGTAAAAAGTTTGCAGGGTGTTGCAATTTGTGAACTTAATCAAAGAAAGTTGTTTAATAATCCTCATGACAAATCCGCCTTAGCAGAACTGCAAAGATTACGAAACGCATTAGCGTAACTATTAAATTTTATAAGAACATAAATCAAACATAATCCTTTAACTAAAAATTTTGTGAACCATCCACAAACCATAATCTCGAAATATCTCGTATTTGCGAAAGAAATTTCAAAGAGGTAACATTAATCACGTATTAAAAAAAATATATTAAAGAAAAGAATAAAGGTCGAGGTTTATAATTTTGTTTTTTTGTTGTTTCTGTGTGTTTATTTTTGCTTTATTCTTTGTTTTGAGAGTTAAGTGGAAGAACGGTGACTACTGAACTTCGCCTCCCTGCAATGATTGGGAAAATAATTGTTTTTGTAATATTAGAAGTGTTATGACCTTATAGGTGTATATTATAGATAATTGGTAAATAAGAGGGCTTTTATTTACCAATTATAGGGCTACCAATTAAAGAGGGCTTTTATTATTATTATTATATATATGTAGGTAAAAATGTACTTAAATTAGTTTATCTGCAAAATGAGATGTTACACTTTACAATTAAATTTGATCTAACTAAACTAAAAAAATATAATCCATAAACCAACTTAAATTAACTAAAAATAAAATGAAAAATTTTACGAAAATCCCCGACATTAAAAAGTAAAAACATAAAACTTCTCTCTTGCCCTTTTAACTTTATTAAAAGTAGCTATTAATATTTTGATGATGAGCGTTGCTGCGTCGGGGGACTGGTAAGAAAATCAAATAATAAAAACAGGATACAAAGAAATGAAAAGAAGATTCGCAAAATAAACACAACCGTCAGTCACGTCTGCTCTCATGTGTCTGCCTGTTCTCTTTGACGCCACCTTGCCTCTTATAGAAGTTGTACAATATCGAAACTCTGCAGGAAATTAATAGACCTTGTAAGATATATTGATACATATAAGTTCATGCGTACAATTTGAAAGTAGTGGGTATTTTCTATTTATTATATCTATGTAGGTATAACTAATTATACTTCTTCACATAGTGGCCTCCCGACGCGACGCGGCGACGCGCATCATGAAAATATTAAGAGGCACTTTTAATAAAGTTAAAAGGGCAAGAGAGAAATTTTCTTTTTTTTCTTTTTGAGTTTTTTTATGTCAAGGGTTACACAATTTTTTTTTTTAGTTAAATTAACTTGGTTTATGGATTATATTGTTTTCGATTTGTTTAGCTTGTATCTTAGATAGTTCTAATTTAATTCGAAAGTGTAACATCTCATTTTCTCACATTCTCATTCTTATTCTCGGACATCACTTCCCATTTGTTAACCTTTTGTCTGTAAGTCTCTCTATTTTCAATTCCTGTAATGTTTATTTGTGTTTCTTCCAGACCTTTTCTTACTTGGACTATCCATGGAGTTGTCGTCTTGACTCCTTGTATGTATGTGAGGACTCGCTTGGCGATCCTGGTTTCTGGTAGTCTGTAGAGGTGTCCATAAAATTTGAGTCTCCTTTTCCTGATGTCTGAAGCGAGGTTGGATATTTTTCCTGTTGTTTTCCTGGAGTGTAGTCTGTATCCGTCTTCTGTTTGTTTTGGGACTAAAATTTTTCTCACGATTTTCCTTTCTTCTTTTAGAAGATTTTCGAGATCTCTTTTTGTGTGGTGTGTAAGCGTCTTACTCGCATACAGTGCTTCTGGTTTCACTACAGTGTTGTAGTGTTAATGTAGTGGCATTGTAGGTTCTAAAATTTCTCCAAGGTATTTCAAATGGGATACTCTTTTGATTTCACTCGTATTCAAATTTCGTATTCGTATTCAATTTTTGTATGTTGATTTTTATGCAAATGAATTCTGTTTTTGTAAAGGAGATTTGTAGTTCAATTTTTTCTGCGCCTTCTTCGAGGACTTGTATCTGCTTGATATACATGATATTTCTTTTCGTCTTTAGGCCTTCCTAATTGTGTGGGTTTCCAGTGCTTTTGAGCTTTTAGCTCTTTTTCCCATTCTTTCATCACTTTGTCTAAAGCCACATTGAGAGTAGCAAGGACAGGCCATCTACCTGTCTGACACCTGTTTTTAGCAGAAATGGTTCGGAAATTTCTCCCATGAACTTTACTTTTGATGTTGTGTCTTATTTTGTTTAATGAGTCCTAGTGTTTTCGAGTCCAGTCCGTGGTTTTCCAGGATTTCGAAAAGTGATTGCCTGTCTATGCAGTAATATGCTTTTTCGAAGTCCACAAAGGTGCATACAACTGGTGAGTTTCTGATGGCTTTGTGCTTGAGTACTGTTTTTAGTGTGAAGATCTGTTCTGCGCATGAGCGACCTCATCTGAAGCCTGCTTGGTATTCCCCTATTTTGTATTAGTTGTTCCTCTACTCTTTGGAGGAGGTACATGGACATGACCTTGGTAGGCGACTTGTAATAGGGAGATACCTCTGTAGTTGTTCACATCAGCTCTGTCCCCCTTTTTATGTAGTGGATGTATGAGTGCGCATTTCCAGTCTTCTGGTAACTTTTCAGTTTGCCAAATTTGTGTGAATTCTCGTAGTGAGTTTGGTCCTAGAGTTTTCAGTAATTCCGGATGTTCTGTTGTTCCTGAGCCTTTGAATGTGTCTATTGTTTTCTTCTTGTGTGGGTGGTGGTCAATCCGGGTGCCTTTCTGCTATTTTTTATCTGTATAGTGTATCTTGAGGTGGGTTCTTTGAAGTTTAATAGATTAGAAAAATATCTTACTAGTTCTCTGCAGTTTTCTTGATTGGTGAGTGCTAGCTCTCTTGTTTCTCTTCTGAAACATACGTTTTGTGGTGTGTAGCCTTTGATTTTACCTGCGAATATTCTATAGAAGTCTCTTATGTTGTAGTTCCTGAAGGTTTCCTCTATGGACTTTAACAGTTCTTTCATAAATTTTCTCTTGGTTTGTCTGGAAATTTTTGTGACCTCCTCATCTTGTTTCATTAAATTTCTGTTGTGTTACTGGTGATTTTTTACTGTCGTAGGTTTGGAATGGCCGTTTCCGTTTTTCAACTGCTTTCTCACATTCTGAGTCCCACCACGGGTGTTTTGTGTTCTTCTTAAGTGGAATCAGTTCTTCTGCCTTCTGTACGATTTTCTTGTGGAAGTCTGCCCAGTTGTTTGCCTGCTCTTTCATTTGTGTGTCGTATTTCTGCAGGTGTGCTTTTCTGGTGTATTTTATTTGGGGAGAATTTTATTTTAATTCTTGTTAGATAATGGTCCGAGTCTATGTTCGCATCTCTGTGGACTTGTACATCATGGATCTCTCTTTGTGCCTGGTGTGTGATTGAGATATGATCGATTTGGAATTCGCCGATGGACTGTATTGGAGACCTCCAAGTCTTTTGTTTTTTAGTTGTTTTTCTGAGGGAGGTGGACATGATTTTCAGGTTCTGTTGACAGAGTTCGATGAACCTTAAGCCATTTTTATTGGTGAATTTGTGTGCGGGAAATTTCCCAACTGTTTTCTGAAATTTTTGTCTCTGCCAATTTGTGCGTTGAATTTGGGATTTTATTCATTATTTTCTCTAATGTTGCCAAAATATGTCTGTTCTTCTTGGATCTTTTTTGTTGTCCCCATTCGTAGGTGCGTGTACATTGACTAATGTGTATTTTTTGTTTGTGTTTCGGTCATTAGCCTGTTGTTGACCTGTTTGTTAAATACAAAGGCCATTCCTAGGATAGAGGCACCTTTGGCGACTCGTTTTTCAGTTTTGCTCTTGAATATACGGTAATTACCATAGTCTACTGTGTCTTCCTTTGTGAAACCTGCCTCCTGTAGTGCGAGGATCTGGATCTTCTGTTTGTCTAATTCTAATGTAAGGTTGTGTAGCTTTCCTGCATGAATTAGTGTATTGATGTTGAAGGTACCGATGTTTGTATTAGTTTTACGGGGAATTTTGTTAGAGAACTCCGACTCTCTCTGTGTTCGTGTAAGCCCGGGATCCCCAGAATCCGAAATCCCGGTTGCCGCCTCTTGTTAACGGTTGGAATGGTTACCACCCTGCGTACTATTTACTTTACTATATACTACGTATTATATATTCTTTTAATACTATTTTAATCTAGTTTAAGAAATATTAGTAATTATGTGGTAATTACTACTTTACATGTAGTATTAATACTAAAAAGTATTATATAAAAGTTTGTTTTCATTTTAATTGAATAAAAAGTCTGAAAACATATTAAAATTTGGTAGAAAAAAGTCCAAGCTTAACTGCTTGAACGAAGGGCGCCGCAAATGATCATGTAAATAGCGACATGTGGCTTGCGAGCCGTGCTTTGCCGAACCCTGGTCTAACTAATGTATTGAATGACTTACAGAATACAATTTACCACGAAAGGTCACAATATGGAATCTAGATAGATATCCTCTAGGATTTTATTTAGAATCTTCTAGTTTTAAATTATAAAAATGATCAATATAAATAAGATTAAGTAAAACAAGCAAATTAAAAAAAGAACGAAGCTACTTTCCGAATGATCCGTAATATGTTTTCACAATTTTCTAATTAATTTACAACAAAATTATTATGTCGAGTACATTAATGCACTTTTTTAAATAGGGAAAATTTTGTTAATTATTACTAAATTCAATATTATAATTAAAAACACAGATTGTTTTAAGATTCAAATGTATTTATTGTAGAATACTGTAAATTACTGAAACACATGTTTCAGTAACACTGTGGCTTCATCAGATAATGAAATACAAATACAATTGACCAAACATACTACTTAAATGCTACAAATGTTGAAGAGGATTGTATTAAAGGTTTAGATTGAGTAGGGGAGAATTGTTTACATCTAATTGGTCGTTCAAAATAATACCTTTTTATTAAATGTGTTTATCCCCACACTTTCTAAACATATGTAGTATTCTACAATAAAAACTTTTAATTTGAAAAATCTGTTTTTAATTTTATTATTGAAAATGAAGTTTGAACAAATCAATTAATTATTACTAAATTATAGATGAGCTGTAGAAGAAGCAGCCAGCAATTTAGTTATTACATTGATCCAAGAAGTATAATTTAATTTTGATAAAGGTTTTTCGTTGTTCCTGCAAATATGTATGCATCAACAAACAACCAATAAATATGAAACTAGAACGCTTCGTTTTTATATAAAACAAGTGCAAATTATTTAAATTAAAACTGTATTTCATGCATGTTAAACAAAAGTTATTTACTAATCAAGTTATTCCATTTCGTTGTTGTAAAAGTTTTTGCAATTTTGTAATGCAACTGCGAAAAACCTGTTTATTTTTTTAACACAGGAGGAACATTTTCTGATGAGTTTCTTTATAATTAAATAAATGAATGCGCATTAGCTCTCGCTGCATATCGTCCATTAGTACTTGTAATTGAGTTTTCCTTTACATCCATAGAAAGAATTACAGGCATCAGTGTTTTTCTGAAATTGCATTTCATGTCCTGGAGAAGTCTGAAATATTCTATACTTTTTCAAATGATTCAATTTAATCAACAAAGCTAGTTTTAACCAGTTATAGTTGTTACTTAAATCTCATTATCTACGATTTCTTATATCGGATATTTCACTAGAAAAGATATGAAGAATATAACAACCATATTTAACAAAACATTAATCCTGATATATAGGGTGCGGCAGCCAAACCTACATTTTTTTAAATAACTGTACGAAAGAAACGGTTGAATTAAAAAAATATATATAGATATCATGTTAATCTACGTAAAAAAGCATTTAAGAAACATTACTCATTTGTTAAAAATAACATTATTTAAGTGTTGTCCATGTCGATCGATGCATTCTTGCCAGTGTTGTCTAAAATTGGTCATTACTTCGCGGAGCATCTGATGAGGGATTATTTCTATTTCTTGACGGATTCTCGCCTTCAGTTCTTCCAGACGTTCTGGGAAAACTTTGCTCTTTAGGTTACGTTAGGTAATGTCATCCCGGGATATCACCCGATGCACCGGATCACCCGATGATCCATGATCGACCGATGCATCAGGTAATATCCCGGAACAGAGCGATTCCTTGGCCGGCCTTTTACCCGATCTCATTTGATGGGATTTTTTCTTGTGCGGTTACCTAAAGAGCAAAATTTTCTAAGAACGGCCTCGTATTCTTGAAGAACTGAAGGCGAGAATCCGTTAGGAATTCGTAATAATCTCTCATCAGATGCTCCGTGATGTAATGTCAATTTTAGACAAGGCTTGCAAGAATGCATGGATCGAGATATACGGCACCTTAATAATGTTTTTTTTAACAAATGATTAATGTTTCTTAAATGCTTTATAACGTAGATTAACATGATATCAATAAAATTAAAAAAAAAATAGAACCGCTTCTTATCTTACAGATATTTAAAAAATGCAGGTTTGGCTGCCGCACCTTTATCTATATAAGTAATGTAGACTTCATAAGGTACAATAAAGTTCCAATTAAAGCACTTGTGAAGTAAGAACTAGACTTAGGGAACTTATTGTAACCTCTGCGTACCTACCATACGATGCACCTGAACCACCACCTACCGCAGAATTGGAGCACCTGGTGAAATAGCCTGAAAACCTGGCTATACACTATGGTAGTTATACCCATTCTGATATATGGCTCTACATTATGGTGGACCAAAGTGAAGCAAAAACAGGCCATCAGAGAACTCTCCTATGTTCAAGGACTGGCCTGTTTAGCAATTACGGGAGCGATGAAAACCTCCCCAACTGCAGCTCTGGAGGTGATCCTAGGACCTCCTCCCTTGGATATCTTTATCATGGGCGAGACAAGGATGGGAGCTTTCAGATGCATATGCAATGGCACATGGAAAAAACCCTTCAAAACACATCTACGAAGGACAGAAGGCAATCAAATAACCACTTGCCAAGGAGGACTGGATTGGTATACAGACGGCTCCAAGAAGGACAGTGGTACTGGCGCAGGAATCTATGGACTGTCCCTGGGGTGCAGCCTATCTGTACCCCTGGGGACACATGCCACAGTATTCCAAGCAGAAATACACGCTATCATGGTCCGTGCCCGTGAAAATTTGAGAATGGACTACAAAAGTAGAAACATCCGCATTTTCACGGACAGCCAGGCTGCTATTAATGCTCTAGCGTGTCACGAAATCAAATCCAAGACAGTTTGGGACTGTCTTCAGGACTTAAAAGCCCTGGCAAAGCATAACAAGGTCACACTCGCTTGGGTGCCTAGCCACACGGGACTGGTGGGTAACGAAATGTCGGATAAGCTAGCAACAGATAGAGCGTGCAAGGCAAACGTCATTGCTGAAAGTGTTCCTGTAATTGCCCTACATTACCAAGACCACGACCCGAAATAAAATCGGTAAATGGGTAGCAACTAAGCACCGTCTACAGTGGGTCAATTTGAATGGTCTGACACACAAAAAACGAATGTTAGTAAACTTATCCGAAAGTCTAACTGCTGAAATCCTGCAACTGCCAAGGAAGCAGATCGCAATTGTGGTAAACCTACTTACAGGACACTGCCCTCTACAAGAACACCTGCATACAATGGTTATTTGGAAGGATGAACCTTTATGCAGGTTATGCTATGAGGAGGACGAAACCGCCGCCCATGTAATCTTCCACTGTGAAGCAATTGCATGTAGGAGACACAATTGCAAGTAGGAGACGTAGCAGACCACATTTCACGTAGGTGAAGCAATTGCACGTAGGAGACGCTTGATATTACAGCTGAGACAGTCCCCATGAAAAAACATGGCACATAGAATCCCGGACCTAATAGAGAGACTGGATCTATTTGCATGAACGAAACAATGTGGGGAAATACAATAGGCCTGGGCCGCAGTGTTTTAAGGCCTAACCCCCCTGGACCCACATTGGTTAGAGGACAAAAAAAAAGAACTAAACTAGATATCTACCATTATATAATTTGAGATTGCACTAACAACATATAAGCGAGATAAATTTATATATATATATATATATATATATATATATATATATATATTTATATATATATATATATATATATATATATATATATATATATATATATATATATATATATATTAGTTCTAGAAAAATATTAATCCATGATACTAACTGCATATTTAATAAATATAATTACTGCTGCTATATTTAATTTAGAATGCACAAGACAAACTAAAATGGGAACATTGTCTATCTTTTAAATTAAAATTTAATACTTTCAAACTCTCTTGTAATTATGTAATTAAAACAAATGTTGTAAAAAAAACTATGCGAACTAAAAAGGAATCAATCATTTTAGCAAAGATAATTCTCGTTAACAAACTTAAATCGCCATTCCGTCATTAATTTTCAACCCTTAGTGGCGATTTTTTTCCTTATCTTCTCCAGAAAGACCCTTATTATTGATAACAATAACAATAAAAAAAAACTGATAAAAATTCAAAAACTGCCATTAATAAAACGTCGAGCCATTTTGGCATCACATCCCTTCGTACCAACCCCCAACGTCCCAACTCTTCTGGAATGCTTTAACTGCCAGTTATGTTCATTAATATCCGTCAACCCATCCCCATCGACGGAATAACTTACGATGGATTTATAACGCCGGCCCTATGTGGGTGACATAGTTTAAACTCAATATACAGTTAAGATTTAAATTCTCCTTAGCTAACTATAGACAACTTCAATGTTCCAACTTGTGGCACTAATTAATTATTATATCTCGTATATTGAGTTTGGTAATTATGTTCGGAGTTAATTAGTATGTACAGGTAAGACAAACTTAAGAAATCCAAGAGTAATTAATTTATTCTCGAATATGTAGTCGTTAAGTAATTTATAATTTGGGATATGTTGGTGAATTCTCCAGATAATATAAGTAAAATGTTATAAGTGTTTTAACAATATTCTCTAGCATTTTCCATTAAATTCAGTTAAGTTTTAGTTAATCTAGTTGATGCATGTTGCTTTTGAACAACAAATTTCACTAGTCCATTAATTCCTGACGGCATTATTATAATTATTGCCTCTAATCTTGTAAGTTGAATTAAAATAACCAACTCCAGAATTAGTAAACAAATATATAAATCCCTTATCGTCTACAATCCCTTTGTTCGACAGCATTACTTTCTCTATTTCATTTATATTTCAGCCACTTTTTGCCTTGTTCGCGTGTCCGAATCAATTTGTTTATTTCGGGGTGGATTTTTTATTTATTATAAACCAAAAGCCGTGCACGCTTCGCAGGGTTTGGCGGACTATGTGGTAACCTTGTTAGCGTGCGTCAAATCGCGATTGCAGTTCTGCATTCATTATTTTCGCAACAAAATCAAAATGTCGTGCGCCATTTCCATCGAACCCTTTGCGACATAAATAATTCAATATGTAACAACGGCATTTTTATTTTATTACGAAGGTTCCTATAAAAGTTTAATTTGGATTGTTAATTGTTCAAATTGAATTAGCCTAGTTATATTGCTGGTGATAGTAAGGGTCGATTTATTAATTTGCTCGGGGTTTAGTAGAGTAAAACGTTTAGAAATTAAGATAAGATTTGTCGTTGAGATAATTCCGAAAATTAATATTTCAGCGAATTTGACGAAGATCATACAAATTACCCCCATAGTAATAACTTTATCTAGTGAATCTCCACCGTAAACACTAATAGTTTAACCCGATCCACACCCATTCATCCCTAAAATCGCTCATTAAAAAAAGCGTTTAACAGCAATCAAACGCTAATTAATATCGACGAATTTTTAATCTGGCTCCCCCTGTTTCACATATATTTATAATTTCCTTCTGGATCAGTTAAATAGGCCATCAATATGGTTTTCATTGGCTGAATGTAGGGGATGCGATGTTTGCACGCGATAAATGACGCTGGTTTTTTTCATTAGGGCAATTTGCCAGATTCCAACGCGATTTAAATATTCACATATTTAGCCTAAATGTTGAACTGAATAGAGTATCGCTTGTCTGAATAGCCCTATTTGTCTGTTAGCGCCTAAATAAACTTGGCTGACTAGCTTCGACTGTCTAATCAAGTCCGTCTACTCTTGTTGGTGTAGTAGTGTCTGTCTAGTTTTGTCTGTCTAGTTTTGTCCCTCTGGTCTTGTTAGTCTAGACTTGCTGTCTGGTCTTGTCTTTGTGTTTGTCGGTCTGGTCTTGTCTCTTTGGTCCTGACGTCTGGCATTGTCTGCCTGGTCTGGTCTTGTCTGTCTCATCTTGTCTGAAAGGTCTTCTCTATCTGCTCTTGTCTGTCTGATCTTGTCTGTCAAGTTTTGCCTGTCTGGTTTTTCCTGCCTGGTCTTGTCTGTCTAGTCTTGTCCGCCTGGTCTTGTCTGTCTGGCCTTGTCTGTCTGGTCTTGTTCGCTTGGTCTTGTCTGTCTGGTTTGTCTGGTCTGTCTGGTTGTATGTCTGGTTTTGTCTGTCAGCTCTTTCCTGTCTGGTCATGTCTGACTGGTATTTTTTTGTCTGGTTTTGTCTGTCTGGTTTTGTCTGTCTAGTCTTGTCTGTCTCGTCTTGTTTATCTGGTGTTGTCTATCTGGTCTGGTCTGTCTGGTCTTGTCTGTCTGGTCTTGCCTGTCTAGTCTTGTCTGTCTGATTTTGTCTGTCTGGTCTTGTCGGTCTAGTCTTGTCTGTGTGTTCGTGTCTTTTTTGTCTTGTCTGTCTGGTCTTGTATGTCTGATCTTCTGTGTATGACCTTGTCTGTCTAGTCTTGTATGTCTGAGCTTGTGTGTCTTCTCTTATCTGCCTGGTTTTGTCTATCTGGTCTTGTCTTTCTGGTCTTATCTGTCTAGTCTGGTCTTCCTGGTCTTGTCTGTCAGTCTCTCTGGTCTTGCCTGCCTGGTCTTGTTACTCTGGTATTGTCTGTCTGATTTTGAATGTCTGGTTTTGTGTGTCTGTTCTTGTTTGTCTGGACTTGTCTGTCTGGTCTTTTCTCTCTGGTCTTGTTTGTCTAAACCTTGTGTGTCTGGTCCTGTCTGTCTGGTTTCGTCTGTCTGGTATTGCCTGTCTGGTCTTGTATATGTATATTCTTGTCTGTCAGGTTTTGTCTGGCTGGTCTTGCCTGTCTGCTCCTGTCTCTCTGATCTTATCTATCTGGTCTGGTCTGTCTGGTATTCTCTCTGGTCTTGTTTGTCTGCTCTTATCCACCTGTTGTTGTCTGCCTGGTTTTGTCGGTCCGGTCTTGTCTCTCTGGCCTTTTCTGTCTGGTCTTGTCTGTCAGTCTGTCGGGTCTTGCCTGACTGGTCTTGTCACTCTTGGCGTGTCTGTCTGATCTTGTCAGTCTGGTCTTGTCTGTCTGGTCTTGTATGTCATATCTTGTCTAGCTGGTTTTGTCTGTCTGGTCTTGTCTAGCGGGTTTTGTCTGTCTGGTACTCTCTGTCTGGTTTGCCTCTTTGGTCTTTTCTATCTGGTATTGACTGTCTGGTCTTGTCTATCTGGTTTGTCTATCTGGTCATGTCTGTCTAGTTTTGCCTGTCTGCTCTTGTCTGTCTGGTTTTGGCTGACTGGTCTTGTCTCTTTGTCCTTGTCTGTCAGGTTTTGGCTGACTGGTCTTGTATGTCTGTCCTTGTCTGCCTGCTCTTGTGTGTCTGGCCTTGTCTGTCTGGTCTTGCCTGTTTGGTCTTGTCTGTCTGGTTTTGTTTGTATAGTGTTGGCTGTCTAATTTTGTTTATATAGTCTCGTATGTTGTGTAGTTTTGTCTATCTAGATGGAGTCTCGAAATTGCATAATTTAGAAAGTCTATTTATGAAAGAGGTGCATGGGTATAAAAAGCTTTTGCTCAATAAAAAGTCTTCTTTCTGTTGAGCCGTCGAAAGCTTTCACAGACTTCTTTATATCAAATACAACATGAAGTCGTCAATTACTGAAATGAATACACAGAGATATTAAAGGTTTCATTTATGATTAATGTTAATACACAGGGTAGAACATATATGTGAAATTAGTGAAACCAAAAAAAAATCAGAAATTCCTTTAAAAATAACTGTCTGAACAAAATGTTGGAATTAAACCAAAGCAGTGTGACTGTGAACTGCTTTATTTACATTAGATTTAGTTTTTATTGAGTTTCTTTCTTTGTGAACAGAGTCTGATATCGAAACGCTTTAGGAAAAACAGAAAATCAATTTTAAACTTGTTTGCTTTTATTAAAAGGAAACCGAGAGATGAAAGAAGGGATTTTAATTATTTTCTGGCGGTCGCGTGAAGGTAAAAATGTGTGAGTAATGAGCAAGCAGACAATAAAAAGGAATTGGTTTAGTAAAAAACGCAATTTCCGGATGTAAAAAACACAAAATCCCGAAGGCTGACATCTAAAATAAAGGTAACAAAAGGGTTCAATAAAAGGATCTAAAGAATAAAGATTGATAATAAAAAATCCTGTTTGATGTTAATGTAAACTATAACGTATTTATTTATATCTCAAGCTAGACCAAATTAAAACCTGCATATAAATGGAAATTTCTCCACCATGAATGCGAAATTAACAAATTACGACAAAGTTTTCGTTATCATTTAAACTCGCCGGTTGTTTTGTTTTATGCATTCGTTTTATATGCTTCGTTCCCTTTTTTGTCGTTGCGGCTGTCGGATTGTATCACATTACATTGGGAGCCGCGTGCGGCAGTAAAACACGTCGCAAAAAGTGTCGCGCGTAACTCCAGAGAGGGATTTAGATAAAAGTCCGGTCGTGTTCTCTATCCATTTTTTTTTTCGTCAACTCGCAGACGCCCTAGGATTTTCTACATGTCATAATTAGTCCCTAACAAGATACCACGATATTTATTTCTAAAGCTTTTTTTCACAGCCAGTTTATATTTTACTCAGAGGATTCATATAATACCCACAACATAGTTTACTTTGTTAATATAATTTGCTTTTCTCTAAAAACTAGACAAAATTTGCACTAGCAAAACAAGATTAAATCAAATTATTATTTCATTATATAGAATAGACGAAATGGGCAAGATAAGAAAGGTTAGTTATGCAATATTTAACTGTTTTATCAAATATGTACTTATAAAGGTTAAACAAGAATTTTAGAAAAAACTAATTGACCAAAATTGAGTGAATTCACAATTGATAAAATCGTGTTGCACCAGCCGAGATAGATAAAATTAAAAGGATAAATTAATAAAAGGGATAAAAGAATAAACAGTAACTAAAGGATAATTTAGTTACTAAGATTTTAATAGACAAAATTGCGAAATTAACAAATTACGACAGCAAAAAAAAATGCAAAGAATTTTATGTAGAATGAGAATAATATAGCATTGAATTTACAAAAAAATATAATAAAACCTGATCGTTACCAAAGCTTTCCTTCCTACTAAATAAGTAAATGACTCTCAATTCACCCCGCGTTTCCAACTATCCAATATTTCGATCGCTTTAAAGCTACGTGCCGCAAAAGATCGCTCCACAAAAAAACCCCATAAAAGAACAAAAAGCCAACAAAAAATACTGAGCGCTTTTAATCTGAATGCCCGCGGATGCGTTTTATTGCGCCCGGTTTAGCCCCCGCAATCCCCCCAACGAAATCGACACAATTTATATCTGAACTGTGTTTATACTGCGCGCGGACAATCTCCTACCGATAATGGTCCCATTCTTTGGAGCTGCATTGTTTGCAGCTACTTTAAAGTCTACAGCCACACCCCCAATCGCTGCTATATATCTCTTCAAAGGCGGCCGAAAAACGCGGAGAAATAATTGAGAGTTATTTGAAGGGTGGAATCTGAAATTGCTACAAGGTGAGGAATTTCCTGGTCGCAATAGGTAGGGGTGCTTCAGAGATAAAACAAAGAATTTATTGAGTTTATGAATTTACATTGATATAGAATGGTCTTGTCAATCTCGTCTTGTCTGTCTAGTGATATTCGTTTTGTCTTTTAGTTCGTTCTTGTTTGTTATCTAATCCTGTTTCGTTAGTGTTGTTTGTTATTCTCGGAATAGACACATCTGTATATTCTTTGTCGATTCTTTTCATATATTGTCTTGCTTGCCAAATCTGTCTAATTATCTCTTTAATCTCGTCATTAACCGTCTAGTTCTGTATATTTAATCCATATTGTTTACTCGTGTCTGATAGTATTAGTGTAGTAATGTATGTCTAGTGTTTTATGTCCTGTTCTGCCTACCTAAACTTATTAATTAAACTTTGAGTTTAGAGACTGTTTCAATCGTGTGGAGAGTCAAATGGCTTGTTTGAGTCAACAATTATCTGGACTCTTGCCGTATGATTCTTTAGGAAATCATCTCGATGATCAACGGCGTACAATCGATAATGAACTGGAACTTCAAAATTTCAAAATGGCTGGTGATATTTTGAAACAAATATGGGGTACTTTAATTATAAAATAAATCCTGGAAGTGACAATGTTAATGTACATCAAGCAGAATAGACTCCCGATTGGTCTGTAGACATGTAATCGAATCTCAGTATTTACTGCTAATTAGAAAATGCACTGAGCCTGAATGTTGCGGAAAATTAAGAAGTGGTTTGAATAATTCTACAAGATGGATTCATTCCACAACCTTGTCCTCTTCAACAAACAGATATCCCACTTTGGATATAGATACTTTGGATATCCCAGTTACGAAAGACCAAGTAAATGCAAATTTTTATCGCTTATTTGTGCAACATTTAGATTGCTAATCGTCCAGGCTTTCTTTCAACACCATATGACTTTTATTGTCCGACAGTCCAAACTCAATTGATAGGGCGAACATGTCAAGTATGTGGATTGTACTTCGCATCAATCAATAATGTTAGAACTTCAAAAAATTAAATTGATACGTCGTCGACAGAGTAGATAGACGATAGAGTCTACTTCATAGAATAATAATATTCATGATGTAGAGTGGTACGATAATGAGGATATTGATATTGAAACATTGAAAGAACCTGAAGAACCAAATCATGAGCCAAGCAGCCCAGTCATTAACTATATATAAGACTGGATATGGTCTATGGATAAAAATCTGGACTGGACTGTACTGGTCCATGGATAAAAATCTTACGATATCTTACAATCGAGAGGGAGGGGGTTAAATTAGCCTCAAAAATGCCTTACGTAATTTATGAACGGGCCCTAATATATTTTTATTTTAATTTTCCTACTTCTGTTGTTGTAGCCTAATTTTGTGTAAGTTTCTTCATCTTTTCATTTTCATCTTCTGCTGCCCAATTTTGTCTGTTTTTGTTTACTCATAGATCTAGATAATTCTTCTCTAAAATCCTATAAAAATGAAAAAATAGAATCCCTGTTACCTTACATAATCTCGCTAAGATAACTAGTCTAGATAACTAGATAATTATCTGAAAGGCAACCTTTGGTCAAAATTAGAAACTTTTGGAAATTTTCATCTGTGGCAGAATCTTAATTCGATACGTTTAATTTTTAGCACAGTCTAACGTTTTAATTCTTAGCACTACTACTTTCAACCAAATTTCATGAATCTACCACTAGGTAGTATACTAATAGTAGTAGTATACTAATGGTAGTACACTAAGCCGAGATATAGATAATTTAACTGAAAGACTAGTTTAAAACAAAGAGCTAATTTTAAAAACTTATCTCACTTAAATTTTTGGTACAAGCAAGTTCTAGTTGTTTTTAGGGAAAACTAAATTATTTCGTTCTGTACAACCTGAAAAAATTTCATTAAAATATCTGGTTGTGTATACAAGATATATGTAGTTATTTGAAGGACTACGTTTGAGCAAAATTTCAAATTTCTGAAAACTAAATTATAAAAACAAAACAAAAACTGAATTATAATTAGAAACGTTTGATTTTTAGGACAAACCTAGCTAGTTTGTCTTGCAGGTTTTAGTGAGCAATAACTAATTTAGTACACTACAATTGGAACACATGTCAATAATCTAGTTTATCTCATTTAGAAAACGATATATAGATAAATAATTAAATAAAAGTCTAGATTTGAGCGCAGATAAAATTTTGAAAACTTCAATCTTATTCCAGTTTGCTATTCAACAAGATCTCTATTCACTAAATATTGAATAATTCAATGAAAAGTATGGTTGCGACCGTTACTACGTGGTAATCCATACATATGCTGAATTGAAAAAGACATTCAACAGCCGAAATTGAGTCGTAATAAAGTAATAAGGTTTACAATCATGTAACTTCACACGTTATGTTATATTTTCACAAAATTGGTGTTTTTTTATTCTCAATTCAAACTACTAAATAATTTAGTTCTATACAATATATGAAAAATTATTTGCTCTAGTAGACAAGATATAGATAATTATTTATAGATAAGTTTACGTAGAGGAAATATTGGAAATTTAACTAAATTTTAAAAGTCATACAAAACCCTAATTAGAAACGATTATTTTTCAGAGCAAAGTATCTATAATCTTCTAAATCTACTAATTCAGTACATTACGCTTCTACTAATTTAGTACATTACTAACTTCATCTAATATGCTGTACTACATATACTGTACTGCCGCCCATATAATCTTCCACGTGAAGCAATGCTACGTGCAAGCAGACGCAAGCTTGATATTACAGCTGAGAGAGCCCCGTGAAGAACATGGCACATAGAATCCTGCACCTGATAGAGGGACTGGATCTATTTGCATGAACGAAACAATGTGGGGAAATACAATAGGCCAATGGGCCGCAGTATTTTAAGGGCTAAGCCCCTGGAACCACATTGGTTAGAGAAAAAAAATAAAAACTTCATCTACTAATTTAGTACATTACTCTATACGATATTCCCATACGATAACTAATTTTATGCATTATTCTATATACTCCGTTAATGCTAACCTTAGTAACACCTCCAAATCTATCGTGTTATATACATAATCCACCAAAAGTATTGCACCAAGCAATGTAGAATTTAGAAACGAAATCTAGAACGATTTAAAACATGATATTTTAAGGGCATACAGTATCCGCCAGTGCATATTTTGACAATATTTTTATTTTGTTATTAACAATTGTTTCCGAGTGGTGCCGCCACATACGTGTATATTAATGATATCATTGGTCGTTTCTGGTGTCATTAGTTACACATTTTTTTTGTGAATAGGAGTGTCAATCAAAAATGTAGGGTGGCATAATAATTTTTTTAATAAATATATCAAATGAATGGAAAAATAAACATTGTTTTCATTCTACGGTGTAAATTGCAACAAATAAAATATGCAAAATGAATTAGAGAAGATGTTCAAATTATACTCCATTTACTTCCTGACAATAGTTAAATCGGGTAATAAAACTGTTAAAAGCATTTCGCAACCATACACGAGGTATGCGTGCTATTTCGTTACGTATTCTTGTTTCAAAGTTCTCTAATGTTACTGTATTATTTACGTAAATAACGCCCTTTAAATTTCCCCAAAAGGAATAATCCAACGGTGTTAAGTCGGGGGAGCGTGGGGGGCACTCAATACATTCTCTTCGTGCAATCCATCTTACATCTTATATGAACTTATATATTCTTATAGGAAAAGTTACATTTAAATATTCGCGCACTTTCCTGCCAAAATGTGCGGGTGCACCATCTTGCTGAAACCAAACATCTGGGTGGATGATATCATTATTATCTGGGTGTGATCGAATTTCTTATATTCGTGGAAAGCTTTGTGTAGGTAACATTCGCAGGTACTTTTCAGATGTTAGTGTTCCATCAATAATAAAACGGCCGATTATAATACCATCTAATATCCCAGACTACACATTTATCTTTTGCGGATATTGATAATTAACTTTGAACAAATTTTTACGTGTGGATTTACTTGATGCCAGAATCTACAGTTCTGTCTATTCACATAACCGTTCAATTGGAACGTGGCTTCATCTGACATCACAATGTTCTCCATAAAATTATCGTTATCAGTTATTAGTTGAGACATTATTTCCAAAAATTTAATCCTGCGGTCAAAGTCAACTTCAGATAATTCTTGAACTAAATGAGCTTTGTATAGTTTAAAACTTTCCTTTTTTAATAATCTTCTCACTGATGTTTTAGAGATATCAAGGTCTGCAGCGAGCTGACTGGTGGGATTCTGTGGGCGTTCGGCTATATCCAGCAAATTTTTTAGTGCTTTATCAATATTTGTTGCCGACCTAGGTGTACTAGAGGAACTAGGATTTTTCACACTTTAGGTTTCTTATAACGGTTCGTGTCACTGTGGACCTTCTGATAGGCATTATTGTTTGGATGAGTGTCATTAAATAAATGACACGTGACCGCGTGAGTTCCCTTACGTTCCCCATAACCAACGATTAGGTATAGGAATTTCTATCTTTTCTGATTCTCTTAAAATCATTTCTTAAACTTGATGTGCTAATGGTATTAAGCTTGACAAGACGTCACGTGTATCACATTATTATTTCTATTCATTTAGAACTAATAGAAATAATAATAATATTCAATATTTATTTTTAAATTTATTTGATTTATTTCTTAAAAATCTTGTTATGTGACCCCACATTCTTGTTAATGATACCCAATGATAACAAAAAACGACCCATGATGTCATTAAAAAACTAGCGCCACATACGTATTTTTTAATGACATCATGGGTCGTCACAGCACCACTCGGAAATATTTGTTACTAACAAATTAAAAATACCGTCAAAATATGCACTGGTGGATACTGTATGCAACCTTAAAATATCATGTCTTAAATCTCACGCGTATTAATTCTACATCGCTTGGTGCAACACTTTTGGCGGACCCTGTATTGATCAATACTGTTTGGCGGTATATACCGGGTGCGTGAGAAGTGCACCGACAAACTTTCAGGGCTGTATCTATAATCCAAAATAAGCATAAAACTCTATTTTGCAAGATACACGAAAAAAAAAAACCAATTCCGTTAAGGAAAACGGAGAATAATATGCAAAACATAATGCAGCGATTAATTTGTACAAAAAAATAATCTGTGTTTCTTTCCCGCTGCGATAAAACAAAACAAAAAAATATAAAATCATATGTCCACTTCTACTTTATTGAAAATTGTGTGCTGCTCATAAATCTACCCAATAGTGTTTCAAAACTGTATTCTTCCGAAGAACTAGCAGATATATATTTAGCATATGTTGCTGCTAACGGCAACTGCCGAGAAGCTGCAAGGATTTATGGAGAACGCTTTCCGAATAGGCAGCAAACCTCAGCATACAATTTTTGTAGCAATTCATCGACGTCTTCGAGAACATGGAAAATTTGAGAGTTCTATGACAGATACAGGTCGTGATGGAACGGTTCGTATTGTCACATTAGAGGAAATTATCTTGGATGCTGTTTCCAATAATCCCAGAACTAGTGTTGGAACTGTAGCACACAAACTTGGAACCAGTTCTTCAACACTGTGGCGAATTCTTCGCGAACAGCTCTTAGACCGGTGTTTCCCAACGTGGTGTATCCAAAACACTTCCCAAAGTGTATCAATGCTATAAAAGCTAATGCCAAATGTGAGCGTCACTTCAAGCTATTTTGTGAGGAACAAAATGCAGAACATGTGAGACTTTTACTACACACTGAAATAAGATGGCTCTCTAAAGAGAACTGCTTGAAAAGATTTATGGACTGTTTGATGCGCTTAGTGATTTTTTAAGCGACAGACCTAAAATGAAGTATCTGACGAGAAACTAAAGCCGATATTTTTGAAAAAATAAATATATTAGATTAGCAACTTCAAGGAACAAATAAAACTCTTGTCGATGCAAAAGCGAAGATATTTGGTTTCATTACCCTTATTGAGTTATGTAAGAAATATTATAATATATAAAAATTTGGAACAGTTTCGTTGGCTCCAAAAATGTGAAGTAAATGATACCGCTATACTTTATTATATTATTACGTTATTGTCGATCAGGTGAGAATACCATCGGCTGATTTAAAAGAAACATTTTCTGATTTAAAACAAATTGCTTTTCCTACATGGATATTGCAGCCAATGTTATTGGATTTGTCTTATATATCAAATATGCAGTATCAAGAAGAACTCGTAGTATTGCAAAATGAGGAGTCAGTTAAAAATTGATTTAATATAAAAGGAGCGATGGCATGGCATTGTGAGGAAACAGAAATCAAATACCCAAAATCAACCAAATGTGCCAGAAAACTATTGCTACCGTTTCCATCTTCATATTTAGCTGAATGTGGATTTATTGCTGTAAATGATTTATTGGTAAAAAAAAAGAAATCGTCTGGATGAAAAAAAGAATTCGTTGGCACACAAAGGAGAGACTTGAGACTGAAGCTAACCAAATTGGAACCTAAAGGTAGACTTCCGAGCAAAGCGGCTCTGGCGTCACTAACGCAGCATTAAAGCCGCCGCGACATAACGATAGTATTATGCAGTATGGAAATATATGAGGCACCATTCGAGCGCAGCGGCATTGACGCGATCAGCGTTAGTGCGTCAGTGTCGCTGCGTTCAAATGGCGCCTCATACATTTTAAAAGTGCATATTACTATCGCTATGTTGTCGAGTCAGTATCGCTGCGTTAGTGACGCCAGTGCCGCTTTGCTCGGAAGTCTACATTTACATAAAATCTCTGTACAGCAAGCGCAAGGATCTCAGTAACTTAAAATAATAAGTTAATATAGAAAAATCTTTATTTAAATTATTTCGAATTTTTCAGTTTTTTCATGTTTTGAAAATTTTGTTGTTGTTTCGTTACAATTTCCTAGTGATTTCTTCCTAAAACGTATCATTTAAGTTTCTTAAGTGAACAGTTCAATTTTTTAATGGTTATTTATATATGTGTGTCATAGGGGGGCATAAGAATTTTTGAAAGGCTTAGGTGGGGCATGGCACAAAAAAGGTTGCGAAACACTGTCTTAGACTCTTAGAATTCACAAAGTCCAGGCACAGAATTTTAATGACTTTGCTCCACGAGTAGAGTTTTGTAGGTGGTTCTTGAACAGCACGCAATAGAATGAACGAACGGTTTCCAGAAATTTTAAACAATTTTTGTAAATTGTACATGGTTCTTTTTCATGTTTGTAAATTTTATCAATAAATTCCATCCAATTACTCGTGAAACTTTTTTGTAAAGCGTTGCGAAAGCGAGTTTGACTTATGAACTTGAATATGTATTAAGAGTTTTATGCTTAGTTTGGGTTATATAATCAAAATTTAAATTTTAACATAATTTTTCCTGAAGTTAACATGTTCACAACATAACTAAATTCTTTTTTATGTTTACATTAATAATATAAACCTACTAACTAGATATAAGCCCTGCAGAAGACCAGAATAAAATACTGACCGAAACGTTGGCAAAATATCAATATTATTTGTTTTATAAATATCCTTATCCCAAGAAAAACCTAAAAATTAGATATAATAGCATTTAAATAACGACACAATATGATTTTACTAACAACATATAAATATCTTAAATATACGTGGATAAATGTATATAATTAATGGGAAGGAAGCGCGGTATGTTGCGATATCAATGTACCTAAATGATGTTCAATGTTCGTGAGGTTTAAGCGCAGATCGCCACGTTTCACAATATCCAGTCTATTTCTTTGTTTTGTTACAAACTGACAAACAACACTAAACCCTCGTTAGACTAAGTATGAAGTTGGAAAAGCGATATATAATTATTTGCGTCTGCCCACAAAGATGAATTAACGATGAGTTAACGATTTTTTTCTGAAACCAAAATTCTTCATGTGTTTTTAAAAGTTGCTTTTAGACTCATTTCTCTTTTAGAGTCATTAGTTTAGACTCATTAGTTTCATTAGTTTTAAGATATTATTTTGCAACCCAACTAATTCTTTCAAAACTGCGTTTGCGTTTTCATAACTTGAAAATGGCATTATTAATCAAGCAGGAAGTTCCAAATTAAACAAATATTTGAATATTTTTTTAGGTCATTATGTATCAAGTACAAATGATTTGTGAATATGAGACCATTGCAATCCGTTGTCGCCGCTATGGCAAGGTAGTTGATGGGTTATATTAAAAATTGTGCAAAGTGCAAAGGGTTAAAATATGTTCATCAGATATTTCTTGAGTTTCCTGACTTTCCATCAGATTTCGGAATTCATAGAAATTAACGACGAACCAAATTGTTTTTAAAAAGTAACAATTTTTCACTAAATTCTGAAATTTCCGACTTTGTTTAAATTAACTTGATTTTTTCACCTTGAACTTTCAAGGTATTCTGTAAGGTTCCCTTGTAGGTTATGGGGCGGTGGTAGCCTAGTAGTCAAGATGTCAGATTACTAAGCCACAAATCCGGGTTGAAATCCTGGGTATGGAAAAATAAGCTACTGTCCTCTCATGCTAGGCTGTGGCAAAGTTATCACAGACATATCGTACCGTAATAGTGGCTCGCCAACGAAGTTAAAAACTGTAACGGCTCCCTATACTTGTGTCTAAGATCAAGATATCAAGCACAAGTGTCGGCAGAGAAAGGAGGTCCAGGTCCTACTTAGGAGCGTAGCACCATTAGAG
Organism: Phosphuga atrata; assembly: GCA_944588485.1. NCBI lineage: Eukaryota > Metazoa > Arthropoda > Insecta > Coleoptera > Silphidae > Phosphuga > Phosphuga atrata. Next base: position 34,274,532 of record OX155901.1, read on the forward strand.
AGAGAGAGTTTCAAATTTATGGTATTAAAATTTAGTAACAAATATGATAAATAAGCTGCATCTTGAATTGGTAAAACCATAACACATTATAGATAATCATATAAACTTAATAAAGTTCGAACAAAGCTTGAATATATAAATATAAGTACTCAACCTTTCCGGAGCTCGATAATACTAATGAGTCTTTTTAGGACTATCAAAAACAAATCTCGTGTGAAATTTGTCAGTAATTATATAGTTTTCAGTCCACCTTCGTGGCACTCAACAAAAACCATAAAAATAACATTGTTTTTAAGATCATGTCTTTCCGATACCTTAAGTGATACCTTAAGTGATTATCGTTTCGAGATTTATCTCTCATCAACACAGCTTTGCTTCCATCAAACGCGTCCACAGATGGCTATCTACTTAAGGTATCGGAAACACATGCTCTTAAAAACAATGTTATTTTTATGGTTTTCGTTGAGTGCCACGAAGGTGGACTGAAAGCTTTAAAATGACTGACAAATTTTGCACGATATTTATTTTTGGTAGTCCTAAAAAGTCTCATTAGTATTATAGAGCTCCGGAAAGGTTGAGTATATTTATATATTCAAGCTTTATGCCGACTTTATTAGGTTTATAAGCTACATCTTGTTTGATTTTTGTTAGTTCGGTAGCAAAACCTCTTTTTTCCGTTAATATGGAAACGGTAACATATACTTTAAGACTTTAAAAAAACTCAAAACTCGTTCATAAAATTGTTGAAAACTGTTCCGTTTTGATCCAACTACAGTATAGAGTAAAAAACATCTGTAGTTATATTCATTTTTCTCGCACAACTTACGAAATAGTCGATCATTCAGTGAATGTACCTTAATATTTTTTATTGCAGTAATAACAAGCAGCATCGATTGGTGAAGGGGTTCACATATATCTTTTGCAAGAGTTTTTTTTGTAATTTTTTTAAGCAATTTTATAAAACCTATATTAGAGCCATATATCATAGCTTTAGCTCCATCAGTCGCGCAAGCAAAAAGTTATTAAGTGGAATTTTATTCTCATTAAAAAATTGCTCAATTGCTGGAAATATTGATTCTCCCTTGGTATCTGTTTATAAATATTGCGCATATAATAGTTCCCCTTTCATTTGTTCATCATATACAAACGGAATATATACTTCGCAAAATTTCATACAACGATGCTGTATTTCAGCCATTTCATCAATTCTTCTTTAAATAGTATCATTACTGAAAGGAATTGATTTTGTTACGTTTAAAGGAGATTTTTACAACAGAGTACTGGTTACCAGAGGGGTCTAGTAATAGACACAGATAAGACAAAATATGAAATTTTTGTTACTACGCGGACGCACAAGTACAAAACGAAACTATCGGGACACGTAACATCGAAAGGGTATTAGAATTCATATACCTGGGCTACCAAATTGCGAACACTAAAAAAGAAGATTATACCTTGCAAATAAAACATATTATGGACTAGACTATATCCAGAAGAACCAAATGCCAAATCTATAGGAGCCTAATAAGACCTGTACTGATATACGCAGCCGAAACCTGGACCCTAACCATGGAGAAAGAAAGGCCCTGTTGGTTACCCTCGGCAATTGCAGGCAAAATTAATTCTTCGGCTAATATTTGTTTGTTTTAAATCTACAGAAATACAATGTATAGCTCGTGATAAATACCGTCGCCCATATCGCCCCCTGAGTACCTAGCGACTCCCAAAACGACGCCATCGCCCACTTTAAGAATCGCAGCTCTATACGATAACTAATTTAGTGCATTACTATATACACTCTATAACATAGAGTGTATAGAGTCTATACGATAACTAATTTAGTAGAATAATTCTAATTGCATATACTCGCGGAAATATTTTTAGCTCGTTGCAAAATCGCGTCACAAAAAAATTGTATAAATTCTGGTAGTGGAAACGCGATCCGCGAAACAGCGTCGAACGCACTCAATTACGGTGTAATTCTAATTCGAACGGGAATTAAAACGGATTGTTTCCGATTTACATATACGAAACAAATGAATAGACATAAATTAATTAATTTTAATTCATAACGCAAATTATTGCGCCAGAAAAATGTTTTATTGCGACGGGATTTTCCCGCATGCCCATTGTGCATTCCACCCTCACATTCAATACATAAAAAATTAACAATTTTATACAATATATTATTTAATGAACCAATTTTGAACAGTAGCGGTATTTAGTTCATTCGTAACTAGGTTTATTAAAGAAATAAGGTGGTGAAATTAGAGGGGTAAGATTAAATTCTGAATGAGCTGATAGTGCACACCTCAAGCAGACTTTAATGACGTAGATAAGATTTCCTCTTTAATAGGAGGGTAAATTTAGTTTTAAGATAGAGATTTACCTTTCCAGGTTTCTACGCTAATTAATCTTGAACTCTTCACGGAAAAGACACAATGTTGAAACACTCTTAGGGTTTGTGATTTTGCATTATTTGAAGCGATTAAATATAGAAAAAAACATTAATTTATTACAGAGAATTGAGCAATATTTATCCAATAATTTTGCTGTATTTTAAAAATCCTTTGTTTTTTATATTCTTTGTTGTCGTTATCTTGAGGAGAAACCGGTTTGAATGTGATGGCAGAGTATGTGCAAGATATTGGAAACTAGCAAACAATCCCATTCACTCAAACTGTTTGGAGAGATAACAAAGTCCGGGAAGATGTTACTTTTTCAGCTTCGCGGAGGAGGTAGGAAGGACTTGATAAAACTGATACAGACAATATCGACAGAGATTCAATGCGGATGTTGAGATCGATAAGGAAATATTACCGCTTTTTTCGAATATTTTAAATTGAAGATACGTTTGACAAGATTTGTCCAATACGAGATTTATCCTATATTTTACTGCAAAGAAAATAATTGAGAAAAGATACTAAATTGTAGATCGAAAGTTGAGGTATTCCTCACTTAACGACTGAGTTTTGTATTCTATTGACTGGGTCGTTAAAACTCAGTGCGACTTTTATTAGTGCGACTTTTCGTTTCGTAACAACGTTAATGGCGAGGAGTCTGTGGAACGCCAGCAAAGATATCGTTAGCTAATTAATTAAAAACGATTCTTATTTGTATCGGATAATAAATAGAATGTACTAACTTTACAACAAGCTAATTTTACAAAAAAACTAAAAGAAAACATAGAACAACGACAAAATTAAAATATAAACTTTTTTGTCCTATATATGGACGTATATTCTGATTTTTACATGAGATAAACAAAAAGTCAACGTTTAAACCTTTTCTTGTAAAACTGGCAATTAATACAATTATAACTAGATTTTCCGTATTGCGTCTGAGCGACTTTGATCAGAATTTATTGGCTGTTTGCTAATTTAAGTTTCAAAATTGAATCTTGCTGGACGAATAAGCAAGGTATATAGCAGGGCAATATGCCACTCTATCATTTTCAAAATTTATGGCAGTAAATATAATTGCCGGCTTCCCACAGACGTCATGTAAGTAACGGAAGTTATTCGAATTGGTCGATAAGGACTTTTAGCTTTTATTTATTTTGAAATGGATTGTATAAAACGAGTTACACAACAATCTAATTACAAGTTGTTTACCGAATCAACCAAAATTATTAGAATTAGAACATGAATTAGACATGTACGTTTTATTTTATTCTTAAATGTGATCGGTTTATGATGACACTGCTACAGAAAATAAGACCTGAGAGTTGGTCGTATGTCTGAGCAGTCGTAAAGCAGGTTATTATACAGGTTATTATAAACAGCAATAAATTCTGGTCAGTAAGTGAAGAATACCTGTAATTAAAATAAATTAATAAGACAACAATTTCCCTTTCAATTCCAATAAATTATTCTTTAAAATTATAATCAATTTTGGATAATTGTTGTGGAAAATATTTAGAAAACTAACGATGCTAGTGAACTTATACTATTGAAACACTAATAGTTACAAAGGCAAAGTTTGTTCGTTAAGAAACTTATTATTTCATGGGAAATAGAAGTAATAGAAGACAAGACTCTAATTTCAAATAGATTCTAATTTTAAATAAACTCTAATTTCAAATAGACTGTAATTCTCAGAAGTCTCTATATTTGGAAACATAAATGTAATTAGTTTCTTTTCAATTTTCTGTTTGCTTGGCATTTTAGAAAGCCATTTCGTATGAATATGTGGATTACGTTGTCGTTGCATAGGAAAACAGGATTACGAAAACGTTGCAAGTTAAATTAGTTGGAAACGGGAAATTTTAATTCGCTTATAAAACGATTCGAAAGCGTTCCATCTCTCAAACACACGGACACAATTTATTCTATCCGGTCCGAACGGTTTAATGAAACTTTGTGCAAAGTGAGATTGAAAGGCTATTAAATCCATTATGTGATATGCAGCACCTATTGGCATCACATTAATAGTTGGCGATATCGGCGGGGCGGCGCCACAAAATGTAAACGAGAGACGCACCGATATTAAAGCAAATTTATCGGCCCGATGTAATTGTTGCAATGCATCAATATATCTCGATTCATAATCGCGACCGTTCGCTTTGAATATTAAGTGCACTTTACATATACATTAAATGTACACACATAGAAAGACATAAATGCTAGAAATGTTTAATTCATTATTGACATGCTAATTTTTACATATAAATTATTCATATAAATTTATCTACTAATATTTATGGTATACAAAGCAATATAGTCTAAACATCCAAACATGCCGAAGTTTGTTATAATTAGAACATTTAGTTGCTATGTTTAGTTTGGATATGTTCAGTATTGCCTGTCTAGCTTTCGCCGCATAATCTTGTCTTTTTTTTGGTGGAGGGGGCATGCATTATTGCACACAGGGGCCTTCGTACCCGTCTAGTGTGGGGCTCTCTGATCGAGTTCTTCGTAACTAGCATATACACTAAAACCCCTCCTCTGTCTCTTGACTACACTCCACCTGGAACTGCGTTAGCATTACGTCAGGTGGTTGGTGGTGTTTGTTCTAATTGCTTCTTTTTCCTTCATCTAGTTGTCCTTTCCTCGTCTCGATTTCGTCTTCTGTCGTATTAGCTATGTAGTCGTGTGCTTAACTATTTTTCCGTCTTTTCGTCACATGTCTAGTTGTCCAAGTTACCTTCCTTGTTGGTCGTGCGATACTATGGTCGCCATCCATTCCCTCTCCATTTGTTCGTTTCCCATCATGATTCCGGTTATATAAGCTTGTACTACATCCCAGTTATGCTCACTTTCTAACATAATTTCCATGATGTTATATTCTTCTAGTTTTATATCGCCTAATGTCTTCGCGAGTCGAGGTCTTTCATTCTCTGATTCCGTACACATGAAGATAGTTTGTTGTGCGCCGTCTGGGATATGACCGACTATCGTTAGGGATAAGGCTGTGTGTCCACCGTCCACTAGTGTCGTTATCCCATATTGTCTGCCATCGGTTCATGAGTTTCTTACGCGCTCTCTCCTTGGCGGCGGCCCTCTCATGTTTTACTCCGTTTCTCGCTCCGTGTTGAGGCAGCTCTTCGTAGACTTCATGTTTCTCGCGAATCAGTAAGTCTATTGGGGGCGCACTTGCAAGTACCAGCGCCGCGGCCCCCGAAACCGTTCTGTAGGCAGAAATTACTGTTAGGGCACTTGACTGTCTAGTCTTGTCTGTCGAGTCTTGTCTGTCTAGTCTTGTCTGTCTAGTCTTGTCTGTCTAGTCTTGTTTGTCTGTCTAGTATTGTCTGTCTGTCTAGTATTGTCTGTCTACTCTTGTCTGTCTGTCTAGTCTTGTCTGTCTAGTCTTGTCTGTCTAGTCTTGTCTGTCTAGTCTTGTCTGTCTAGTCTTGTCTGTCTAGTCTTGTTTGTCTGTCTAGTATTGTCTGTCTGTCTAGTATTGTCTGTCTACTCTTGTCTGTCTGTCTAGTCTTGTCTGTCTAGTATTGTCTGTCTAGTCTTGTCTGTATAGTCTTGTCTGCCTAGCCTTGTCTCTCTAGTCTGTCTAGTCTTGCCTGTCTAGTCTTGTCTGTCTAATCTTGTCTCTCAACTCCTGTCTGTCTAGTCTTGTCCGTCTAGTCTTGTCTGTCTAGTCTTGTCTCTCGAGTCTTGTCTGTTTAGTTTTGCCTGTCTAATCTTGTTTGTCTAGTCTTGTCTATCTACTATGTTCTGTCTAGCTTTGTCTGTCTATTCATTCCTGTCTGGTCTTGTCACTCTAGTCTGTCTAGTCTTGCCTGTCTAGACGTGTCAGTCTAGTCATTCTAGTCTAGTCTTGTCAGCGTAGTCTTGTTTGTCTAGTCGTGTGTGTCTAGTCTTGTCTGTCTGGTCTTGTCTGTCTGGTCTTGTCTGTCTCGTCTTCTCTGTCTAGTCTTGTCTGTCTAGTCTTGTCTGTCTGGTCTTGTCTGTCTGGTCTTGTCTGTCTCGTCTTCTCTGTCTAGTCTTGTCTCTCTAGTCTTGTCTGTCTAGTCTTGTCTGTCTGGTCTTGTCTGTCTCGTCTTCTCTGTCTAGTCTTGTCTGTCTAGTCTTGTCTGTCTGGTCTTGTCTGTCTGGTCTTGTCTGTCTGGTCTTGTCTGTCTCCTTGTCTGTCTAGTCTTGTCTGTCTAGTCTTGTCTGTCTAGTCTTGTCTGTCTAGTCTTGTCTGTCTAGTCTTGTCTGTCTAGTCTTGTCTGTCTAGTCTTGTCTGTCTAGTCTTGTCTGTCTAGTCTTGTCTGTCTAGTCTTGTCTGTCTAGTCTTGTCTGTCTAGTCTTGTCTGTCTAGTCTTGTCTGTCTAGTCTTGTCTGTCTAGTCTTGTCTGTCTAGTCTTGTCTGTCTAGTCTTGTCTGTCTAGTCTTGTCTGTCTAGTCTTGTCTGTCTAGTCTTGTCTGTCTAGTCTTGTCTGTCTAGTCTTGTCTGTCTAGTCTTGTCTGTCTAGTCTTGTCTGTCTAGTCTTGTCTGTCTAGTCTTGTCTGTCTAGTCTTGTCTGTCTAGTCTTGTCTGTCTAGTCTTGTCTGTCTAGTCTTGTCTGTCTAGTCTTGTCTGTCTAGTCTTGTCTGTCTAGTCTTGTCTGTCTAGTCTTGTCTGTCTAGTCTTGTCTGTCTAGTCTTGTCTGTCTAGTCTTGTCTGTCTAGTCTTGTCTGTCTAGTCTTGTCTGTCTAGTCTTGTCTGTCTAGTCTTGTCTGTCTAGTCTTGTCTGTCTAGTCTTGTCTGTCTAGTCTTGTCTGTCTAGTCTTGTCTGTCTAGTCTTGTCTGTCTAGTCTTGTCTGTCTAGTCTTGTCTGTCTAGTCTTGTCTGTCTAGTCTTGTCTGTCTAGTCTTGTCTGTCTAGTCTTGTCTGTCTAGTCTTGTCTGTCTAGTCTTGTCTGTCTAGTCTTGTCTGTCTAGTCTTGTCTGTCTAGTCTTGTCTGTCTAGTCTTGTCTGTCTAGTCTTGTCTGTCTAGTCTTGTCTGTCTAGTCTTGTCTGTCTAGTCTTGTCTGTCTAGTCTTGTCTGTCTAGTCTTGTCTGTCTAGTCTTGTCTGTCTAGTCTTGTCTGTCTAGTCTTGTCTGTCTAGTCTTGTCTGTCTAGTCTTGTCTGTCTAGTCTTGTCTGTCTAGTCTTGTCTGTCTAGTCTTGTCTGTCTAGTCTTGTCTGTCTAGTCTTGTCTGTCTAGTCTTGTCTGTCTAGTCTTGTCTGTCTAGTCTTGTCTGTCTAGTCTTGTCTGTCTAGTCTTGTCTGTCTAGTCTTGTCTGTCTAGTCTTGTCTGTCTAGTCTTGTCTGTCTAGTCTTGTCTGTCTAGTCTTGTCTGTCTAGTCTTGTCTGTCTAGTCTTGTCTGTCTAGTCTTGTCTGTCTAGTCTTGTCTGTCTAGTCTTGTCTGTCTAGTCTTGTCTGTCTAGTCTTGTCTGTCTAGTCTTGTCTGTCTAGTCTTGTCTGTCTAGTCTTGTCTGTCTAGTCTTGTCTGTCTAGTCTTGTCTGTCTAGTCTTGTCTGTCTAGTCTTGTCTGTCTAGTCTTGTCTGTCTAGTCTTGTCTGTCTAGTCTTGTCTGTCTAGTCTTGTCTGTCTAGTCTTGTCTGTCTAGTCTTGTCTGTCTAGTCTTGTCTGTCTAGTCTTGTCTGTCTAGTCTTGTCTGTCTAGTCTTGTCTGTCTAGTCTTGTCTGTCTAGTCTTGTCTGTCTAGTCTTGTCTGTCTAGTCTTGTCTGTCTAGTCTTGTCTGTCTAGTCTTGTCTGTCTAGTCTTGTCTGTCTAGTCTTGTCTGTCTAGTCTTGTCTGTCTAGTCTTGTCTGTCTAGTCTTGTCTGTCTAGTCTTGTCTGTCTAGTCTTGTCTGTCTAGTCTTGTCTGTCTAGTCTTGTCTGTCTAGTCTTGTCTGTCTAGTCTTGTCTGTCTAGTCTTGTCTGTCTAGTCTTGTCTGTCTAGTCTTGTCTGTCTAGTCTTGTCTGTCTAGTCTTGTCTGTCTAGTCTTGTCTGTCTAGTCTTGTCTGTCTAGTCTTGTCTGTCTAGTCTTGTCTGTCTAGTCTTGTCTGTCTAGTCTTGTCTGTCTAGTCTTGTCTGTCTAGTCTTGTCTGTCTAGTCTTGTCTGTCTAGTCTTGTCTGTCTAGTCTTGTCTGTCTAGTCTTGTCTGTCTAGTCTTGTCTGTCTAGTCTTGTCTGTCTAGTCTTGTCTGTCTAGTCTTGTCTGTCTAGTCTTGTCTGTCTAGTCTTGTCTGTCTAGTCTTGTCTGTCTAGTCTTGTCTGTCTAGTCTTGTCTGTCTAGTCTTGTCTGTCTAGTCTTGTCTGTCTAGTCTTGTCTGTCTAGTCTTGTCTGTCTAGTCTTGTCTGTCTAGTCTTGTCTGTCTAGTCTTGTCTGTCTAGTCTTGTCTGTCTAGTCTTGTCTGTCTAGTCTTGTCTGTCTAGTCTTGTCTGTCTAGTCTTGTCTGTCTAGTCTTGTCTGTCTAGTCTTGTCTGTCTAGTCTTGTCTGTCTAGTCTTGTCTGTCTAGTCTTGTCTGTCTAGTCTTGTCTGTCTAGTCTTGTCTGTCTAGTCTTGTCTGTCTAGTCTTGTCTGTCTAGTCTTGTCTGTCTAGTCTTGTCTGTCTAGTCTTGTCTGTCTAGTCTTGTCTGTCTAGTCTTGTCTGTCTAGTCTTGTCTGTCTAGTCTTGTCTGTCTAGTCTTGTCTGTCTAGTCTTGTCTGTCTAGTCTTGTCTGTCTAGTCTTGTCTGTCTAGTCTTGTCTGTCTAGTCTTGTCTGTCTAGTCTTGTCTGTCTAGTCTTGTCTGTCTAGTCTTGTCTGTCTAGTCTTGTCTGTCTAGTCTTGTCTGTCTAGTCTTGTCTGTCTAGTCTTGTCTGTCTAGTCTTGTCTGTCTAGTCTTGTCTGTCTAGTCTTGTCTGTCTAGTCTTGTCTGTCTAGTCTTGTCTGTCTAGTCTTGTCTGTCTAGTCTTGTCTGTCTAGTCTTGTCTGTCTAGTCTTGTCTGTCTAGTCTTGTCTGTCTAGTCTTGTCTGTCTAGTCTTGTCTGTCTAGTCTTGTCTGTCTAGTCTTGTCTGTCTAGTCTTGTCTGTCTAGTCTTGTCTGTCTAGTCTTGTCTGTCTAGTCTTGTCTGTCTAGTCTTGTCTGTCTAGTCTTGTCTGTCTAGTCTTGTCTGTCTAGTCTTGTCTGTCTAGTCTTGTCTGTCTAGTCTTGTCTGTCTAGTCTTGTCTGTCTAGTCTTGTCTGTCTAGTCTTGTCTGTCTAGTCTTGTCTGTCTAGTCTTGTCTGTCTAGTCTTGTCTGTCTAGTCTTGTCTGTCTAGTCTTGTCTGTCTAGTCTTGTCTGTCTAGTCTTGTCTGTCTAGTCTTGTCTGTCTAGTCTTGTCTGTCTAGTCTTGTCTGTCTAGTCTTGTCTGTCTAGTCTTGTCTGTCTAGTCTTGTCTGTCTAGTCTTGCTAGTCTTGTCTGTCTAGTCTTGTCTGTCTAGTCTTGTCTGTCTAGTCTTGTCTGTCTAGTCTTGTCTGTCTAGTCTTGTCTGTCTAGTCTTGTCTGTCTAGTCTTGTCTGTCTAGTCTTGTCTGTCTAGTCTTGTCTGTCTAGTCTTGTCTGTCTAGTCTTGTCTGTCTAGTCTTGTCTGTCTAGTCTTGTCTGTCTAGTCTTGTCTGTCTAGTCTTGTCTGTCTAGTCTTGTCTGTCTAGTCTTGTCTGTCTAGTCTTGTCTGTCTAGTCTTGTCTGTCTAGTCTTGTCTGTCTAGTCTTGTCTGTCTAGTCTTGTCTGTCTAGTCTTGTCTGTCTAGTCTTGTCTGTCTAGTCTTGTCTGTCTAGTCTTGTCTGTCTAGTCTTGTCTGTCTAGTCTTGTCTGTCTAGTCTTGTCTGTCTAGTCTTGTCTGTCTAGTCTTGTCTGTCTAGTCTTGTCTGTCTAGTCTTGTCTGTCTAGTCTTGTCTGTCTAGTCTTGTCTGTCTAGTCTTGTCTGTCTAGTCTTGTCTGTCTAGTCTTGTCTGTCTGGTCTTGTTTGTCTATTCCTGGCTGTCTACTCTTGTCCCTCTAGTCTTGTTTTTCTCTTTTGGTTTATCTAGTCTTTTATGTCTAGTCTTTTCTGTCTAGTTTTGTTTGTTTAGTCTTGTCTACGTAGTCTTGACTTTGTAGTCTCGCCGGTTTAGTCTGGTCTATCTAGTCTTGTCTATATATTCTTGTCTGTTTTTATTGCCTGCATGTTTTATCGATTTGGTGCAGCAACGAGGGCTTAGTTCTCCCATCGAGGGTATTAGTTCACAATCAATCACCCTTCTTACCCGTCAAACATCCACCCGGTCTTTTTTCCTGAAACAAATTCACTTAATTGCCTCACTCCAACCCCGTCTTAGAATAATCAAGTGAAAGAACAACAAGAAAAAGTAGTTGGAATTAGGAATTCTTAATACACAGCAATCAATCAAAAAATAATCCTACAAGCGTATTTAGTCACCTAAATAAACTGTACTTGTTTCAACTGTCTAGATTATTTAGTTTTTCTACATGTTATTTCTTGTTTATTTAAAATTTGAGTGTCTGGAGGGAAGGGAATTTTGTATTTACGGATAAGCTATTGGATCGTATATAGTCCATGTCTCTGTGGAGCTTAAAGCTTTTACACCTTATATTTCTAAAGCCAGACGGTAATGGCTTAATCCCTCGGGGCCGTACAGTATTTTCATCCTCAATATATAAGTAAAATGCGGCAATTACAAACATTTTATAATAAAACCCAACAAGAACATCTTAATGTTCATAACAGTTTCATTACAATACAATAATTTATTTGAATTATATTCGACAGAATGTAGTTTCAGTCTTGGTTAGAGAAACATTAATAGCGGGAGAGTTGCAAGCTCAACTGTATAAGTTGAAATGTGTCAGTAATTGTAGGTTTTGTTTTGGGGATTCAAAATTTGATGTGGTTTGTTTGTTAAGAATGAGTTATTGAAGTTGAAGTAGTTAGTTTTAAGGGTAAAATGTAAAATTTAGACTAATGTTTTGGTACTCAGTGAGCACAAGTAAACGAATGAAACGTGAAATTTAGTTAGTGTACAGAGGGAGTTTTCTGTATATATATATATTTTTTAATTCAAGGGGGATGTTGTTATGTATATATTTTGTGTGTGTGTGTGGTGTCAGGCACATCCGCTGTGTTGTTTTTTCGCGTCGTGTCCTCCTGTCCTCCTCTTGCGGTCGGACATAAATTACTTTGCGAAAACATAGCACGGATTTGCCGCGATAACGCATGATAAATAGTGAAATTAATTGGTCCGTAAGTCGTCTCGCGTCCCGACTACCGATTACACTTTGTCCACCCACCCTTAATTTATTCCCCGAAAATAAAAACCAAACCCCTATCAAAATCCGTTTAGTTTTTTCCATTCGGTTGTTTCGTTTTTACAACAAGAAGGTAATTAGTTTAGTAAACAAAAATAAAAATGTCGTAGGTATGGGTGAGGAAAAAACTGGGTAATTAGTATGTAATTACAATCTGAAAATTACTTTTTGAAAGTAATTTAAATTGTAGGAAAAGTCATTTTAGCCGGAAGAAGTTCGGGGCTAATTATGCGCAAAACTCGCGGCACTAAGTGCTTAGGAAAAACATAAATTTTCCAAAGATTAAATCATGTGCAAATGCGGCCGATATATAGGGGAAGTTATTAAACTAGCTAAATTATTCGTGACGCGAGAACTCGGAGCGTGTATTATTATTCTATAAACGCTAGTTAAAATACCTCGCCGAACTCCTATCTCACAAATATTATAACTTAATAAACTCACTTTAACTCAACCCGCCTTTAACAAAATCATAAATTATTTGCTAAATGAGATAGCTAACGATAAGGAACTTTATTTCGTTATATGATATTATTTAATAAGCCAATTTTGAGATTTTAAACACGATTTGTTTAATTAAAAGTTTAAAACCAAAAGATTTTTTTCATAATTTTAAACATCATTTTGTCTTTCAGAACTGGAGAAATACGTGATAGACACAGGTGGAAAACATTAGAGGAGGCATATATCTAACAATGGATCATAACCGATGTTTGATTCATCATGAATTGAACTTAAGAAATAATTTTTAGTGTATGAAAACAACAAAATGCAACACAAAATTAAGCATGTTGAAGAAAATTTCTTGGCCTTATTTGAAGCAACATAATAATATTGAAACACAAATCCGTCCTGAAATATGCGACATGTAATTCTAACTACATTTCTAATTCCACAAACAAAAAACTAATTGTAACGCAGACTGTGGTCTGTTGTGAAGCAAGTTGCGCCATCCAATGCGACCCAAAAAAAATCAAACTTAAAGATATTTCTAAAAATAACAATTAAAATTGACTCGGAAATTCTTAATAATTGAAATATTTTTTTTGTAAATGTCGGCGATTCATAAAAGTTTGACAATCAAACTTCCAAAACTATGAATTAAGATCCACACAAAACACACTTTTTCTTAGGCCGACAAATGAATCTGAAGTGATAGAGGTCTTATCGAATTTAAAAAAAACACGAAATCTGCAGATCTATCCCTGATATAGATAGATGATATAGATGATATCCCTGTTATAGTATTAAAATATTGTGTTCCCGTTTTAGCAGGATCACTCTCTATTATAATAATAACCTGTTTCATGACATGAAATTTCCCCAGCGCATTTAAAGACGCATGTTTACTACCCATACATAAAAACGGTAATAAGAATGAAATTGAAAATTATCGTCCTATCGTCCTATTTTCAAATATATCGCAAAAAATCGAAAAACTAATTTATAATAGAATCACAATTTTTATGGAACAATAAAATGTATTAGGACTAGGCCGCACTACGGCTGAACCGCCGCGGTTTTTAATCGTGTGAATTTGTGAGTAAAGTAAGATAATACAAGCGGACACACTTGCGGTTTGGCGGTTATAGCGGCTAACCTATAGCTCGCTGGAAAAAAACGTAGTGCGGACTCGGCCTTAACAACAGCACAAAACGGCTTTACGAAAGGTTGATCTACAACAAAGGCTATATTTTAGTTATTTTGAGAAATTGTGAACTCCTTAAATTGTGGTTAAAATGTAGTTGGGATATTCCTGGACCTTTCCAAAGTATTCGATAATATAGACCATACAAAAAAGCTTGTAAAGTTAGAAGGACTAAGGTTTCAGAGGGTTCAGTTACAAATATGTATTCAAGCACAGGATGAGTGCAATGGAGGTTTCAAGATATCCCAGTACCAATACATAAAAAGAAGAGTCTCACAGAGAGCAGTGCCTTACTTTTTTTATTTTACATAAACGACCTTCCAGATAATATTATCTATAAAGTGGTAATGTTTGCTAACTATAACAAACTGTCTTTTAAAGGTAATAATCTGGTAGGGTTTGAGCAAGAAATAATGAATGGAATGTGTGCCATAAAGTCATATTATATTATTTAAAGAATAATATTATATTGGTTAATAACAAAACTAAAATTATAAAATTATCTGCTCCTAGAGTCTTTATCTTTAGTCAAGGAATATATCTTTAAGGAATTTATCTTTAATCTAGGAATACATATTGTCCTCGGGTACAAAGTTTTTGGGTGTTATAATAGATAAAGGCTTAACTGGAAGGCACATGTTGGCTCTATACAGGGTGTTAGGCAAACGTGTGGCAAAATAAAAATTAAAGAATACGTTTTAAAATGAGTGCAAATTCTATGGTGATAGCGGAGACTGAGGAGGGTTCTTATGACGAATTCACACCACTATAGACAATTGAAAAAGCAAATTCTTCATTTTTGATTCTATTTTTTTTGGATGGCACCTGGATCCCAAACTTGTAATAAGATACATCCCCTCGCATGAGTAATAAAAAATATTGTTTGTAACACGGGCGGTACTGTCAATTGCACTCTCGAGAGAATGTGGGCACTATTTCGTTCGTGCGCCCAATTTCGCTCTCGTGTCAAATTGACAACGTACCGCCCTAGTTACAAAATGTACTATTTTGAAAGTCGATTTTGCTGGTTGTCTCGTTAGATGCCCAAAGAATTTTATTTGTCCTTTATTAATGTCAACAATGTTTGAAAACTTTTCTGTTGATTTAATTGATTGTAGTATGTAGCCGTCTTGGGTATATCTTGCTCCTAGGATTTTTCTGATGATCTTCCTCTCTTCCTTTTTGATTTTTACTAGTTCTTGTATTCTCTTAAATGTCAAAGTTTTGCCTGCGTAAAGGACTGTTGGTTTTATGTGTTGTAATGCCGAATTTTTGTCTTGACATAGATTTTTTGTTATAGATGTCTTGGACTAACCATAATGCCTTCTTGACATTTTGGAGGCGGTTTTGCTGTAAGATCTTCTCAATGCCTGTCGGTTCGATTAATTCTCCGAGATATTTAAAGTACGGGACCTTGTTAGAGTATGTTGATTTTGCCGTAATTTCTTATCAGGCTCGTGATATCAGTCTTTGAACAGAATAATTTAGTTTACTAAAATGCGATCTGTAGTCCCAATTTTTCTGCACATTCCTTAAGTATCTCAAGCTGTTTGATGGCAGTCTCCTCATCCTCTGTTAGTATTGCCAGATCATGTGCAAATGCGAGGTATGGTACGTAGATGTTGTTTTGGGAAAGCCCTGTCGGATCGGTTTCCAAGACTCACATTTCACGAGTTCCTTCTACCATTCTTCCATAACCTTGTCTAGCGTGATATTAAACAGAATAGGAGACAGTCTATCAACTTGTCTTGTACCTCTTCGAATGTCAAAGGGTTCTCAAATTTCACCCACAATTTGTTTCCTCCACAAAGTGCCAGTGAGTGTTTGTTTTATGGGTTCTAGAGTTTTGGGATCTAGTCCTCTCTCCTAGAAATTGGAATAGTGAGGATCTGTCTATCGAATCGTATGCCCTTTCGAAGTCTACAAATGTGCATACTGTGGGGTTTTGTCTGAGGGTTCGTAGTTTAAGTATGGTTTTGAGGTTGATAATTTGTTCTGGGCAGGACCAGATAGCCTTATTATATTATTATATATTATATTATATAATCAGACAGCTCTATAAGGAATAATCCAGAGGGTTTAAGTCTGGGCATGAAGCAGGCTATGCGTGTGGCCCACCTCGACCAATCCAGCAATGTTCCTGGTAACAAATCACGAGCAACCAAACAGAAAGGTGGTGGCGTACCATCGTGCATGAACCACATTGAAATTTTTGTCGCCAATGGTACATCCAGCTGAAACTCGGGCAGTGTTTCTTTCAAAAAGTTGCGATACATCTCGCCAGTAAGTCTTGATGGTAGAAATACAGGTCCAATTAGATAGTCACCTACAATTCCAATCCAGACATTCAAGGAGAACTGATGTTGAAATGGATCTTCACATGCCTCATGCGGATTTTCATCAGCCCACATATGGTTGTTATGAAAATTCCTTATTCCATTTCTTGAGAAACTGACTTCATTGGTGAAAAGAATCTGTGTCAGGAATTAAGGGATTAGAAGTAATGTTTGAAAAAGCCACTGACATAACGCAATACGTGGACGATTAATCAGCAGGTAGTAGTGCCTGAACACTTTGAATGTGGCATGGATACAACAGATGTCACGTGGAAGTACTTGGCTCTTCCTCTATCATATCCAAAACATTCTGTTACAGTTATTGCGTTTTCACTGTCATTAATCTTCCTGGCTCTCCATTTCGTTTCAATGTGCTGGTTTCGCGAAGACATCGATGAATGTATTTGAAGATTTTACGGTCGGGGATATTACGGCTTGGAAACCGTTCAATGTACAATCGTCTAGCTTGTAAAGAATTGCCATTAGCAAGTTTATACCTGAAATGCATGTCAGTCATCTCGGCGTTCGTATACATGGTAGAAGACTTCACTAACAATTAAAACCAAGTCAAACAACCAAACGTCACTCAACAACTGCCACCGATACAGGTGATAATCACTGACGAGACGTATTCAAATGAAATCTTGTACGTTAGTAGATAAAACAAGTAATCGTCAACAATTTTTTGTATTTGATAAAGTCATTAATTTTTTGTACTTGGTAAACTCTTATTACTATTTACTGGTACTCTTATTTACATTAATGATTTTACGAAATATCGACTATGGTTTTTACAAATCTCATTAATTGTGTAACTTCGAATCAAGGAAGTTTTTCAGAAATGATCATACGACAAAATATTCTTAGAATAGGGCAATAACCCCCTGAATTTTGACCCCATGTTAACACCTAACACCCTGTATATCTCCAAAACTTAATAATTTCTGTTTCGCATTAAGAATGTCTCAGTTGACGAATTTACTAGTTTAACTGCATATTATGCATACATTTATTCGGTTATGGAATATTCTTTTGGGGAAATTCGATCGATGATCATCGAATATTTTCACTTCAAAAAAAAAGTATTAGAAGTATGTTCAATATGAAAATGACAGACTCGTGTAAACCAGTGTGTATTGAAAGAGAATACTTACGTTACCCTCCATTTACATTTTAAAAATTTAAAAAAGTGCCAGTTATGTAAAGGACCATTATAAAATGTTTTAAAACTATGAACATACGTACGAATCCAATACGCGCAAAAATGTACTTTGCGTCCTATAACGACAAGTTAAATTTTAGTGCAAAGAAGTGCATATTCTAATTAATAAATACATCTATGTATTTTTCTGACACGTTCTAAACCGGAAGATATTATTGGGTAAAGATAAAATAAAAAAAATTAAAAACCTGTTGAAATTTTGACACGATTGCACAATAAACTGGAGGAACAAATTATTTTTTACATGTTAAGAGAAACCTACCCGACTAGGAATATAGTGAGGCATGTCGAAAAAGCCTATTTCGCCCTAATGAAGCTTTCTGACCTGTTACCAAACTGTGGCAAGCCTCATTCGAACTTTTTTCCGTTCTAATTAGAGAAGCCTAGCTTAGGCATACTTATGGAAGTGATAACTTCCATCTAATGAGGCCTGCCGCACCTTGTCCCGTCCTAATTACGAGAGATTAATTTTGGCATATCTTTGGAAGTCCCAACTTCCACCTAATGAGGTCTTCTGAACTTTTGCCGAACTGTGGAAAGCCACATTCGAACTTTTCCCGGTTGTAATTAGGAAAGCCTAACTTAGGCAAATCTTTGGAAGTCCTAATTTCAACCTACTGAGGCCTTCCGTACTGTGACCGAACTGTTGGGAGTCTCGTTCGAAGGTTGTCCCGTTCAAATTAGGAAAACCGTAACAAGCATGCCGAAGAAATTTCAAACTAGAATGTTATGAGGAAACTCAGGAACGAAACTAACATTGTCGAAACTCTGAAATTACTGACTACAGTCTTGTATGGATAACCAAAGGTTTATCGAAGTTACGCAAACGAAATTTGGTTATTATTAAGAAAGTCTGTAGAATGGTTTAAGTTAAATATTTCTATGGAATTCAAGCACCATATCACTTTGAGTTTCATTATGCGCATCCTTCCTCACACTTACTCCTTCCAAAAGACTATTTCCATACTTAACGAAGATATAGCTTTAGTTACTCACTATTCTTTCAAATACTTTATAGTGCTTTAAACACCTTCGTAGATGTTTAAGATTTACTTAAACATCTTAATCATCTTAAACCGAGCTTTTATCTATCAGTACATTTTTTATCAGTATCTATTAGTACAATATCTAAACTTATCGGAAACGTGAACTTGCTAGTTCAACCATAACCTAACATAGCTTTAAAAAACGTCGGAAAATGATCCCTTGAGTAAGGTATCAGTAGATAAAAGTATATCCTCTGCTTTAAATCATTGTGCTGGTTAGGATGGTGGACGGTAAGGAAAAGTGAGAAATGGTGAGCTAAGGTGCGGAATACGGTTTTTTGAAACTTACGGACTTTTTACTTGGTGTAACTATCGTTAATCGCCTTTGGCACTGTTTAACTAAGATCAGACGTGGAGTGCGCCAGGGAGATACCTTGTCCCCCAAATTATTTACACTAGGTCTAGAGAATATCCTGGTATGGAGTCCAAGATACGGAAGGAGAAATATAGGCCGCCCCCCTAAAAGATGGAGTGACGATATCCGGGAAGTAGCAGGAAGGAAATGGTTAAGTCTGGCGAGGAATAGAGAAGAATTGAAAGTTAAAAGGGAGGACTATGTCCAATATTGGAAGAATAAAGTCTGAAAAAGAAGAAGAAGAAGCATTGGCTGGTGAGGGTCTAAACACTCCCTTAAAGTAGCTAGCAAAACCGTCAACAATAGACTGAGGAATGTTAAAGGTGCGGAAGAAGACAGGTGTTGCGGACGTGGTGGAAAGAGTGGCCTAGTTCCTCGGTATCCGGCTTTGACACTTTTCCGATATAATAAATGTCCAGCAACATTTAGGATCAGCGGAAATATTATTGGTTGACTCTCATATGAAGTTAGAGGAGGCGGTCTTTATCTGTAACTTTACCAACGTTTTGATATGCTTGAAGCTAGAGTAGTCAAGCTAAGATTCAGATATTTTATAAGCATGATGAAGAGCACGTTTCCTACGCAGAGTAACAATAATGGAGGGTAAAAAGCACGTAGGATAGGTGGATCGAGAAGATGAACGAGGCGGAAGAAATTTATCGAGAATGGAATAAAGGCGGGAGTAAAATGTATCTAAGAGTTCACATGATGACTTGCTGGACTCTTCAACTACAGTAGTCAGTATTACTAAGGGTCGGGTAGAGCGCCGGAAGATCGGCCCGGCGGAAATTGTATGACTTGCTGTTAGTCTTGTCTGGATAGTCGTGTCTGTCTTGTCATCTTTGTTTAGTCTTATCACTCTGGTCTTGTCTGTCTAGTCTTGCTTGTCTAGTCTTGTCTAGTGGTTTCAACAGAAAATTCATCAGCTTCTGCTTCAACAGAAGATTCATCGTTGTATTGAACGGCGGTACCCTGTTTTGTGGCCCAGGGCCCTTCAACTAACATTGAATTTTTCGATTGTAGTCTTGTCTGTCAAGTCTTGTGCGTCTAGTCTTGTCTGTCTAGTCTCGTCTCTCTTGTTTTTTCAGTCCTGTATGTATAGCCTTGTATGTATAGTTTTGTCTGACTAGTTTTTTTTGTCTGTAGACAACATATCCGCGTTTGAATGCGGGAGACCCGGGTTAGAGTCCTGGTCGGGGAGACAACAACTAGGGCGGTTTTTCAGTAAACCGTGCCCACCCTGAATGAATGCACAATATGCGATACCAGGGTGGCACATACTAAAGCCAAAGTGGAATAGGGGACTTAGTGTGAGTTTTGTTTGTCTACTCTAGTCTGTTTAGCTTTGTGTGTCCAATCTTTTCTGTCTACTTGTGTCTCTCCAGTTTTGTCTGTCTAGTCTTTTCTTTCTATTCTTTTCTGTCTAGTCTTCTCTGTCTAGCCTTGTCTGTCTAATATTTTCTGTCTAATCTTGACTTGTTTTTACTTGTCTGTCCACTTTTGTATGTCTAGTCTTCTTTGTTCGTCTTGTTTTGTGTTATTAAATAGGTAACAATAAACAGTTGCTACCAAATAAACAGAATTCGAAAACAGAATATTTAAGACCAGAAAAACAGGATTAGATAGAGAAATTATACTGATATAAATAGACAAAGCTTAATTTTAAATAGACCTGACTCGAATAATTTTTGTAATCTTAAATGTTTAATTTTGTTTCTGATTTAAATTATCTAGTCTTTGTTTCAGTGTGCGTTTAATGTCGACGTTTCACAAAATACCTTTTGGAGAATAAAGTAATAATAATTTTGTGCTATCTGATGATGGAAATCCATCAAGTCCGCCGTAAAAATATTCGTTCGCGTTTTAATGGGAAAATTTGTTTTGTTTTTTCGGAACGCGTACGCCACCCGTATGGTATGCATTGTGTTCGCCGACAATAAAATTCGCATTGATCGTGTATTTGCTCACTTGCACGGCTCACATAGTGCCCATAAAAAAAAACAGGCAGACAACCCCTTGATCCAAACCCTCCGACAACAAATTTCCGATTCGGGGTTTAAATTGTTTAGGATTAGGGAGTTTTCTTGAAACGGTTGAAATTAATATGAAATTTTGAAAATGAAAAAAAAATCGACAAAATGATCAAGATATTCTCAAGATCAAAATTAGTAAATATCTTTTACAAAACGTTTTACAAAATATTTAAATTATGGTTTCCTTGTCTGTCTAGCGTTTCTTTTTGTTAAGATCAAAATTATTTAATTTCTTGTACAAACTTAGTCCAAAATTTATTTAAAATTTTTAATTGTAGGTCTTATTATTTATCTAGTTTTGTCTGTCTCAAATTACCTTACCCCGGCGAGCGGTAGGTTAAAGTATGTAACACGGAGCGCAAGGTGGGTGTAACAAACTCTGATAGGGATCGTGTGAATTAAATAGTTTAATGTATTTTTTATTATCATTTTATTGATTATTATATATCAGTACTTATTATTGAACCAAAATTTTTGGTAAAGTGAGTCACTTTGTGCCGTTTTTCCCCAACAAATATCTTATCAAATATCACGACTCGAGTTTCGACGTTTGACGGTCATTTTCAAGTGAAAATGACCGTCAAACGTCGAAACTCGAGTCGTGATATGTGTAGAAATTTATATAACTGTGAATAATAAGTTATATAACATTTTTACATAATATAAGTGTGGTAAAAAACAAAGTGAATTTTTCAATTCAATGTTAGTCAGGGTAAGACAGTCACTTACCCTGACTAGCTAGCTTTTCGGGGATGACCGTATTTTTGATCCTCTACCGGGTATGTGGAATCGTTCGTGGGGTATTGTTTTTATAAACAATCCGATTGTAAAATATCCATTACTAAATATATACATCGTTCGCGGAATTATAAAACAAACCCCACCGTAAAATACCCACTGTGGAATTTTCGAATTCTTAGTGGGATTTTTCTGAATCCTTAATCCATACCTGTAAGGATTTATTATCAGCGGCTCGTGGTCGCTACAAATGCTAGTTCAAAACATGTTACACGGAGCTTAAGGTAGGTGTAACTCACCCGCTGACACCTTTGACCTCGTCTAAATAATTCGCGAGTTGGCGGACGACTATGGCCTGCCAATCGGCACTTCCTTACCACTCTCCACGCAGCTGCTCAGACTCACAGCCTGTTATAACAATTAATCTCTAAAATATCGACCAATTTATCCTGGTCTGGGTGTACTACACCCAATCTACCGCACGAAGAGTAACAAAAGCCCTGTACATGTAACAAAACATAATTCGATGCATTGTCAGGTAGCAACTATATTCAAGGTTCAATAGCAAAATTACATAAAAATATAAAGATATTTTTCAAAATAAATGTTTTCTAAAGCTTTCTCCGCAAATTCACGAGAGTATCTGTTGCTTTTAAAAATTCTGCATTCGTGTTTTTTTCACGAATTTGTATCGCACAAACATCGTTAGCAACTGAAAAAGAAAAGAAAGGAAAAATGCAACGGGAAGTCACTTGGTATATTTTCTGACCATTAAAAATATTCTCGTTTCGCGGTTCTTCCAAACGAAATAAAAGTGTACGCGAAGAGGAGAGTATAAATGGAGCGTAACGAGGAAAAACATTATTTTTAGTCCTTTGAGAAAGAAATATTTATGTAGGATTTTATTTTTAATTTTCTTTATTTTTAAATGTTTCCCTTTCTTTAAAATAATACGTTTCAAATAATAATTTGCTAATTTCTATTCCTCGAGTTTAATTTATAATTTGCTTTGTATTCGTTATTGATGTTATTATTGATACTGATAATAAATCTTCACAAAGGTTTTTAGTTTATTGATGTGTGTTGAGTATTTAGTGTTAGAATGTAGTGTAACAAAGGAAGGTATAAATTCAAGAGAAAAGTAAAGGGGGCAAAAAAGTTGTAATATAATGTCGGTTATGATTACTTGAAACGTGAACGTGCAGAGTTTCAGTGCCGACGTTAGTTTCGCGGTTTTGGTTGTTGGCTGTATACTAGACAGAGTTTTATGTCCCTTTTTACGTCCCATCATAAACCAAACGATTGGTAATATGGACGCGGAGAGCAACGACGACCCGAATCGGGTATAATACATATACGCGACGAGTTTATGTGTCCATTCTGCGTCGCGTTAAGCGAGTTAGAAATTGACACTATTTGGTTAATAAGTTATTTAATATTCATTATACAAACGTCCACTTCACAGCATACGAGATGCAATATGTTAGATGGATAATATATACCTAATCTATCAGATAGATGACGTCTGCTCTTATGTAATACAGTTATAGTCTGGAAAAATTAGATTAAACCTAGTGTGTCGATATTGAGTCCATATCTATCCACATCTATCGTGTTTGGATTACATCTGTTTTGTTTTTAGTAATACTAGTTATTTTTGTTTATGTAAGGCATGGAAAGATAAACTAAAATGGATAGATAGAGAGACTAGAACTAGACTAATCTATATTATATAAAAGAACATACACTAAACATGGTAGAAAAATAGAATAACATGATATACATGATAACTTATGTCTTGTTAGTGCCAGCTATAAACGTATGTGTCTTTGAAAGTTTAATGTTTGAAATATTCACTAAATTAAAGAAAAATCTACAGAAGTTAATAATATGCTTTTCTCTAAGCTGATATTGAAGTGAATGAAACAATCTTGATAACGTTCATATAGTGTCAAGTTTAAAGGTCTTTATCTCCTAAACTAGTGGTTCCCAATCTTTTGAAAAATTGTACCTCCTAAAATGAACTGCTAAAATTTCTGTACTCCTCCCCTATTTTAGAGGTAAGGGGAAAAAAGTTTTAATATGTTTAGGCTAAAAAAAAAAAAACAAAATAAAATAATGTTATGATAAAACATAGTTTTATTATAATTTATCATACATGTTAATTATAGTTATAAAATAAAACTATAAATCCCTCAGAAGGCAACGGTAAATCACTGAAGCAATATCCCACGAAAAGTCACATGGAAGTTAACAACACACGGCCCTCAGTCTCCGGCTCATCGAGGGTGCTAAGAATCCCCGGAGGTAAAACAAAAAAACACATTCAAATCGGAACATGGAATGGTAAACTGTCAAACACCATCAGAGAAGTAAAAAAATTGAACATTGACATTTTTGGAGTAAGCGAAATATTCTGGCCAGGTTCAGGTAAATTTAATTTCAATCAGAAAACAAAACTATATATTACTCAGGAAATGATAGACATAGAAGAGGTGTTAATATCATTGTAACAAACTACATAGCTAATTCTATAACTGCTTTTATACCAAACACAGATAGAACAATGCTCTTAAAAATAAAGGCAAAACCCTTCTCTATGAACATCATATAGATGTATGTTCTAACTTCGGAATCGAGTGAGTATGAAATCGAAGAATTTTATTCCCAAATCTCCGAATTATTACAACACACAAAATCGAAGATGAAACTGACCATGATTATAGGGGATTTTAACTCAAAAGTTGGATCTGATAAAATAGATGGAATAGTTGGTGCGTTTGGACTAGGAGATAGAAACTAAAGAGGAGACAAATTAATATAATTCCGCCAGGAAAAGAAAGAACAAACTTCAAAATAAGCAATACTTAGTTCCCGCTCCCGCCCAGAAGACTGTACACCAGGAAATCTCCACAAGACAACCAAAAACATATCGAACGTAACCAAATCGATTACATACTAATAAATAAAAGATTTGCTTCAGCAATAATCAGAGCATGCACATATCCTGGAGCTGTGCCTTCAGACCACATCCCACTGAAAGGGAAACTCAGAACTAAGATTACATCAGAAGCCGAAACACCAACCAAATAAAAAAATGATCTTGAACAACTGAAAAATCCAAATATGCAACAAAATATATCAATGAAACAACAAGTTAAACGAGCTTCATTTTCAGAAAATAAGCCATCTGGAATTGTGAAAAAAACGCATTAAAGAACTCAAACACTAAAACTAAATGGATAACTGACGAAATCCTTGAATTAATGTATGAAAGACGAGTCTACAAGAACAAAGATAGAAGAAAGTACAACAGTTGGTAAAGAATCATAAGATCCAAAATTCGACAAGCAAAAAACACCTGGCTTGAACAGAATGCTCGGAGATAGAAAGGCTCCAACACTTGCACGATGATTTTAACCTACATAAAAAGATAAAAGAGGTATCAGGCATATACAAGAAAAAAACCACGAATATACTATTCGATAACTACAACAAATTGATAACTGGTACTGAAGATGTTTGGGTGGACTACATTAACAAGCTATTTTAAATTGTGCTCTTCATAAGAAATTTCTTGAAATTTCTATTGTACCCCTTGTAACAACGCAATGTACCACCAGTGGCGCCCCAGGTTGGGAACCTATGTCCTAAACTACTAAAGCTAATTTCCCGAAATCTTTACTATATTAAACAAACAAATACGAGTATTAAAAATCTATAAATTAGTTAATTCTTACTGCACTAGTATTGGCAGACCATTTCCCGCTCGAAGTAACGGTAAAAGGGAAAACGGTGGTTAGAAGGCTGATTGAAAAGCAGAAAACAGTAGCGATATAAAATAAAGAGGCGGTACAAAAGTTTAAGAGCAACTTGGAAAACTGCCAGCTAGGATCAATAAATAGCCTAGAACAACTAGTAGCTAAAGTCCATAGGGCGATCGTATGGAAAAAGGTCAGGAGTGACCATAAGAACAGTGCATGGGTTGATAAAGAATGTATTTCCAAGAAAAAATAGTTGAGAGAGGATGTCAAGAGATGGAGACAGGGCAAAGGAACACCAGATAGATTTAAAAACATTAGGGACCAAATGAAAGAACAAAAAAGGAAGAAAATGGAGGCGGCAAAGAAGCTCAATAGTGAAAGAGAAATATGGAACTTTATTGTCAACAAATGGGGAAAGAGCAACCTGGAATGGTACTGAAATTAACATGGAAAGATGGAGAGCACATTTTATGTAGTTACTGGACGTAAAAGATGATAAGGAAGCAGAGGAGACAGTGGGAAGGGACGGAACTGAAGAAGAAGGCCAACTACCTTGGTGGGATGAAAACCTGGGTGGGATGAAAAGAAGAAAAGCGACAGGTCCGGATGGATTTCGAAATGAAGCTTAGAAGCTATCGCCGGTGTCAATACAAAAAAAAAACTTTACGAAATACTCCAACGAGCTGGAGAGAGGGAGACATCGTACCAATTTTCAAATCAGGAAATAAGGGAGAAGACGAAAATTACAGAGGCATCACGCTCATAGATACATCATATAAGATACCAGGTAAGCCATTGGAAACGAAACGAAATGAATTCCCAAAAGACGCTCGGACACGTCAACTTTGTTTGTGACGGGGAAACCTTTTACAAGGAAATTTGTGACAAAATCACTTAACCCCTTCGCACTGGGACCACAACCCCTGAAATTTTAAATGGCACGGTGGGGTAAGTTATACCTCTTTTGAAAACCCGTTTAGCCCTTAATACTAAACGGTTAACGTTTTCTAAATCTATCCATTTGTTTTCGAGATTATTTAATTTCAAGTTACGAACGCGTTTTTCGTTTATGGCGTTAAAATAAAATGGCGATCGTTAATTAGAGGACCATTTGACTTTTCAACAAGATGGAGCGCTACCACATAATACGCCGGCTGTTAGAGAGTTGCTGGAAAGAGTTTTCCCGGAGCAATGGATTGACAGAAGAGGTGCTCTGGAATGACTGGCCCGATCACCTGATATAAGTCTTCGGAACTTGTTCTTGTGGTGTCATCTAAAGAGTGGAATTTATGCAAAAGAGTCTCTGGAAGAGTTACGTCAACGCATTATTGAAGAATGCCGTCAAATTACGCCACAGATGCTCCAAAATGTAAGAGAACGTTTCGAGCAAAATTTTTAATTTTGTATGAAATTTGGTGCCGCAAATTTTGAGATTTGTCAAACTAATAAAAATCTTTTCTGACTTTGTGTTTTTTTTCCCTTCACTTTTGCAGTTTTTGTAAGAACAGATTGAACAATTGGATTTCCTTTCAACGACATAAACGAAGAACGCGTTCGTAACTTTTAGAAATTAAATAATCTCGACAACAAATCGATAAATTTGGAAAATGTTAACCGATTAGTATTCAAAAAGGGATTTCAAATGAGGTATCACTTACCCCATCATGCCATTTAAAATTCTAGGGTTTGTGGTCCTAGCGCGAAGGGATTGAGTGATTTGTCTACATATTTTCTTGCAAAAGCTGTCCCCCTCACAAACAAAGTTGACGTGTCCGAGCGTTTTTTGAGAATTCAGTTTTACCTACTCGAAAATCCCTCTGTTTCGTTTTCAATGGCCCACCTAGTATACGCAAAAGTAGTGGAGAAGAAAGTACAGGAAAAAATTGAGGAAAAGAAAGTGATTCCTGAAGTACAAGAGGGATATAGAAAAGGAAGGGGAACAACGAACCAGTTGATCACCTTATATAATGAGCTGGCACAGCAAGGTGGAAAGATGTATGCTTTATTCATAGATCTTAAAGCGGAATATGACACAGTAAACCGAAAGATGCTATGGGAACTGGCGAGAGCAAAGAAGATTAGCGGGTGGATAGTGAAGGCGGTTACAGAACTATACGGCATGATAAGCTGCAGAGTAAGAATGAGTGAGAAAAAGTTCGAAAGATTTTGGATTAGGAATGGGTTTAATATTTTGATCTCTGACTTAGAAAAGGTTTTAAAAAATGGCCAGGCAGGAGGACTGGTAATAGGTAGGAAGAAAATGTGGTCTCTAGCATAAGCGGATGACATAGTTGCTTTAGCAAGAACAAAAGAGGAAATGAAAGAGATGATTGAAAGGCTTAAAGCTAATTTGAGAAAAGCTAATTTGAGAAAAGAAGGTAATATGTGAATGTAGAGAAGACTAAGTAGATAGTTTTTAGGAAGAAAGTTGGTAAGAAAGAGGAAAGCCTGATGTGGGGTTAAAAGGTTATAGAAGAGGTTAGCAACTTCAAATACTTAGAATTTATGTTTTGTAGTAATGGGTCCAATAATGAGCATATTAAGTTCTTATGTAAGAAAGTGTGAGTGGCTGCTAACAGGTTTTGGAATGCATGAATTAAATTTGGACCTAAAATTAAACAGAGTTTCGTTGCAATAATGGTAGTGTGGAAATAGAAGTAGGGAGATAGAGTTGCAGATAAGACAATGCCGTATAAACGAAAGCAGGAACAACCGGGTTTACAACAAGGTACACGTATGCGGCAAACTCCCATTATATCTAAGCAGAGGTTCCAGCGGTATCCATTGTGGAATAGCCAGGTTTCGGTGCGGCTACGAGGAAAAGGGAAGAAGGTACTGGCTAAACTAAAGGGAGTATTTGTGTACCATATGCGGAGAGGGTATTGACAGGTGGGCATATTGGATGGGAGAGTGCAAAGGGCTGACATTAGGAAGTACTGAAGAAGAAGGGCGGTCCAGACGCTCCGTTTTGCACAACCTTTTGTCTGCGCAGTTCAACGTTGCAGATAAAACGTTGCGTGTAGATAGGAAAACTGCGCGGAGACGGTACAGTAGCAGCGATAAGTGAGTTAAAGAGCATAGATATCCATGAACTGTGCAGACAAGTCGGCGCATGTAGACGGTAGCTCCGTCTTCCGATTCATTTTGTTCAAAAATGATCAGACTAGTACCTTCTCCATGACGATTTCACTAAAACTGTTCGAAAAATACAGATATATCTGCACCGTGTAGACGTTCTACAAATTTTAACGTTTTCATTCCGTCTTAAGACTGCGCAGACAAAAGGTTGTGCAAAACGGAGCGCCTGGACCGGCCTTAAAGATTGGGAGTTTTGCATGGACAAGTCAGCTAGGGGGTGGCCCATAATGCGTGAAATTTTAGAGAGGAAGCGAGTGATTTTGGAAAGAGTTTAGGTAGTGAGAAAAGTTAGTGCGGGCGAAGAATTTTTTTTTTTAATTTCCGTTTTTAAATTTAGGTATTTTGGGTATTTTTGGGTTGGTGTTCTTAGTTCTTGTTTTTGCTTTTCTTTTTGTTTTGTTTCGTTTTCTTTTTGTTGTATTTTTGTATAGTGAGGAAGTGTCTGTATTGTGTTAATAATAATAATGCCAATAAAGTTAATAATAAACCAAAAAAAGGTTAAAAAAGCTTATGTACGCAGAGCCGTCCTTAGACCGGAGTGAGCGGGGTCCAGGCCCTGGGCCCCGCGCTTTGACGGCCCCGCAGCCTTATTCGAACCAACAGGTTTAGATTTCACATTGTTTTTCATTATTTTTTGCTTGACTACTAAGTAAATATAGATGTTTATTTTTATTTATTTTATATTTTTGTTGTGCAAAAGAAATAAACAGTATTTATTATTCTTGTTTTCTCATTACAATTAAATTTGAAAATCCAATAATATTTTGTAGATTTTAAATTATAAAAAAAATTGTCTAAGGGGCCCCAAAATTATTTTTTTGCCATGGGCCCCGCACTTGCTAGGGACGGCCCTGTATGTACAGTTAATGTATGTTTAACGTAACTGTTTTAAATCTTCACTAGATCAAAGTACTGTTGATCCTTATTTTACTAGTTTCAACGGCTAGCTTAATTTGAATTGCATGAATCAATCTTGTTAAATTATGTCTAGTTAGTGTAAACTTTAAATGTCGGTATCTGCTAAACTACTAAATGTAATTGTTTTAAATCTTCCCTAAGTTAAAGTAAAAACTATAAAATTATTAAATTATAATTTTGTTGGTCCTTACATTACTAGTGTTTTGGGCTAGCAAGCTTTGAATTGAATGAATCAGTCTTCACAACTTATGTCTAGCTTGAGTTAAAGTGATAACTTTAAATATCTCTATATCCTAAACTATTAAACATAATTTGTTTGAAATCTTTACTGAATTAAAGAAGTTTTGAATGAATGTGTTCAACATTTCATCAAGCATTAATAAATTAATAACTAAAGTGGAGACTAAAGCTATTCAGAAAAAAAATCTATATTTATAAAATACTATATCGTGCACAATTTCAAATAATTAAAACTTTGCAATTTATAAAGATATTCTTGTAAAATAAACTTGCGTGCATAGAAATCGGCCCACTGTAAACTTTTGACTTTAACTATTTCTTTTCAGAAACTATTTATGAAATGAAATAAAGAAATATTGCCCTTTGAAAGACTTTTTTACTAAAAGAATTTAATATGCTTTAATATGAGTTTCAGTTTATCAAGAATGCATATCGTTTATAGCCGTAACAACCGGTAAACAGAAACGAACGAATTTATGCGGTAGTCATAATGAGAATAACAAACTTGTGAAAGATTGTAATTATTGCATTTGCAATTGAAATTTGCACATTATTCGTTTTTAATAATTTGATTACTTTTCAAGAGTGTTAGCTTAATGCATACTACGCCGCATAAAGCCGCCCAAGTTTTTGTTCTAATCGAAAATGGACTTAGCCAGCGAGCTGTTGCTGGACAACTGGATATGATACGCGCCGCGGTTCGAAGGGTGTTCCAACGTTACCGTGAGACTGGATCCTATGATAGACGATCTGGTACAAGCTGAACGAGATTTACTACAGCCCGAGATGGCCGCTTTATTATGTCAACATCATTAAGAAATCGTTACCTTAATGGTGTTCAAATGCAACAATAGCTCCATGAAGTACGAAGAGTGGCTATTAGTCAGTGGATAGTAAGACAAAGACTGCCAGAAAGTAACTTGACCCCTAAGACACTTCCAGTATGCCAAAAACTTACCCCAGTTTATCATCAAGCACACTTATATTTTGCAAGAGATAATTTCAATTCTACGTTGGAGCAATGGGGGTGTGTTCTGTTCTTAGATGAGACCAGAATATACCTCCATGGTAGCGACCGAAGAAGAAAAGTGTACAGGGGCCCAAGAGAGCGTTTTGTAGAATTCTGCATTGAAGAATAGACCGCTGATCTGAAACGCGTCTGTAGATGGCTATTTACTTAAGTTAACGGAAAGACTTGACGTCTTAAAAACAATGTTATTTCTCTAGTTTTTCTTGAGTGCCACGAAGGTGGACTGAAAGCTAGTAAATAAGTAGCAAGTTTCACATGAAATTTGTTTTGGTAGTCATATAAAAGTCTGTTTTATTATAGAGCTCCGGAAAGGTTGAATATATTTATATATTTAGGCTGTGTTCTTAGTAATTTGTGTTCCATCTTTTTTAAGTTTATATGGTAATCTATAATGTAGTGTATGGTTTTACCAATATCAAATAAAATTAGTTTTCATAGTCAAGGTTAAGTTTTTAAAAAGTAAATATATCCACGTCCTAGATAACTATAATGAGAACCTATGGTGTAGTCTAAGAAGATTTAGTTGAAATATGATAGTTGTTCAAGGATTAATGGGTATTTTTTTCTGAAATTAAATCTAAATGTTAAGTATAAGTTTGCCCAATCATGTTCTATATTAATCTACATATTTAAAGTTTAATTAGAGATTTGAATCGATTATTAAAAATATAATTATTTATATAAGGTGATAAGAATAAGATGATTAATTAAAAATATACAGGGTGGGGCACATAAAGTGTTACAGAGCAATAACAGTCAAACTCTTAATTATATTCAAAAAAGTTTCAGACAAATGTTTTAGGGATCGAGAGGGCCGTCATACTGTACCACTCTATTTTTTTATCGGTGGAGGCGCTGAAGCTACGTCAAAGTCACCTCCACTTTTTTAAATGGAATCATATATTTTTTTTTTCGATAATATTATTGCCGATTTTAAGACAAATTCAACGACCTGCAACACACCGTCAAAGGAACGAATGAAAAAGGCACATAAGAATTAAAAAGGCACATAAAGTGTTATAGAGCAATAACACACAATTTATTAATAATATCCAAAAATGTTTGATATTAAAGTTTAAGTGTTCGAGAAGGCCGTCATACTGCGCCACACTATTTTTTTATCGGTGGAGGTGCTGAAGCTACATAAAGTTCAACTACACTTTTTTTAAATGGAATCATGTATTTCTTTTCGATAATATTATTGCCGATTTTAAGACGAATTCAAGGACCTGCCACACAAGGTTATTCTAGTCATGCAAAGTATGAAAATAGTCGAAAATATCGAAAAATATCGGAATAATCACTTTCAAAGGATCGACTAACCTTCGTTTGTTGTTGACAAATCGGTTAGTCACGGTTTACCTTCTAATGTGAGAACATTGAATCGCGAAAATGTACGAATTTCAAGAACCTTTTAATATGTTGATGGTGTTGGGCGAATGCCGTAAAAATTACAGAAACGCCCGAGATTTGTATGCGGCTCGTTATCCGGATAGGCGACAAAAATCGCACATAATGCGGGTGCTATGTTAGCTTTTGTTGCACTAAATCCACATTCAAGCAGCAGGCAAATGGAAAGAGAGAGTGGAATTAGTCGGCGATCTGTGTTAAGGATCTTGCATAAACACAAGTTCGATCCGTATCGTATGTCATTACACCAGGAATTGTACGGCAATGACTTCCTAAATCGCGTTAATTTCTGTAATTGGATTCGTAGAAAAATGCGCAAAGATATTTCATTTTTGAGTCACGTGCTTTTTTCTGACGAATCTAGCTTCAGAAATACGGGAAATGTGAATAGGCATAACATGCATTACTGTGCAAATGAGAATCCTCGATGGATGAGAGCTGTACCATTTCAACATCCGTGGTCCGTTAATTGTTGGTGCGGCATTGTCAGCGATCACGTCATTGGTCAAGTGATGAATGAGAATGACTTTTTATGAGGGTTTATCAAAGATCGCGTAATGGCGGTAGCACCTACCACGCCTGATGACATGAAGGAAAGAATCCGCCGAGCTTGTACCGAAATTACACCACAAATGTTGGCTGAAGTTAGACGGTCTTTTCATCAGCGGATTAACAAGTGTTTACAACTTGAGGGTCACCACTTCGAGCATCTTCTGTAGGTAGACCGAAACCAAGGTTAGTCGATCCTTTGAAAGTGCTTATTCCGATATTTTTCGATATTTTCGACTATTTTCATACTTTGCATGACCAGAATGACCTTGTGTTGCAGATCGTTGAATTCGTCTTAAAATCAGCAATAATATTATCAAAACAAAATTCATGATTCTATTTAAAAAAGTGGAGGTGACCTTGACGTAGTTTCAGCGCCTCCACCCATAAAAAATAGAGTGGTCCAGTATAACGGCCCTCTCGATCCCTAAGACATTTGTCTGAAATTTTTTGAATATAATCAATAGTTTGACTGTTATTGCTCTGTAACACTTTATGTGCCCCACTTTGTATATTGAGAAATTAACTTGATGAGTATATCAAAGACAAATTAGGTTTTGAAACTTAATATGATTTAAAATTTGATTCCGTAATGAAAATGTTTCTGTTTTAAAACAACAAATAATTAAAAACATTAAAAGTCCCGAATCCAGCGAAAAAAGCGTCATAAATATTCGCCATAAAAACATTTTTAATGCCCACTCGAACATTCTATTTGGATATATAAATAAATATGTGATATATAAATACCACTGTTTTTATTGTATTAATATTCATGCGGGATTATTAGCGAAATAATTTATAACATTTTGGTGCAACAAAAACACCCGCACCGGCGAAAATTCTACACCATGTAGTTCGCAATTTCGCCATTTATTTATATAAATAATTTCGAAACTAAACTTCCGACAAACGTAATTGTGTATCCATTATGGAAATTTGCATATCGCCCTTTGTTTATTTAAATATTCGCCAAATATTAATTTCAAAATTATTTATTTTCCCACAAATGTTTAATCTGACTAGTCTTAGGTTCACTGAATTGCAACTCCACGGAGAATTTTTGTTTTAATTTAAGATATGAGATTGTCATTTACCGACTATTTTAACATTATTGAAACTCTTTTGGAGAGCCATTGAAGTTCTTCTTCTAAGTTTGTCTTCGAACCATCCTTATACCACTTGCTGATATTTTGCTCTATGTGGTATCCTGAGGATTCGTCGTTCCAATCGGCTTTACTTCTATACATTGTTGCTGTCGGGCATGACCCCATCGCCCCCGCGATGCAGACACAGGCAAATCTTTAAATCTTCTTAAGCTGCCCCCACACAGAGACCAGCTTGGATCTACTTTCCCACGCAACTGCCCCGTAAGTAATCGCTGGTCTCACTGCCATGATGTACATCCATCGCAGGATTGGTTACAACCCTACATTTTCAAAGAGCGTTTGGCTTTTCCTACCACTTTTTCAGCGTGCTTGTTCCATAGGAGTTTGCTATCGAGTGTTATACCCAGATACCTTATTTCCTGTTTGTATTCTACTGCCCTCCCATCTAACAGTATGGGCTGTAGGCACTTTAGTCTTTTTCTTCTAGTAAATGATATCACCGTGGTTTTGCTAGGATTGAGTTTCAGTTCCACTGTTGGACATTACCTACTAGTTACTTTGAGGCATCTCTGTACGATTTCAAATAGCGTTCCCTCAAACTTCCCTCTAGCTATGATGACTATGTCATCGGCGTAACCTTGACATTTAATGTCTAAGTAGTTCAGCCTAGCCAGTAATTCAGAAACTATAAGGCCCCACATCAGTGATAACACACCTCTGATGCCGTTCTAATTCTTAGCATTTCTCCCATATACTTTGAGGTAATGCTGTCGATATTCCTTCTTTCAAGAGCCTCGTGCGAGGTTTTGTCAAAGGCTCCTTCTATGTACAAGAAGGCACTTATCGCTACTTTCTTTGTATCTAGTGCTGCTTGTATATCATTTGTTAGTTGATTCAGGACTCTGGATTTTCCTGCTCTGTCTGCATGCTGACAATTGTGTAGTGGTGCATCTACCAGCACTGGTATCTTAAGGTAATTGTCAATTACTTTCTCCATGGTCTTTAACATGAAAGATGTAGGACTAATGGGTCTAAATGACAACGTTTGGGCGGTGTCTTTCTTCCCCACCTTCAGTATGAATACCACCTTAACTCTTCTCCATAGGTCCGGTATATAAATTACTACTAAAGATTTTTATAAGATAGGGCATCAATTCTCTCCCTCCTTTTAATAGAAAGGCGGTATTAATCCATCCACACCTGTGGCCTTGAATGGCTGGAAAGTGCCGATAGCCCATCTATGAAGAAACTAAGAAAGTAAGCCACATATTCAAAATTTGAAACCGTCGAAAGTTTTGTAATTTATTCGCTCACGGTAAAAATAAATGGATTTTTAAAAATTCAAAAACAAATAATTTTTCATCAAGGATCAGACTTTTAATATTTACCATACAATTTAATCTGATTAAGAATTGTTCTCGTGACAGAGGAATAAACTGAATCTAAAATTATTAGAATCTTAAAATAAAATCACATGCAGAGACTTGAATTTACTCAAGCAAAAAGTGGAAAAAGTAAGACAATAAATTGGTAAAATTTTCAAAATAAATATTTTATTCTAAAACACGATATTTATTTTCAAGAATTATTCTTGTAGGTCGAGACTTGAGCTATCAACAGACCGACAAATTTATGTTTAAAATCATCCAACTCGAAATCTTGAAACTGGCGAATTTTCTATAAAAGTCGAAAATGCGATTTTAAAAATATTCTCAATTCTATAATATAAGAAAACTTCCAATAATAAAATAAACTTTGCAACACAAAACAAATATTAAGTTTTCTAATGAAGACAGATTTCTCTTTAACTTCGCAAATTTATCTCTGTTGAACGTAATCGATGATGACGCTATCTGTTTATTTTCTTTCTATTTCTTCCTTTTTTAGCGCAGCAATGTAATTCTTACGGCTGTTTATTTTCCGCGTGGCATGATGACCCATTGAACTCGGCGCGATCCGTCTTAGTCGCGGTGAGATTCGGCCAACAAGGATCTTCCATCAGGGCCGCGGGAGAATTGTCCACCATACGTTATGTATGAGGGAGGACCATGATTTAGGGCCGGTCGAGGGTGATGGACGGTCTTAACCATTCTCAACAATCCTCCACTTTCAAATACATTACAATTAATAATATTTTTTCTGCCATGTCAGTTTAATTTATAGATTTGGTTTGATATTAATTGTTGTAATTTTCGTGTTTGTCGACGATTAATCTTGCTTTTTTGTAGGGGAATTATACAAACAGGTTTACGTGTTTAAATTTAGGCCAATCGATCACTTTTTGACAATATTCTGAAGTAAATCTATTTTACATTTACCGTCCAACGGTTGTGAGTTATCGAATTTCATTCTCTCTCTATGTTATTGCCGTATGTAGAAAGGACGGAACGTGAAATATAGATTTCGTCTCCTCCATATTGCTTTATTATTTCCTTTTTTTTTTCTCAAACTTTCCATATATTTTTTTGGCTCTGTACACACACTTTTCAATTTCGTTATGTATAAATTTTTATATTTCTGACTCGAGCCGACGTTTTATTGAAAACATAAAAACGTAAACAGTTTTTTTCTTCATTTCATAGTTTATACATTTTATTAAATTACAAATTTACCCTCTACTTCCCTTCCAATTTTAGTAAATAAACTCTAAGTGACTGCAACAACAGATCAACAATTTTCTAACATCTTTACATTTAATTTATTAATTTTACGTCCCCACAAAACTTTAAAGTTTCTACTACTGTAGTTGTGTTGCAATAAAACTGATTCAACTCTACAAATCAATGATGTACGACTTGGTGAACTACCATATAAACTATATTACCTACTAAATCGGTACGTCTTAAAATGAAACCCGAAGCAAGAATTTACTTTGTTTAAATCGAAATAAACGGGAGAGTTTTTATATCCTATAAGAACCTTTTTATTATTTTTTTCTGTTCGTGATGGGGGACAGATTAAAATATAAATTAACAAAATAAATGGTATTTAGTAAATGAATCATTTTTCGTATAATATGCAAATTAAATTTTAATATTATGTAAATGGCGGAATGTCTGTATTTTATTACAATGCAAAATAGTTGTAGTTTTCGTCATAAATCTCGTAATCTACATAAATTACAGCAGATTAAAATGCAAAAAGTTCATTTAGATATTAAATTTTCACAAGAGACAAGCGAATGGATTTATGTTTCAAGTTCCATGTCGCCTGTCATGTTAAAAAGATTTGACATATTAGACTCGACACAGGAAGACAGATTAGACAGGAAATATTATGCAGATCAGACTAGACCGACAAGTACTGACTTGATAAAAACTGAACTAGACTAGAAAAGTCAAGACACACAAATCAAGGCAGACAAGCGTAGATAGACAAGACAGAAAAGATCATACAGACAAGACTGGGCAGGAAACACTCTAGCCAGGCAAGACTGGATAGACAAGACTTTTTTTTGTTTTATTTATAACCCGGAGCACCCTGGGACCGCTTGTAGCATTTACATTCAGGGTACCAGTTGTCATTACATTTAATAAAATATATTAAATATGTTAGTGTCTGCTGTCGCAGTACATGGTAGCTTTGGTGGTGTTTAGATTGTTTCCCTCTTTTTCCAGAGACGTTCATCAGTCTTCTTATGATTGTAGCATTTGTTCAATGGCATTCTCTGGATTTAGGTTGTCTATTGCTACATCCTTGCGTTCTTTGTCCAATTTCGGGGAATCCTATAGCGTATGCATTACGTTGTCTATTTGTCCCCAGTATAAACAGTCTGGGTCTGATGCCCTCCCGATGATGTAAAGGAATTCCTTAAAGCACCCATGGCCCGTGACTATTTGGGTTAGGTGATAGTTTATTTCTCATGTTGTCGCTTGTTCCAAGTCTCTATATTGGGGATGAGTATCCTTCGGGCGTCCACTCGCCTTTTGGTGTCATATTCCACGCTCCCTGTCATTCCCTTAAGAGGTTATCGTTTGCCTTGTACCTTGTTATGTCGTCTTTGAAAGCATAATGTAATTATTTCCTTATGCCCGCCATACACGCTACGGTCTACCGGAGAGGTTACATGTGCAGGTTTGCCTGCGCAGGTCAACTGTACGAAAGAAACTGCACAGGTCTATTCCCACACACGTTCCGGTCTACCAGCGCAGGCGAACCTGCACAGGTAGACCTGCCGGGTGGAGCGTTGTGTGTATGGCTGGCATTAGCTTGATTTGCAGCTCAATTGGCGGAACGCCTGAGATAACTAACGCTGCATCTCTGGAAACTGCCCGATAGGCACTACATACCCGCAGAGCCAGTTTTCTCTGATAAGCTGCTAGTTTTCCAATACTGTTTCTATTAATGGTCTCCGCTCAGATAGGGGCACCGTATGACATATAGGATAGACAAGACTAGACAGATGCAACTAGAGAGACAAGAATACAGAGACAAGGCTTGACCAAAAATACTAGCCAGACAAGACTAGAAAGACAAGACTAGACAGACAAGACTAGACAGATAAGACTCGTCAGGCAAGACTAGACAGACAAGACTAGACAGACAAGACTGGATAGACAAGTTTAGACAGACAATACTAGAGAAACAAGACTAGATGGACAAGACCAGATAGACAAGACCACCCACCCTGAAATCAGTATTATCTTCAGGGTGGACACTGACAAGAC
This sequence comes from Phosphuga atrata, assembly GCA_944588485.1. NCBI lineage: Eukaryota > Metazoa > Arthropoda > Insecta > Coleoptera > Silphidae > Phosphuga > Phosphuga atrata. The sequence continues at coordinate 34,312,475 of OX155901.1, forward strand.
TAGAGAGACAAAACTAGACAGCCAAGACTAGATCCACAAGACCAGATAGACAAGACCAGACAGAGAAGACTAGAGAGACAAGACTAGAGACACAAGACTAGACAAATATGTCTAGGAAGTTCTACCATCCTGAGTTTGGAGCTCTCATCCGGTAAACACCTAGTCCACTTGGAGATGTTGTTTTTCCACCCTGAAATCAGTATTATCTTCAGGGTGAACACTGACAAGACTAGAGAGACAAAACTATACAGCCAAGACTAGACGGACAAGACTAGACATAAAAAACTAGACAGATAAGACTAGATAGGCAAGACTAGGCAGACAAGAATAGACAGACAAGACTAGACAGACAAGGCTAGAGAGACAAGACTAGACATACAAGACTAGACAGACAAGACTAGACAAACTAGACAGACAGGACGAGGCATACATGCCCAGGCAGACAAGACAAGACAGACAAGAATAGACAAACAAGACTAGACGGACAAGACTAGACATAAAAAACTAGACAGATAAGACTAGATAGACAAGACTAGGCAGACAAGACTAGACAGACAAGACTAGACAGACAAGGCTAGAGAGACAAGACTAGACATACAAGACTAGACAGACAAGACTAGACAGAAAAGACTAGACAGACAAGACTAGACAAACTAGACAGACAGGACGAGGCATACAATACCAGAACGACAAGACAAGACAGACAAAACTGGACTGATAATAACAAGACTAAGATTTACAAGATTACTTATATTTGTATAAAATGTGGAATTAACTGGTAACGATAGGTTTACGATATTGAAATTTGTTTTATTTTATTTCTATATTGCGGGTCTAATTTAGCCTCCAACAATTCGAAAATTGAGTTAGAATGATCAAATCGTCACTTAAGTTAATGTATTCAATTATTTAGTTGGGAAACTCAAGTACACATATAGTCAGCTCTTCATAGATTGTCGAAACATACTAGATTGTCCACACTTTTCCAGGAAAATCAACTTTTCTTTGAAATATTATATTTCTCAATCTGCAAAATCTTCGCTTGAAATTTAAAGCTAAGCTAGTTAGAACTGGATTTATCGGCAGTTTCGATAATAATATAAATAATAAATGGGACATTTATAAATCCAATTATGAATATTGACGAGAGAGTGAAAAAGGCCGAGCATTGTAGGTGTTGTCGCGCATTATTTTCATTGTGTGAGCAATTACGCGACGACAATTTAATAAAATGCCCGAATTGAATTAAATCGCATTAAACGAGCTCCCTGGAACATACCGAAAACGTCCTATTGATAACCCCGTGTAATTCACAACAATTACTTTTAATTGTTAAAATATTTATTAGTATTTTTTGTTTATTGTTTTTATTTACGCCAAACACTGTTATTTGTCCCAATGGGCAGATATTTTACAGAAAACCAGTTCTTTTTGTGTGCTTCATATTGTGGAAAATTTAGCTTTTTGGTAACTATAGAACAGAAATTTAAATATAAATGTACACATATTTTTCTGTTTTCAAAACTATATTTCTGTCGATAATTTAATTCAGCTTATTCCGAAACTCATTATTTATTTCGTTTGGCAATTTAACCAAAACTGCAATAACCGATTTTTAGTGGGTAATTAAATTTATGCATTTGAATACTTTAATTCGTTCTCCAAATTAAAAATATTCACATAAACAGCACAGTACAATATTATTCAAAATTATATTACTAGTTATTGACGACAGGTAGAGGCGTGGAACCAAAATAGACAGAAACATAGACAATATCACGCAGCCAAGATAGAGAAGATTACAAGCTTACAGGATAGACAAGATTTTAAGCTTAGAAAATAAACAGGATTTCATAGTCTAGACTCTAGACTAGCGTACCTCAAATTATGGGTGGCGATCTAAAATTGAGGCGCGTTAATTTTTTATTAGGTCGCGAAAGGAATGTTTTGATAAAAATACAAAGAAAAATAATGAGATTTTTTTCATACATTTTTAAAAAACGTTCTGTTTTCAATCCAAACCTCTGGGACGCAATCTTATTTTTTTTAAATTATTTGGGAAAATGCTAGTTAGTTTTGTTTGTTTAGTTTTCTTTGTGTATTGTTTGCTAGTTTTGTTGGTATAGTTCGGTCGTTCGATTCTTGTATGTAACAGTATCTGGTATAATCATTTTAATCTTGTCTGTCCTATAGGATTCTCTGTAATATATAGAATCTCATAAATATGGATCATACTAAAGAGAGAAGATTAAAGGCCTAAGTTGTTTGGTTTTCTCTTATTTTTATGATTTCGTGCATTTTTATGAGATCGTATATCGATACTTATTTGTTTTGTTTTCTTGTTGCGAATATTAGTCTTTTAAATGAATTTATTGATTTATTGACCAGGCACACAAGACCCTGCAGACTACACCAGGAGGACTAGACCTGGCGGACAAGAACAGGTAGACAAGACAAGGCAAAGAAGACCAGGCAGACAAGAATAGGCAGGCAAGACCATGCAGAGTTTCTTCGCGGACGTGCTCACGAACTCGGTATCCGTTTCCGCCGTAAATTGATTGCCTTGGAACTTTTTAGACTTCCTCGTCGAAGGACAACTTCGGCCCGCTCGACCATGTTTTGTTGGACCAACAAATGGGAGGACCTCCCATTTCGCGGCGGAAACACGACTCGTTGTGTTCCCACGAGAATAACACTGAATTTGTAGGTTATAGCATACCGGCAAATTCAAAACACATCTTTGGTCGGTATACAAACTCGTTGCAGAGCGCGCGGCGAATTTGCTACCTGAGCGCCGGTCAGTGCTCAGGACAATAGTCCATAGAAAGCCGTGTAGCGAAGGAACTAATTCATGGACCGCCAAATAATTTTAAGCAAATATTCTACACACTTGTAGCATTCGATTTATGTTATTAAAAAAAAAATGATTTTTTGAAAAAAATTATATAAATACTCGGCCCTTAAACAAAATGGAAAATATATAATTGATTAAAGTGTGTTTTTTTCATACTACAAAACCCAATTTATTTTCTTACCAACCAAATATTGTTTGATAGTTTTTGGGCTAGCATCCAGGTCTCACAGCCATAACTCATAATATGTCTAAAAAATTGTTTCGTAAATCCGAATTTTGATTGTTCCTAAGTATGTCGGTAGATATAAATATGCGGCCCAGTGCATAGGAAGCTTTATTGGCTAGTTGTATTCTTCTTTATATTTCACCATCATCACTGCCATCCCTTTTCAATCCATTCAGAGATAGAATAATTGGGTGACTACTTTTGTTATCCTCCGTGTCACCATTTATGATTCTCTTTGATCCATTCGGTAACATTATTTTCGTTTCATTTATATTTGCTCTTAAGCCTATTGGCTTCATCGCGTCATATGTTCGACTGTGCCTTGTTCGACAGATAAGAGTAGACAGACAAAACCTTACGGACAAGAGGAGACAGACTAGAAAATCCCATATTTAGATAACTCTAAAATTTAATGCATTTGCATGTATAAATTATTTATCCAACTAGATCTAGTGTAAATTTGTGAATCCTTACTTATTTAAAACTCGATTTACGTAGTAATTGGCCAAATGAAATGGGGCTAAAATATCAGTTCTTCTGTGAATAACAAATAGACGGTTTAGAAAGTTTTAAGACTGACCTGACAAATTCTTAATTTGGGCCACAGTAGCTAAATCATAACTAAATATATCAAACTACATTTCTGTTTCAAGAAAATTAGTGCAGATTAGTCAATATTTAAAGAATTAAAATAATCTCATTTGGAAGGCAACGTAGATAGCAATCAAGCTTAAATAAAACTTTATTCCTTTTAAAAATTGCAAATTTATGCTGATTGTCGTTACAGGATATTCGAGCAAAGCTCCAACTACTCCTTGCTCCAAATCTCCTAATTACTTCAAAATTACAAAAAATCGCAACAAAAAAAAACTGATTGAAAAAATAATATATTTAAATATATTCAATGTCGTTAAATCTTGGTTATTTACCTTTAAAATGAAATATGTAAATTTTCATCTGGCAGTGAGTTTATGCAGAAAGCTCGGCGGTAATGCATAAGTGGTATATGCACATGTCTTCTGAAGACGAAGACCGGCGTAAACGGCATCAAAATTGCGATCCGCCATTACATTAACGCGGATTACGGTTAATAAAAGCTTCGGTATTGTTCTAACCCGACTCCGCTTTACATAGTATTCGCGTTTAGAAAAAAAGTTATAGAGCTTTTTCTGTGCAAGTTCGAATCGCCTCAGCGCAACAAACACTTACGGCATGTCGTAATGGTTATACGTTGCGGAGGATTATGGGGCAGTTTCGGCGTATATCGAGTGCGTGCGGCAATTCCAATTGATTTTACTACCACTTCGATTGCCTCTGGAAAAACCACCCTGACGAAACATAAATTGTTTAAATGTTTCAATTTTACATTTTCAAATAAACATCTTATTCATTTATAATTTAATACAGATAATGTGTTGGTTAGATAAATTTTTTTTTAACTCTTTACTATTTATTTTTATAAATCTTGTTATTTTCCTGTTAAGATTTTCTTATTAAATAAATTAAATACATCGCGAGAAACAATGGACATCGAAAGAACAGTTAATAAAATAATTATCAACTGTTATTGTCATAACACGAACTGTTTTAGAATTATCCAATCTGTTTTTCTGCAATAAAAATTCACAAGAATTCTAAAATTTAAATGGAATCGAATTGAGAGCTCTTAATTAATTAAAATTTCAATTAGACTGAAAGGCAGGTTATTAACAATTTTCCACACTTTTTTTCAACATCGTATTTGTGTATGGAATAACCAGGAGACAGATTAATCCCGAAATAAATTCCAACAACAAAAAATATTAACAAAAATAAAACAATTTTTCACAAATAAAAAAACCTAAAATCCATCTTCCATAAATATTCCTCTTATCCCCCAATTCCACATTTTTTTCAATTTGAACATAATTCCGTCGACTGGAAATTTGATTGCTCGAAGGGATACACATTTTTTTCATCAAATTCTCTCCATGTCAGATATATTCGATTTGGGTTAAGGTCCAGTTACTGGCCAGGGTTATCCAGGTGCTTTGAGGTATTACCTCCATCCCTACACACACAAAAATCATCCCGTAAAAAGAAAATTTCACCATCTACCTATCAATAACATTTCATCATCTAATACCACATATAATCATAATCAATAGATTATCCCTTCAATAAAATGAAATCTACATAATCCCAAATAGTCCTAGAAATATAAAATAAATTGAGAATTATTTTCTTATTTTCTTGAAATTTGATGAAAGAATTGAAAGAATAGTTGATTTTTAATCAAATTAAAAAACAGCATATAAACAGCTTGAACAATTGACTAATTTATTAGCAATTGTAGTGTAATTTCCTATATTAAACCTATTAAACTAGTTTAATGTAAGTCTAGAATAGGTTCTTATCTTTTGCTAAATTAATTCTTCAAGTTAAGTCCGGATGTGTGGGGTGTGATGTAATTAAATTAAATTATGATTCTAATTGAGAATCTATAATTCTTAGCTTTTGTTAATATTTAAGGTTTAATTTTGTTTATTGTAATTTTTTGAAATAATATTAGTGGTCAGGAATCTCTTAGGAAAACTACATATTCGAAAATATTTATCTTCTGATAGATTTCATAGTACAAAGGGGAGGAACATTTGCATATGAAGAGGTTTCCACTTAGTTCGCATTTTTCCGCAGATTATGTCCATCCAAGGAAACGCCTTGCTATCGATACGAACGCGTACGCGTCTAGAAATGTGTATTCGTTCAAGAAGATGTTATTCCGACCGCGCATAGAAATGCAAATGCACTCAGATCCTTTGCGGCATAAGAAGTGATCTCTTTGTGCCGAGGCGGAGTGCACTCGTCCACCGGGGCCCGTCACCGGCCACCGGAACCGGAAACTTACACAACTCCGACCGCACGTTATAAAACGCACATTTAGAAAAGAAAAGGGCAAAAAAGAAAAGTGAAAGAAAGACTTCTACCACAACATATATCTTAGTAAATAAAACAAGGTGTTTTTCTTTAGTTCCTTTGTTGGCCAAGATTGTCTATAAAGAAAAACAATTTACTGTATTGATCCGAATATAATACGAGGTATTTCCAATTTTCATTTTCACCAAAAACCCAAGGAAAATGTCGAAAGTTTATATTTCAAGAAAATTAGAAGAAATATAATAAGATTTTTTTTTAATTTTAATAATTTTTTTTTTCCGAAAATATAAAAAAAACATTTGGAATATTGCAATTTACAAGAAATAAGAATTTCTGTGAAAAGCAAATTTCGAACCATAAATAATAAAATATAAAATAACGTTTGCAAAAATCTTGATACAAATAAACTACACCTCGCAAATGCTAAAATATTATTGTCAAACATGACCCAGGCCGTTTGCAAAACAGATAATCCCGAAAATAGATAAATAATTAATAAATTTCATTCAACAGCAGAAACAAAAAAAAAACACACCCGGCATTCGCATCATACAATAATCTATTTTGCCACCGACGCGACGCACGCAAATAAATCGCAATTTTATCACAGGGATGATGTCGGCCTGAATGGCACCAAAACATATTTACCTCCAAAAATAATTACCAAATATTATTTAAACAACGAGCGTGACGCGCTCTCGGCTAATAAATCCATTTCGAAATTGCCAACAGTTAATTCGTTCAGATTTAATCCCTAATATATGTATGAGAGATGCGGCTGCATTATCGTAATACACAATATGACTATACTATGTAGTGTGATCATTGCACTAAATTCATTAAGGCGTTTCCATTTATACTTATTATGTGTTACTTACGTTTAATTATTACTTACGAACCAATTTAATAATTTATTGAAATTATTTATATTAATTGTAGCCAATGCTTGTTAATTACGAATATACTAGTTAATAAGCTAATTTGTTTGGGCGTTGTTTGTTTATTACATTTTTACAAAATGGATCAAACGAGCTTGTATGTAACTATTAAAAGTTGTATTATGCAAATACATAAATTAGCTGATAATTTATGAATGGTTATAAAAATTCTAATCAACAGAGAGTTTAAATAATAAATGAGTTGAAAAATAATTTCATAATTTAATCGACGCTTGTTAAAATTATGTAAATAACAAAGAACAATAAATTTAGTTTGAAAACGTGTATGAAAAACCAACCGGAGAGTTTGTAAAAAGAGATTTCACAAAATAGCCATTAAACAAAACGCACATAACGATTTTGTATAAAATTATAGGGAAATCCGCATTTAATTAAATCGGCAATAAATATCCAGGGACATTCATTAACATTTACATGCAAATAGGATCCGGATTCGAACGCAACGAATAAATGAACAAAATAATTATATACCTTTCGATTTAACGGTCGACACTTCGCGCTGCAACGTGAAGAAAGCACGCAACATTTAGGAAACAATTAAAATACGGCGGCAGCGTTTAATTGCTGGAATTTTAATTTCCACCAGGATATAAACACGATGCATTGTTTTTTCCCTTCTTAATATACAGTTTAATTTCGTGTTAAATTTCGTTTAATTGTGTAACGGTTTTTGAAACTGATACAACTGAGGAGGGCTTTTGAGAGGAAAAAGGCATTGTGAAATTTGATCGCAACACGTTATTGTTTGCCGAAGAAAATTGAAGCATCAAGTTTATTAAATATTTAAGTTTTTCCTATTTTACATTTTTTTGTTCTATAAAATATCTATGTATATGTTAAAATACTTTGTATATTTTTATTAATTCTAATTTTCTCTACTCTGTCGTCAATACACAGTTGACTGTGTATTACACTGTGTAGATTAAACTTACAGAAGTAAACAGATAATCCTAAGCCAAGAAAAGAAGACAAGATTTTACAGACAACACTAGATACATATACTTAACAGACAAGACTAGAAAGACAAAACTAAACAGACAAAGCTTAGACAAAAAAGACAAAAGTGGACAGAGAGGACTAAGAAAGCTAGACTAGACAATCTAGTCTTATTTGACATAGTCTAGTCTTGTTTGTCTAATCTTGTCTGAGTAATCTTTTCATATTCTCTTTATAGGAAGTAATTCTATATCTTTACTATTGTCACTATAGTCTGAAAACGTAATATCTCTCGGATTTTCACTAGTATCAATATACATACCGAATTCAAACTCGTCGTCACTACTGCTAATTGAAATCATCGTTATCGTCGTGTATTATTTTAATCTTGTGGGTCTAATCTTGTCTGTCTAGTGTTTCCCACATAGGTTTGTCTGTGAGGATTAGAAAAATTACAAATTACTCGTTAAAAATTGTTTTGACAGAACATTTTAAGTTGTGTACAGGGCGACGAGACTATATTATCAATATATCTTTGGATATGAATATATACTATATACATATATTATAGTTTGCATTTTTGAATGTAATGATATCTAGATCAACGATTTATATAATTCTCCAAATTTGTTGCAAAACAATATATAAAGTCCTAATCTAGACAATCTTGATTAATGAGACAAAGCACATTGTGTAAATCTTAGCAATGGAATAAAAAGTTTGAAGTTAACTGCAATTAAATAAACAAACTTATTAAAACGAAATTTAGCTTGAATATATAAATATATTCAACCTGATCGTAGTTTTATAATAATATAAAGCTACGAATAAGTTGAATATTTGTTTGTGCCTTTATAATATTATAGAACTACGATCAGGTTGAATATATTTATATATTCAAGCTATATTTCGCTTTAAGTGTGTATGATTGTTTCTACAATTAATATGGTTTCACCAATATTCAATTAGCAATAAAATAGCATCTGAAAGCTCAGAAAACGAAGTATAGTTCATGATCACAACAACCATCTACCATTGTCAAAGCAAGTTATTCCGTTGCTATGTTTGCAAAGAAAATGAAACAATTTTCGGATGGTGAACTGGTGAAGGAATGTTTTAAATGAAAAATATGTCAGATATATAATAAGTATCAGTTTTTCATGCCAAACTAAAGGGGTTTTCAATAGGGACATAATAATTTTGATTTATAATACGAAACATAACCTAAAAACTTTTTTATGATCTGTCATAGTCAAAACGTAAGCTTAAATTTTTATCATGGTGAAGTTCATGAAGAGCAACGTTTGGAAATCGTCAAAACTTTGTACCGAAATTTTGAGTCGATAGTCCCAACTTTAAAAACGCTTACTCCAATACTTAGTCGCAATAATCCCCACCAGACAAGCTGTGCGTGAGATGGCGGCGAGTAAATTTCAAATCAACATATTCACTCTTGAATGTTCCAGTGCCACTGAGACAACACACCGGTCGAAGAATTGAAAATATTGCAGCAGTTAGAGCTTCAGTTCAAAATGTACCAAACAAGTCGATTCCACGCCGTTCACAAGAATTGGGAAATTCTTAGTCCACATTATGGCGAATTTTGATTTAAGATCTTAGGTACACCCTTACAAGATCAAATTAATCCAACAAATGAAACCTTTGGATCATTTAAAGCGTCGATATTGTTCTGCAAAAGTTCTGGAGAAAACCCTGAATTTCATCGAAAAATGGCTTTGTCAATACATGTATTTCATGAGACTACATTGCATCCACAAAAAGTGAGCGTGTGGTGTGAATTTCATGCCGGAGGTCTGATAGGGCCGTATTTTTTCGTCGATGAAAATACTCGAAATGTAATGTCGAGTGAATGGAGTTCGCTAACTGGCCTTGTTGGAAGACTATTTTTGGCCAGAATTAGAAGGACTTGTCATCAGCGATATGTGGTTCCAACAAGATGGTACCACAGGCCACACAACTGATCAAACAATTGATTTATTGAAAGGAAAATTTGCTCAAACCTCGCTCATGCGATTTGCCGCCATAGGATTTTCTCTTATGGGTTACCTTAAGTCGAAGTTTTATGCCAACAATCCAACAACGTTAGAGGAGCTTGGTAACAATATCGAAGGCGAAATTGCCAAAGTATCTTCTGATATGTGTAAAAGAGTGATTGAAAATTGTATCCAAAGACGTCGAATTCCAAACATAAATGCAACGTTTTTACTACACCTTGAATAAATTTCTGCCCGATATCTGAATTATTCTGTGTTTTATTTAAATACAAAATTGTTATGTCCGTATTGAAAAACCCGGTATTTGTGGTCGCATTGATGACTTGTCAGCTGAAATAGTAGTAAATTTGGGAGATAAAATTGACCCATGTAAAGCATATTCTTTAGCATTTGATTAAAGACATATCTCATTTTTTTAGGTTGTATTTTATTCTTGTGATATTTAATCGCTGTGCAAAAAATTCATTCCATGTTACAGAAGAAATGTTAAATCTTTAATTTACGGACCCTTAACGGACCAATGACGCCATATTAGCACTTTTATTTACTGGGTGCAACGTGTGGTTTCTGCTTGTAATCTATGTTCTGTTATCTTTTACCTTTTTTGTATAATTGCACTTTTATGTTATTCGTATGTAAATTCAGTCTTGTTTTGATTCTTCAAAGAGCCTGCGCATTGCAGGAGTTATTTTACATAGTTGAGTTAACTATATTTTGCTTTGTAAAAAACTGTAAAATATGGCCGGGAACTCAAAATAATACACGATGATAACGATGATTTCGACGACTATATTAGCGGTAGTGACGACGAGTTTGAATTCGGTATTTCTATTGATACAAGTGAAGGCTGCAATGATAGTGACAATAGTAGTGACAATAGAAGTACTTCCTAGAAAGAAAAGAAGAATACCAAATATAAGTCAGAGTGAAGATGAAGAAGATGAACATGAGATTGCTGATGAGAGTACCGAATGGAAAGATGTTACAGAAGTTGATGACATTCTACCTGGGATACTATTAAATACGTTTTCAAAGACCCCCAGGTGTAAAAAGTTCTAACTCTTATTATTTTCTTATTATTAAAGAGCCGTTAGAGTTTTTCAAGCTGCTTTTCACAGACGAATTGGTAGATAGTATAATAAAGATGACAAACAATTATGCTAAGCAGAATATAAAAGCATTTACACCTTTATCAAAGGAGTCAATTTGTAAAACATGGAAGGATGTAGAATTTTTGGCCTTCCTTGGAGTAATTTTCAATATGGGAACAACCTTTAGCCTTTAGCCAACATAAAAGAATGTTGGTCAATCAGGAACAATAGTAAGATACCACAAGATACCAATACCATAAGATACAAATATTTTGGAAGCAGTTAAAAGAAAACCTTCCCGATAATCAGAACATTAGGATTCTAAAAGTCAGCAAATTTCTAGAATACATTGACTTAAAGTTCCTACAGAATTTTGTACCACATAAAAATATTTCCGTTGATGAGTCTGTTGTGAAATTTAAAGGCAGAGTAGGTTTTATTACCTACAATCACAAAGATACCAAGGTGGGGTATATAACAAGGTGGGGTATAACATGTCTATCATATTATGGCAGCATAACATCAGACAATCTTCCTAGCTCAGATCTCCCCAAAACTTCTCGAATTCCTTCTCATTTATTTAAAAAACTTTTTGATATCTTTGGCTGTGCAAAAGGGTATGTATACAGACCGCTATTATACCGGTATAGGTTTTAGCCAATTAATTATTGAAAATGAATTGCAACCTAACTGGTATAATATCAACAAATAGTAAAGGTATACCGCCTATATTAAAGAAGCCTAGATTTTCAACATAGTAGTCTGCAGAAAAAATAATAATTTACTTCTTTCATGGAAGGACAAGAGGACTGTAACACTTCTTAGTACTTGGAATGTATCAAATATTACGTGTGTCCATAGAATATTAGGACATTGCGAATATGTTACAATTCAGATGCCCCAAGTAGTCTTGAACTATCCAAAAATATGGATAGTTTGATCTGGTACATCACTATATTGCAGTGTTTCCCAAACTTTCTATCCACGTGTACCCCTTTCAAATATTAACACTTAACACTTCGTACCCCTTAGTAGAAAATTTCTGAGATATATTATTAAAAACAACAACTGTACTTGTCTTTTTTACGTAATATACAGTCCCCAGATTGGGGTATCAAAGATAAAAATATAGTTATTTATTCACTAGTGCATACAAACTTTTAATTAATTTTGCTTTTCATTTAACAAGTTAAATTCAAAGAAAAGTTCATTTTTTTTTTTTTAAGAGAAGAATCGAAGTCGTCTGCTCATTATTGTATTGTTGTCATGACAACGATAAAATTGTTGATTCGTACGTCAAAATCTTGTTTAGTGTTTAATTAATTTGTGTTTTATTAATCATAAATGACATCAAATGATATCAAAATTCTAAGAATTGTTAAATGATGACGCAATTGTGGAAAGATTACTCCCGTAAAAATCAAGACATTTATACAAAAAATGTGTAATAAATTTTGTGATTGTGGATCAAAAAAGAACATCAGCGAAGTCAACATATAGGGCTGTGCTTACGGAACCCACAAGTGAGCTATTTTGATATCGATGCGTTTATTTTACTAGCGAAATAAAAAAATTTGTTCATCAGTGAATAAACTACTGTTTTATTGATCTGCATCCAAGGAATTTAACGTGACTGTTTAAGATAAAATCGCATCAAAATTATTACAAATCTTAGGAAAAATGTTATTCTTCATGAGTTCACTTTAAGACAGTTTATGCTGGTCTTTATATACGTTAAAACAATCTGCAATAATTTTAGCGTGAGCAGTTAGTAAAATAATATATTGGTGGTATGTGTTAATTAATTTTCAAAGATGATGAAGCTGAATTATTTTTAGATTTCATACTTTATAAAAAGTAATGTTTGATGCACTATTTTTTTATGTAATTTAAATATTGTTATTTTTATTACTCATTGCGGGACAAGTACTATTTTGGCGCCCGTTGTGGGGTGCGACAAATGGCCGTTTGTCAATTCAATAACAAATTATACTTCGCAAACGCTAATATTCAATAAAAATCGATAAGTTACATAAAAACAATTGAATAAATAAAATAAACACAATCAAAACCTTAATATTAAAAAAGTGACGTGAAAGTGACATTTTTTTCATTACAAAAAAAAATAAAGAAAACGTTTTAAAATTTGTGTAAATTCTATGGTGATACTGGAGACTGAGGAGAGTTATTATGACGAATTCACAACACCGGAGACAATTGAAACATCAAATTCTTCATTTTTGCTTTTTTTTTTTTAATGGCCCCTGAACCCCAATCCTGTAAGATACCTCACCTCGCATGAGTAATAAAAAATATTATCTGCAACTCGTGCGGTATTGTCAAATGCAAAAAACGAGAGCTCTCATTTCGTTCGTGAGCCCAATTTCGCTCTCGTGGGCAATTTACAACTTACCGCCCTAGTTGCACAATATGCTATTTTCATCTTATATACACTTTGGCACACATAAAATGAATATTTTGGAACATCGTTTCGTACCCCTTTCAAACAGTGAAACACTGCTATATTGCAAACTACTGTTTCTAAAGGAAATCCCTTAAATGGTAGCGAAAACTCTTCTTCTGGGGACTGATTCCTACATTCTATATAAATCCGTTCAAAAAGAAAATAACGAAAAATCACTTTCACATAACGTATTTATATAACAATTGGTTGATTGGTAGATGACTTTCATATGTTGTAAAAACCTCGAGGAAGCGCAAATACTGAATATGGTTTACAGCGACTATGGTAAGCTCCACATCATGCTCAGTGGGACTAAAAAGGACTTAGATAGAGTCTTTACTAAAGCATACTATCGAGTTTGCAACGGACAACAAAAAGAAGGAAAAGGAATTGTTTAATTGGAACAAACACCACAACCCACCTGAAGTAATGAAGTAATGCTCACGCGGTTCCATTGTAGTCAAGAGACAGAGGAGGGGTTTTAGTCCCAAATAACCTAGATTAGGTTAGAATAACAAAAATAGTTGTTATATCGACTTAGATAGTATGCTCGGATGGAATGGTTTCAGGGGTAAGACGAGAAACAAGATTTTATTGCGATAGTAGCAACCTCAAAGCAGGGATACATATTAGAGAATGCTTCGAAGTACCATACTATAACAAATATAAAATTTAAATCATAATTAAATATTTAAATCATATGGTAAGAATTTTCGTTGGATAAGTCGCCGACGAGATTTCCTTATCTTAGACTAAGGTATTAATTACACAACTTCTAACATTATATTCTTTACTCTTTTATAATACCTGTTGGCTTTCAGACCCTGACAAAAGTTGGGTTTGCAAAGGCGGTTGCAAAATATTTGGCCGAAAATAGCTTACATTTTTAGGCTCTTATAACATTAACAACGTAAACAGCACCTGCTTTGGTAGGTAAAAATAAGTTACCTGCAAAAAACTAATTAAAACTAATGGTATTTTTAATTACTCATTGTTTGATCAGCAAAACATCTGTATAACAACATAACAACATAATGTATCTGCTTGTGTATTATTCCAGAATCACGTTATGAACTTAGTTATACAGGGCCCACCAAAACTATTGCACCAAGCGATGCAGAATTAATACGCGTGCGATTTTAGACATGATATTTTAAGGTTGCATATAGTATCCACTAGTGCATATTTTGACGATATTTTTAATATCTTAGTAACAATTGTTTCCCAGTGGTGGGGCCACGTATGTTTTTTTAATAACATCATGGGTCGTTTTTGATGTCATTGCATAGACATTTTTTTGTGAATAGGAGAGTCTATCCAACATGTCAGGTCATAACAAAATTTTCAATAAATAAATCAAATGAATGGAAAAATAAATATTGTTTTCATTCTAAGGTGTACATAACAACAAATAGCCGCAAGACGAATTAGAGAAGATCTTGAAATCGTTCTCCATTTACCTACTTCCTGACAATAGTTAATTCGGGTAATAAAACTGTTAAAAGCATTTCGCAACCATGAACAAGGAATGCGCTCTATTTCGTTAGTACTTTTGCTTCCAAGTTCTCTAATGTTACTGACTTACTTGCGTACACAACGCCCTTTAAATGTCCATAAGAGAAGTAATCCAACCGTGTTAAGTCGAAGGAGTGTGGGTGCACCATCTTGCTGAAACCAGATATCTGGGCGGATGAGATCATTATAATATGGGTGGGGTAGAATTTAATTTATTATTGGAATGATTTTTGTATGTAACATTCGTAGGCAATTTTCAGTTGTTAGTATTCCATCTATAATAAAATGGACGATTATTATACCATATAATTTCCTAGACCACACATTTATCTGTTGCGGATATTGAGCATGGACTTCAATTTTTATGGCTCCTCTACACTATAGCTCATTGTCACCATCATCATGGCCAATTATGATGGCCTGAATGGACGCATCGAAACAGTGGTCCATCTAGATGGACCATTCTAGATTTGCATGAATCGGCCATAGTGGGTTGATAAAAATTAATTTCAAATTTTGAATTGAAATTATAAAGTTATTATTCAAATTTAATAAACTTGAAATTTATAATTTCTGGTAAGAATTTCTGAAATCAGTGTTATGATGACAACAAGAGTGCGATAAAGGAAATAATGATGGCCCATGGTGTGGACATGCCACTTTAGCCACTGCGCAGCTTACTTCCGCATGCTGGCCTCCTTTGTTGTGTGTAGTCGGACCGGTACCAACGCCATCCATGGCCATCCCATCTCCATCATCTACTACTTAGGCCACTACAGGCCATCTACCCCTCTACACAATGGTGATGGCTCACAGTGGCTCAAGATGGGCCATAGTGTAGAGGAGCCATTACGTGTGAATTTACTTGATGCCAATATCTGTAGTTGTGTCTATTCACACAACCACTCAATTGGAACGTGGCTTCATCTGACATCACAATGTTCTTCATAATATTATCGTTATCATTTATTAATCCTTTGTCTACCAAAGGTACTCCAAGGTACCAGAAAATTAGTATACCCTTAAATACCACACCTGGAAGTAATGTTAATTTTTATTATTTCGTAAATTATTATTGTGTTTTAATATATATTCTAATGATACAGTTGACAAAAAATATTAAACTTTATTATTTGATGTATTTTTTTGACTGGTACTTAAACGTAACTAAAAACGTAAACGTAACTAAGTACCTTTGGATGTAAAGAGGAAAGAAAAATGGAATGCGTTTATTTTCTGAATATTTATTCGAACTTTTCTTAGTAGTGAAAGTAGTAGAAAAGAGCATTAGACGTTATGGAAATATATCATGATATTGTACAAAACAATTTTTTTTTCATTCACACATAGAAAAACACCACATAAAGAACAGGTTGAGTGTGGTTTAGATTGGATTCCTTGATCACTGCACATTTCACACCTTCCTCTCCTATCAACAAATTGCGACCAATGATTTCCTCTGTTACCCAGCCTAATTTCCTTAGATACGCTGTAATTGTAACGTCTTTTTTTTGGGACAGGGCCTGAAGTTGAAGATTTTCTTTTAGGTTGCTCACATTCGGGAGCTCTGCTGCATAATCCCATAATTACTTCTCTTCTGATGTCTAGTAGAGTTTTGGGATCGTCTCTTTTTTTTGTACACAACGAAGGCATTGACAAAAGCAATTTCCAAACAACCCCAAAATATTCTGTGCCACCATTTTTTGGAACGTCTGTCGATCCCGTAGCATTGGCGAAGTTGGTCGTGGTAATCGACCCCCCCCCCCCCCCCCCCCCAATAAATGTATACAGGTCCACGAATATATGAAATGGTACCATCGCGCAATTTTCTTTTGATTTGTACACTTTCAGTTCCATGAAAATTAGAGGCTAGGGTAACTACTGTATTGAATTTTAAAGAAAGTAATGTAAAGTCGCTTAAAATTTCTGTCGATTTTCATTCCTGTTGGAAGCCCTTTTCGCTTTGATCTTATTGTCCCACAAGCTATAATCTTTTTAAGTTTGAGTTTCTCAAGTAGTCTTACAGTTGTAAAGAAGTTATCAAAATACAACACTTTGCCCTTATTCCATTCTTGTTTTGTCAATTCTAGGACAATTCTTTCTCCCAGATTAAAATCTTTAAAATTTTCATTAGCTTTTTCAGTTTTCACTTGGTAGATTTCAAATCTTTTAACAAAGTCAGACATATCTGATAACATTCAGAATTTGAAACCTCTTTTCACATGCTTCATTGGGTTATATTGTTTAATTGATGAACTACCCTTGAATTTCACAATTGATTCATCAACACACATTTTCTGTTCTCCTACATAATTTATAAATACGGCATTGAGTGATTCAACAAAGGGCCGAACTTTATAAAGTTTATCTGTGTGATTTTTAGGAATAAGAGCGTTATCGTTGAGATGTAAATTGGCAAGTGTCGTTTGCAATCTATTTCGAGACATGGATTCTGGTACAATTTCTAGTTTCAAATCGCTTGCGGATGACCAATAACTCTTTAGATTTGGCACAATATGATATCCCATAAGGAAATTCAATCCGATGAAAGCCAAAATTTCATTCTCTGTAATGTTTAGTGTCTTGTTTTTTTGAGTACCATACAGATTCGTTTGAAAAGTAATATCTGGAATTACGTCACCCAATGGCTTTATAAACACATCTGCAGCAGTTATGCAATCTCTAAAATAAATTTCTTCCCAAGAGAGATATTCATGCAGTGGAGCAGTTGATTTCTCAATTTTTTGCCACGTACGTGCAGGCTCCGCTCCAATCGGATCTTCGATTTCGTTTGCTTCATTGTCCTGCGTTGGTTCGGCTTCAGCCGCTTCCCGTCCTTCACACAAATCCTTCTGTTCAAATTCATTTTCATATCTCATAAAAACAAGTTCATTCTCATCTTCATTGTCTGATTCAACGTCTGTTTGCAAGTTATTATCTACAGGTGGTAAATAATCGTCAAATGTATTATTGTTCACTATTTCCAGTAATTCTTCATCGGTCAAAAGCCTTCACGTTCCCAAACAAATGACATCCTGTACAAAATTTAAAAATATTAAAATAACCACCAAAGGTACTTATGAGTACCATACAGATTAAGATGTATATCTAACTTGAAATTGACTAAACATATAAATATTTTAGTAAATAACACAAGTAAAGGTCTTACTTACACTAATAGCTCACTGGATTTGAAATCTAACAGCAAATAATATTATTTTTTAAATATAATTGAAGGTGTTGTCTCCTTACATCTAAGCCGACACAAGAATCACGATTGAGATGAAGTAGGTCAGTGTTGCCAAATTTAAAAAACAAATAAACGTTGTTTCTACATTACTTAAAAGTACCACTAGGGCCTCAAAGGCGTTTGATTAATAAGAGTGAAGTATATCAGGAATAAAAACAGCGGACTTAAAAGTACCATTGGGAGATAAATAGGCCTACAACAAAACTTTGTCTGGGACACTAAGGGTTAATCGAAACATTACTTCTGAAAATTCAACCCTGCGGTCAAAGTCTTCTTCAGATAATTCCTGAGCTAAATGGGCTTTGTACGGTTTAAACCTTTCCTTTTTTAATATCCTTTTCACTGACGTAGAGATATCTTGGTCTGCAGAGAGCTGACTGATGGAATTCTGTGGGCGTTCAGCTAAATCCAGCAAAATATTAAGTACCCTATCAATCTTTGTTGCCGTCCTAGGTCTACCAGAAGAACTACGATTTTTCATACATCGGTTTCTTCAAATTTTTGAACGGTTCGTGTTACTGTGGACCTACGGATAGGGATTATGTTTGGATGAGTGTCATTAAGTAAATGACACGCTTCCGTGTGAGTTCTCTGCGATCCCCATAACCAACAATTATCAGAATTTCTATCCTTTCTGATTCTGATAAATACATTTCTTAAACTTGTTGTGCTAACGGTATTAAGCTTGGCCAGATGTCACTTGTATCACATTATTATTTCTATTCATTTAGAATGAATAGAAATAATAATAATAATGGATAGAAATTTCTATTCATTCAATATTTATTTTTCCATTTATTTGATTTATTTTTTAAAAATTTTGTTATGTAACAACACACTGTTGGTAGATCTAATTCACAAAAAAAATGTGTATCCAATGATACCAAAAACGACCCACGATGTCATTAAAAAACGTATGTGGCGCCACCACTCGGAAACAATTGTTACTAATAAATTAAAAATATCGTCAAAATGTGCACTAGTGGATACTGTATGCAAACTTAAAATAGCATGTCTTAAATCGCCTGCGTATTAATTCTACATCGCTTGGTGCAATACTTTTGGCGGGCCCTGTATAGATAGTGAATTACAATCGTTCATGTGCTACTCAGAATGGGCATTTCAAAGAATCCTTTGGCGAAGTATCTTCTGCATATGGTGATATCGTATATTTTAACAATGTTAGGTGTCGTGGAAAATGTTGAATAGTATATTAAGTATATTAAAGGAAAGCATAGCGAGGAGTTTTCTAATAGAGGATTGCAAGAAACGTCTTAGGAATGAGTTTTTTATACAATTGATTTCTCTTTTACGCCCTTTTATGCCATTTCTAAATAAAAAAATTGCCGATACATATTGAGAAAATTGTACCGCATTCGGCGACCCATTAACGAACCCATATTAGTGCTTTAATGATTTCATTTTAAGCGACAAATAGAAGAAAAGATTATAAACATAAACAACATACAACAACTGTTTTATAGATTTTAGATTTGAATAATAAATTATTGTTATTTGAGTGCCAACTTACAAGTAATAATGTTCTACATTTTTCCGCATTTAAATAACTTCTCAAAAGCCAACCTAAGAATTTCTTCAAATATGCTAATGAAATAAAGAATGTTATAGCTGCATTTGATAGTCGTCTCTCATAATTAACAAAATATGATAAAACCTTTGAAGTACTTTCATGACGATTTCATGTTGAATAGCGTTCCTGAAAATCTGCAAACGGAGGTAATTGAGTTACTGTGCAGCAATGAAAAAGAAACAAATATATGTCTCCATTTGAGTGATTAATTAATTAATTTAAAATACTTATATTACATTAAAAATTAAGATATCCTTGCACAACGAGTTGTAAGTGCTTTGGATCCAAATCTGTTTGTGAAACATTTTTTGCAAAGATGAAATTTACAAAGAGTTCATAACGTGCTTCATTAACTGATGGTAATTTAGATAACTAGCTAAGATGTACAACGCCGAACATAAATATAGATCTGATTTGATAAACAAATATCTCATTAATGAAGGAACGATGTTCACGTCCACATAAAATGAGCCTGAAATATTTGATCGAGCCGTGAATTTTGAAAGTAACAACCCCTTTAAAAAAAGTGCTAATCACTTTCTATTTACATTTCCACGTTATCCTTTTATATTGAAATTGTCATCTAATACATTTTAAATACTAATGATTTTAAATATATTTCTCAACAATTTTATTCCACATGAAAAGATAAGGTTTAAATTTAAATATAAAGTGTTTTTTTTTTAAATGGAAGCTAACTTTCAGAATATACGGATCGATTAACGCGTCTATCGATTAAAAGTCTTCATTAATTATATTGAATATATTAGTATAGTATTATTGTAGAATAATAAAGTTTTATTCACTTTGTCATTAAAGTGGGAATGAAACCATTTGGGTTGGACAGGCCATAGGTTCGCCATCACTGTTCTAGAGCAGGGGTCGGCAAAGTGTGGCTCGCGAGCCACATGTGGCTCTTTGGTGTGAGCTTACGGCTCTTCACAAATACATTGAAACAAAAAATCACAAAAAAAAAGAAACGGAACTGTCCCTTTTCGGAAGTCCTACGATCAGCGCCGCGACATAACTCACAGTCACAGCGCGGATCCTGGTTATTTCTTTTAAATATTGTGTCTCGCCATCAAGACAGTGCATTGTTCAAAATTGTGGACCTATTTTTTTTTAAATTGTTTTGAAAAATGTGGACCTTAATTTGGACCTAATTCAGAAACTCTAAATTCCTCTCAAAATGGTTTCGAAGAAAAAAAAAATAGCCGATCGACATCGTGAATTCCAAACTGAATGGACTGAATCGTGTACAATTGTACCTAATGCAGCTGGTCTTGCAACTATTATTTGCCATGAAAAACTACAAACGATAAAAATGCTAATGTCGAGAAAAATAAATGCCGCATTAGCAAGGAATTATCCCTTAGGTGATGTAAGAAAGAAAAGCAATTGAAGAACTTCAGAACAATTTTAAAAAGACATGTTCCTCTTTAAACTGTTAGATGCAGTCTGCAAATAATGCTAACTTGACGAGCTTCGTCGTGAATCACGAAATCGTCAAAAACGGAAAACCATTCACTGATGGTGAGTACATAAAAAGTTGTTTTATAACACACTGTTTCACAATTTTAACGACAAAGCTAATATTATGAATAAAATCAAAAGCTTACAATTGTCTGCCAAAACTGTAACAGAAAGGGCAAACAAAATGTCGTTAAATGCATGCAAACAACGTTAAATTAGCATCAGTCATATTAATAGCGGTCGATGAGTGTTGTGATATAAAGGATACGGCACAAGTTGTCTTCGCTCGCTATATTTCATGATGGTCCCAAAGAAGAACTCCTAGGATTATTTGCTTTTTTGGTCAAACACGAAGATGTTGAAACTGCAATGACCGAATGTCTGAAGAAAAATTAAATCCCACTTACTAAAATTGTGTCAATTGCAACAGATGGAGCTAAAAGTATGGTGGGGAATAAAAAAGTATATGTCAAAATTTGAAAAGAAAAAAATGATCATGAACACGTCATGATCATTTTTTTCTAATCTTTCTATTGCATAATTTACCTGGAAGCACTTTGCGCAACATATCCAAAAGATATTGGTAAAGTTGTGGATTTGGTAGTCAAGGCTAGCAATAATATTATCGCAAAGGCGCTTAACCCCTTTTGCATACGAATAAAATGACGTTGACGTGTCCATATACATGTAATCTTATCACATATCCATGACGTCTTAGAGACGTCATTGTATGTCAAGGGGTTAATCATCGCCAATTATGAAAAAAATTTGCAAAAATATGACTTTATGAAAACAAATCATCCGTGGCTCTTCATCCAGTTTGAAATAAATTTAAATAAAAATTTGGCTCTTAAGTTTATAAAGTTTGCCCCCTGTTCTAGAGCATCAATATATTATCAAAGAACGTAATGTTAATACTAAATTGTACTGTATTACCAGGTATGTATACATGAAACCGGAGTTTTTGTTTAGAAGATACACGTTTTTTTTTCCTCGCGAACCGACCGTCGATGGACAAATATTACTGTTTAGTTCTCACTCCCACCACACTTTTACTTTTCTTCCTCCTCTAAAAAGCCTTCATTCTCTTCCATTGTTGTATTCGTCTCTCCTCCGTTCAATTGCTATTCCCTCGTTTCACTTTCTCTTCAACTAGAACTTTAATGCTGTTGAGTCGTTTGAGTCGTCTCTATCTTGGCAGTCTTCATCTGTGATTCCAACTCTTCTTAATTCTTCCTTCATCTGCTCGGCATAACCCCTCTGACTTTCCAGGTTATATATTTTTTCGAAGATTTGTTCATTTGTTCTTTGAGGATTTATTCTAATCACGTGGCCGTACAATCTAAGTAGTCTCTTCCTTATAGTTATTTCTAAATCTTCTACCTGCTCATAAATTTCCTTATTTAGTATTCTTGAGTTTCCATTTAGTATTCTTGAACTTTAGATTCTCCGTAATATCCTCCTTTCGATTTTAGAATGTGCGTTTGTTGAATGCAAAAATATTTTATTCGAAGTAGTGCCCATCGCTAGCTATACATTTTTACCACCTGTCTGATAATTTGTGGTTAAGAACTGTTGCTCTTTTGAGGCAAACAAGTCATCGAGCCATTTTCGTAAAAAGTGAAGCGTAAGTATTAATCGGACGGAGCCTTGTAAATGCCTCGTTTCCTTGACCAGTTTTCCTGTGTGTATTGCATGAAGCAAAATCAGTGTATGTTGCCTT
This sequence comes from Phosphuga atrata, assembly GCA_944588485.1. Taxonomy (NCBI): domain Eukaryota; kingdom Metazoa; phylum Arthropoda; class Insecta; order Coleoptera; family Silphidae; genus Phosphuga; species Phosphuga atrata. The sequence continues at coordinate 34,335,488 of OX155901.1, forward strand.
GGTTGCCTGCTGTCTTTTATTCAGTTCATATGGAATCCATTTTTGCATTTTCTGGATCTTCCCCATGGGTTTTAAACGTATGGAGACTCCTTCTCGTGTAGCGTTTAATTGATCTATTAGTTGTTGTTCCGCTTGAACGTCATCCTCGTCCAACATTGCTTGCAAATCGCTGTCTTAAACTTTTTCGGTGGTCATCTACATTCTTCGTTTCTCACGTGAAAATCGCCAATTGGAATTTTTTAAACCACTCCAAGCTCCACCACTCCTGTGATTTACCAAGAACGTGCACACTGTAATCTTCGACAAGCATTCGATGTGATTTTACAGCAATGTTCTTCAAATGGTACTGTTACCATTTGAAGAACTATTACAAACTATGCTGATGTATGAAACTTGTATTATTGTGAGTTGAAAATCTTTGTCATATATCCCAACAAGGAAATGGCGCGCCAATGACGCGGTTTGACGGTCTATGGGGAAATTCCGGTTTCATATTTACAGACCTGTTATATAATTTTTTAATTTCACATTTTTTCGCAAAAAAATTGTTAAATTATATTTCACACAAAATGTAGTCAAAGTCTCAACACTTAATTCCCATTTATTAGATGTCCATATTTGATTTGTAAATATTTCCAAAAAATGTTGACTAATGTGACTGATTTAGGGTTTCTGGTTCGGATATATCCGAACCGCAAAACCGCGGTTTTCTGTGCTAAAACCGAAACCGCATAACCGGCATAAAGATCCGCAGTTTTCGGTTTTTTCTAAAAATAAAATACATTAGTGCTCTTTCGAACTACAATGTGTGCAAGCTCTAAAAGTGTAAACATATGTATTTACTAGGTTAGGTTTTATACATTTGCTCATGTTGCGGTATAGAGACTTTTATGACAATTTATTGTTATTTAGTTTAGTTTGCTTCATTTAATCATTTAAATATAGCATTTAATTGAAAATGTTAATTTTCAATTTGTTACGTAACTTAAAAGAAACTTTATCTCCAGTAAGCATAGCAGTAACAACATTAAGCCGCGATGATTCTAACAATGTTAGGTTTTTTATTTATGACCATTACACCTTGTGCTGTAAATATGTCATATTTACGGCACAAGGTGTAATGGGATTCTTCTAAAAGAAATTAATTGTTTCTGATTTCTATAAAGCTTTTATGAAAATTATCATGGAAGGTTTGATGACCTGTGAAAATCTGAAATTAACAGAATTGGCTAGATGCTTATGAGATCCTTCCAAAGTTCCAACAAAATCTGATTAAATGTTGACAAACATTTAAAAAGCTTAGTGTTTTTAAAATATTATTATGTAACTTTCAAATAAACTTTAAGTTTAATGTTTATTTCAAATGTTATTTAGTTTTTTTTTTACTTTTCTAATTGATTATTTTAAAACAAATATTAATGTATAAACAATTTTATATCCATAGATATAACGTATCAGCTTTTACTTACAATAGTTTCAATATGTATTCTATATTTTCCATTATTTGCCATCTTAGTTTTACAATTGAATTACGTTTACAGCGTTCTCTAAGAGAGTCATAGAAACTAGACTAGATTTTTTATAGAGGAAGTAAATAATTTCAATGTTTAGAAATTTTGAAATAAAACAAAACTGTTCCAATTATATTAACAAATATATTCAAAATATCTAGTTCTATCACCCTTCAAATTTTAGAGTTCAATTTTAACAGTTCTTAAAAACCGAAACCGAAACCGCGGTTTTTAATTTTCAGAAACCGAAAACCGCGGTTTTGAAAAAGTGCGGATATTCAGAAACCCTAGACTGATTGCATTTCGCACAGGTACGCAAGACTCAAAACCGAGAAGACTAGAAACACAAGTTGGACAATATTCGACAAACAATACTACAAGTTTGTATATAATATATTTTAAACATTTTGAATGTTTTGTGTAAAAAAATGGGAATAACAAAGTTTTTTTTTGTGTTGGAGGTCGTTAGTGTAGCGCAAGTCTGGAATTATTGTGTGGTTTAAGAATGTAATGTAAAGAAAGATAGCAATTACGGTTTTCTTCAAAAGGAAAACACCTATATAGGTTTCACCACAGCGAGAGAAAAAAAAAATAAAAACAGGAGGAAAGCCAGTAATAAATTGGCTAAATATATATGTATAAGAGAAAAAAAAAACGCAAAAAAGGAGCACATAAAGGGATTAACTTTGATAACAAAACAAATCTCGTGTAATAAAAAAGAACGTTTTATTTCCACCGTGAAACAATTAGTAATCTTACAAGAACAATAAAAAAAGGGACTTAATTACACCGAATCAAGAAATAAATATCGGCGAGTGTGCTAATAATCGCGTGTAACGCGATGCGTTCAACCAGCCCGTTTCATGCACGCCGGCTTCCTTTTTTTTATCCTGCTGCAAAATTTAGAACGGAAAATGTAATGAAATAAACACGTTTTAAAAAAATTGTGTGCGGCACGTGTTGGCGAGCAATTACCGGACGAAGGTTGCTCGCACCATCTACATGTTTTTTCAAATTAAAACTCTCGTCAAGTGCAAAATTTATCGCCGACATCCGCTCTAAATCAAATTGTTTGAATCAAATTGTTTTAATTGCGCTTGACAATTAAAACAATACAAAGAATCTCTTTTTCCTTCATAATTTCTGTTAGATTTTAATAGCTTTTGTTAAATTTTTTAGACATCAGTTCAAAATAATTGTCATTCTAATCTTATAAGTCTAGTTCTGTCTATTTACATGTTCTGAGTCTTCTCTGTCTAGTTTTGTCAGTCTTGTTTGTATAATTTGTCTGTATAGTATTGTCTGTCAAGTCTTTTCTGTATAATTTTATCTCTCGAGTCTTGTCTCTGAATTGTATGTTTAAGATCAATTGAACATATAACGAGGCAAATATATTAAAATATGTTTACTGTTGTGTATTGATCTGCTTGTAGGAGGATTTATGTAAATCTGTGTTGCAGTAATACGTTCCGGATTGTAGGGAAAGCGTCGGAAGCTAAGTGGAGCAATGCAAGGTAAGCCGCATTGTCCAGCGAACGGAAGTGGCCATCAGGTGGCGGAAATAGTAGGTACGGGATTATCACCGAGTATAGCCGCTCGACGGCAGAACAAACTCGCGATAACCTGATACACGTTCGGTTCGTGTTTACCTGGATTTATCGCAGTTGAAAATTTCCAAGTTCATTAATTGGGGGATAAAAAAGGGGGGTTTATTCGTGGAATGCATAAACAACGAGGCGGAGGTTTTTTTTTTCGTACTTCGGGTTTACATATTGAGTGCAAATAACGGCTATGCGATACCAATTTGATTTGGCATTGGCGGAAATTGGTTAATGTTTATTAGGAAAATTGTTGTTTCTCGGAAGGGTTGGAATCAATTTATTTACTTAATAACCCGAATTTATTTTGCAAATTATTTTTTGTTACAAGCAAGCTAAAACTAACTAACCATAAAATAACTCACAATTCTCTCAATTATATCAACTAAATCATCAAACAAGTTTATATCGAAAACAGCTCGATTTCTAAAAATTGAATTATTAACAAGAATATTAACATTGTATCTATACAGGTGAACAGTTTTATTTATGCAAAACTTTCCGCAATTTGCATATTCTCTTTCATCACGCTGCTCTTTGTTTTCTTCCATTCTATTTTCAATTCCCTTTGCCAAGAATCTTATTTTATGTCGTCACTCGGATGGCTTTATGTCTTCTAATAACATTTGTTATAGAACAAACCTCCTTGAAAACAAACCAAATCATCCAAATATTTTAATAAATTCCCTTCAAATTTGAAAATTTGTTTTTAAAGTATAAAATATTAGTTTTCTTCTTGGTTCGGATCAAACTACACGACAACACCAGATGTTTCCAGAAATGAACAGACAAGGTCAGACAAGATCAGACAAGAGCAGACAGAACCCGGCAGGAACAGACAAGACCGGCCAATACCAGACAAGACCGGATAAGACCAGACAAGGCCAGAAAGGGATAGGATAGACAGAACCAGGCAAGACCAGACAAGATCAGGAAAGACCATATAAGACCAGACAAGACAAGAGAAAACCAGACAAAAACACACAAGACCAGACAGGATCAGAAAAGACCAAAAGAATGGACAACACCGGACAATACCGCACAAGACCGGACAAGACCGTACAATACCGAACAAGACAAGACCAGACCAAGCAAGGAGAGATAATAGCAGATAAGCTCAAGCAACTCCACGCAAGACCAGAAAAGTTTAAGCAAGGCTTTAAAAAACTAGATAAGATATTTCTGGTCTTATTTGGTCCACCATATTTAGTCTTTCATGGTATTCTCTCGCCTTATTTTGTTTACAACGATATTGATGTATAAGTTAGCTATTGTAATTTAATAGTAGTATTGTTAATTGATATTAATAAAACACGTTTAATCCAGATAGAAATAATGTTTTGTGGTACTAAAATTAATAGGATATAGTTTAGAGCGAGTTTATTGAAACAAGGATTTAGTGTATCCAGTGTGTGTAGTCTATATAATAAATTCTAAGACTACACACGTTTAAAGTAGTTTATTTTAAAAGTGCGGTTTTGTGGTTCCTCCGCCGTCTCTATCCCGCCTCCTGCGAAACGGAACTCCGGTTCATTTCTCCCTTTGTCCACTCTCTGAACGACGAAACGGTGGACGAGCAAACAAAAAAAGTCCCTTCCATATAGAAAACACAGTTGCTGGTGCGCCGATTCATCACGAGTCCCTGTCAGGTCGCCGGATACGCTTCATTTCTTGCACCCGCCGTTCGGACTACTTTCCAACTTGTACCGTCGCCGTCGTCCAGTTTTCCAATTTCTGTTCTCTCCTTCTGCGGATTTCTCCCCGGTTTTTGTGCTTCTCTGCTCTCCGTCCGAGATTCTTAAACCGGTCAACCAGAGAGCATATATTTATAACGCAATAAAGGGAACAAATATTTCATCTCTACCAGAGACCATTCAGAAATAACGATATTTTTATTACAACTTTATTGTTATTTCATATAATCATTTCTTTTTGTAACAGGAAACATAAATCCCCACAGAATTTACTTTCGAAAATAATAAAATTTGTTTGGACCAGATTAGACATTGTTAGACGATGGCCTGGTTAGGAATTTAGTCTACTTCTAGTAGTAGTAGTTTTAGTCTACTTCGTCTATGATTAACTTATCAGTGGATGGAGTGAAATATAAAATATGGGGAAGTTTATTTTTAGGTTAGACGAGGACCTGATAAGGAATTTAGTCTACTTCTCTATGATTAACTTATCAGTAGATGGAGTGAAATATGAAATATGGAGAAGTTTATTCATTGATTTTTTTTTTCAAAAGTAAACAAATTTGTTTCTGGGAATCGTTTAAATATTGATATTGATGTAATGGAAACGTTTCCCTTTTCTTTCTCATAAATTCGTAATGTTCTAGTGATGTGATTTTAAATATTGAGTGACTGTTATGAAACGTGAAGGGAGATTGAGATTGTAACAAATCAAATTTCCTGTAATCTCTAAAAAGTAAGGCATGAGGGCGCAGAGATAGACTATTTCTTGATTATCTTCAGAGGGCATGTGTTGCAATTCCCGCTTGAATATATTCAGAACGTAACAATACACACAGTAAATGGAATTCCTGTAGAACATAGTCGCTGACAGGCACGGAATATATGCATCTGCTAACCATTAAACAGTAATTAAAGGTAACTTGCACAGAAATATATGGTGGGTGATGCTATTAAAATAATTTATATCGCCAAGCTAGCACTTTATACTTTGCCTCTTTCGGACCGTAAAACTTTGTATAAAGGACGCAAGCGTAGTAAGAGGAATGGCCAACTTCCAACTTTGAACACTTTTTAAGCGCAACTTTACTTTTATCGGTTCAGCCGCCGCGGCCTTATATATTATCCCTTAGTTATAAACAAGAAAATATTTACCCCCGGAACGTTCATTTCTGGAATGTTTGAATCTCCCAAATATTTGTCCAAATAAAATTATTACGTTCGCAGCAGTATTGGATTCTGCCAAGTCCTATATATTACATTATATAGTTCCTGCACCAACACGATAACTCCGCAATATATAAACTCGCAAACCCAATTAAATAACTCACCGACAACAAAAATCAACCTCACTCAACAAATTTTTATTTAAACAGTTTTAAATAAACCTTAATTAAAACCAGCCGAAACTAAAATGTATTAATTAAGCGTGAGACTTTCTGCACCTCGCGAAATTGCCTGCGTCACCTCACCAGGGGGTGCTTTACGTGGCGAAAGAATAATTAATATTTCACCTTATCTCCCTGCTGAATGGCTGACAATGGCTCGTATCGCCTTTGTGTCGCTCCATGACGTTACAAACAAGACTAAACTCGCTACCTTCCCACCTTAAATAAACGATCGCCGCTAAAATGCCTTATGTAATAAAAACAACTCATAATTCTTAAGACTCAACCGAGAAAACAAGGCGTTAAAAAAACAAGGAAAAAAGTTAATTATATTCTATTCAAATTAGGTTGGAACCGGTAGTCACCTGAAGAAGATTACATTGCAACCAATGAACAATTTAGATAACCCAGTCAATTTAGTCCTGTTTGTTTTGTCTTATCTATCTAGTCTTGGCTGTCTGGTTTTGACTGCCTAGTCCTGTCTTTTTGGTCTAGTCTATCTAGGTTTGTCTAAGCCTTCTCTGCCTAGTCTTGCCTCTTTTATCTTGCCTGGCTTGATATGACTGTCATGTCTTGAATCTATAGTTTTGTATCTAGTCTTATCTGATTAGTCTCTCCTCTCTAGACGTGATTGCTTTGTCTTATCTGTTTAATGTTTTCTGCATAGTTTTGTCTATCTTGTCTTCTGTAGTATTATCTGATTCTTCTCTTTATTAGACTCTTCTCTGTTAAGTCTTGTCTAACTAGCCTTGCCTATTTAGTTTTGTCTAACCTTATCCTCCTACCCCCTCTAATCTGTCTAGACTTCCCTGTCCAGTGTTGTCTCTCTTATCTTGTCTGCTTAATCTTCGCTGTTGAGTTTAGCCTGGCAAGAATTATCTGTCTACGATTTCTGTATATACTTCTGTCTAATCTCGCCTGTCTGGTCTTGTGTGCCTAGTCTTATCTATCTAGTTTAATAAGTTTAGTCTTGCGTGTTTAGTCCTTTCCGTATAAAGATTTGTCGTCCTAGTCTTGTCTAATTTAATATTGTAAGCCTAGTTTTGACTATCTAGTCTTATCTTTTCACTTTTGTCTGTCTAGTCTTGTATATCTTGACTTATAAGTTTAGACTTGTTTGTCTAATCCTTCCTATATTATATGGCTATTTTGGTCGATGCGACTGACCAATAATCTATCTAGTCCTGTTTGACTAGTCTTGTTTGCCTGGTCTTGTCTCTCTAAAGATAACTATTTTATTCAATGTAATTCGATCTGTCTATTCTTTAAAACTGTTGAAATTCAGTATTGATATAATAGTTTTCTTTTATATTTTGATCGAAACTTAATAGAACGTTAATCTACGTTTGCTGTTGATTAGATTTTACTGAAAAGTACGTGTAAGCCGCAGTAAACTAATTGTTTAAGCACAATCAAATTCAACAATATTATCTTAAATCTGTTGAAATGGATCAAAATTTAAAACGAAATTTTGCATCAATATATAATTTAAAACAAGTTGTTTAATTGAACTAGATTTAGCATTATTTCGTTTTGACAATGTGGATTCACTGTCTTTAGTTGGAAATCGGAGGTCCTCGTAATTGTGTATATTTAGTTGGATAGAGGAGATAGTAGGTTTAAAACAAGGAAGATGATAAGTGTGGTATAGTAATTATAAACGCTGCTAGCAAAATAATATCAAAGGATTTAGTCTTTGTGGAACGCGTGCATTGTGATGGAAATCCCGCCAGGAGAGGCTCAAAGCTTGTCCTCAAACTTTGTCCTTCAGAAACGTTTATTATTCTTGGAAATAATTGTATTATATTGGACAATTACTTTTGCAGACGACGCACCTGGAACGGTTTGGGAATTGATGTATCCGGGCCTATTAATCAAGTCCGACCACCGGTTGTTCGTATTTCGTATTCATTGATGTAAGATATATTACATAACAGAGTAATTAACCCTTCAGCTGGTAGACAGGCAAATCCTTCTGCTGAAATTTAGCAGAGGCAGTTATTATAAGTCGGATCCAGATTCTATCATCTTTCGGGAACAAAGGACGTTTTCGTAATGAGATTATTCTCGGATTAGGATTCTTGAACGCGAATTCGGGAGAGTCCCAGCAGCTCTGCGCCGAGTGTTATATTTATGCGATTTTCTAGTTTGTAATTTCGCGATGTAAATTTCGTACGACGGTCTCTGCATTGTAAACAAGTATAGAGAGGTAGGTGGGACAAAGCTTTATGTAACATTGATTTATGATGATTAAGGTGCACTACATTCGGTAGTTCATTACACCGGCGTGCAGATGTCTCTCGTGGTCTTAGTAATTGAGCTGCTCTGAGGGCATGAATGACTAATAACACGGATGACTTTCAAATATATAAACACCTGTCTACATATATTACTCTAATTAAAATGAAATTCTAATAGAAAACCACACAGCATTGAAACTAAATCCTAATACCCATTCAAATATAGTAATATCCTCTAAATCACTATCCAAGCAATTTTATTCTATTGAAACAACCGTAATTAGCTTAATTGCAGTATTCACCTACAAAACTAATTTTAATGTACTATGAAATTGCAAACCATACTGTTTACTTTTATAAAACTAACTAATTATTCCAGGATTTGCACTACATGATGGAATCGTCACAACAAGACAAGTAAACTTTAAGGTAAGAACTAAGAAACCAATTTATTTTTTTAAATCCTTACTTTTTTCTAATCGCTCTGGAAGGCTATTAAGTATGAAGCAAGTAAATGTTTTAGTGCGTCAGAAGAGAATCTGGTAGTGCATTAGGGTTTTGATTGATTAAGTAGTTAGGTCATAACGTTTAATGGCTGCAATTATGATAAACTATTTAAGATTTAAGATTGTGAAGGCGGCAAAAGGGCTTTGGGATTTGTAATTGAGATATACGGCCTACGAAATTGCAACGTTAAATTTACATAGTATCTTCGTTTATTCAAATATGGTCCGTGTAAATTCGGTTTATTTTAAATGCGACGAATTTATTTGCATAATTATTTTAACTTCTGCTTAAAAAAACAAACAAGAAAAAATTATGTGTTGCGATATTTTTACGGTATTGTAGTTTTTTAATTAAATCATTTCCAAATGGTAAAAGGCAATTATTTTATCAAAAATATGCCACATATTACTCATAATTTCACTGTCTAATATTTATTTAAAAAATTTTTAATGATGAGACTATTTTGCGATTTTGTAAAATTTTTCCTCGAATTTTAAGCTTTCTAAGAAACAAGAAATTAATTCTAATACATATATTAATCTATGGGAAATTGTGACTCTTCAAAAATTGTTCCTGCTGGTTATAAATATGCGACTTACGTTTTGCTAGCTATTTTCTTTCACGAGAAATTTGGCGATCGAGTAAAGATCTTGTAGATTTTGTTGTGACTTGTATTGCGACCTTTATACATCTATTGTACCCCAATATCTCATCTCTTCCTCGTATCGTTCGTATACTTAGCCATATTAAACAGGATCTGGGTGGGATTAAAGGATCTGTAAAAGACTAATCTACCTTCGAGCCCAGTTCTTGAACGAAGAGGAGTGCACTCTTCGTTCAAGCAGTGGGTCCTAAGGTAGATTGATATTGAGCGGATGTGGGAGGGTTTTCTTTGCTGAGCTTCAGAATCTACAAACTGTCATCTTCCTCTAGGCCTAGGGCAGGGATGGCGAACCTATGACCCCCGGGTCAGCACTGAACCACAGAGGCTTTTTAAGTGACCCAGGCATTGATTTTAGAACTTTCCAGAAATGTCCAATGACGCAACACTCTTATTATTTTCTTATTAAAGTTTCAACCACAAAAGTATGAATATTAAATATATCAATAAGAAATTTCGTCTCAAATTATAATATTTTAAATATGTTTTTATTTATTACCCTGTAATATTACCCTGTAAAAAAAAAAACGATACATATCCCAGATCACACCAAAAAGAATGGTTTGATAAATATTGTGTGAAGAGAATAAAAAGACTCTATGCGTAATTTGTTACGAAAAAGTTACTTCACGTATGTAAAAAGACATTTAAAAAAGTTGCATTCAAATCTCAGCTTTTCCACAGATGAATAAAGAAAAACATATTTTTCATTACAGAAAGAAGAGAATCAATCAATCATTGTGTGTTTTAAAAGCGTTTTTGATTCCAAAATAGCGGTTTATGATACAAGTGTGTGAAGAAAGACTCATAGCGATTAAAAAAAAAACCGTTGCAAACCATGCATAAAAGCCTTTCACACACGTGTATCATACATTATTTTATCTACCAAGAATGTTCAAATACTGTTGAATCTGCAAAAAAAAATTCTTTCTTTCGGATAATTTTGAAAAATCGTTATTTTGAGAAACAATAAGGTTATAACGTTCAGCGCCTCCGGGGCAAAAATTGCTAAGTAGTAAAAAGGGACAGTGACGGGAACACTATTTGGTCGCTGTCGATGTAATCTAGGCCAATCTAGATTTAATCTATATTAAGTTGTGGTTAAGTTAAGTTATATTATAGCCAAACCTTCCAGACTGGGAGGCCGAGGCTTCTTCATTCAAAATAAGAAAAAAAAGTTTTAATACACGTCAGTTATTTTCACGTCTATGTTTTTTGTTCAGTGACGTGAGTTGTTCCCATAGTAATAACAAACAAACACCATTTAGTAATGAAACTCTGTTTGATTTAGGTTGAAATTTACGCACGATTTGGATACTTTTACACACGATTAAAATAATGGCATCTATTACATACAATAATTTACTTATTGATGTGTTTATTTTAGTGTGCAAAAGATAAAGTACCATTACAGCTGCTGGTTTTCAAATTGCCCATTGCATTGCTCGCCACGAGAAACAACTTCCTCCTCAACCTCCAAACAAGCTTCCAACCTCTCAGAAAGGGACTTTGTAAAATAAGCGTTTTTACAGTGCTACTTTATTTCCAAATTTTAAAGACAAAGATTAAGAGGCGTATAAGAATTGAGAAAGAAAGCAACCGAGGCGCTAAAGGAGTGGAGTGGGTTTTAAAGGAGTGGAGAAGGACGAAAGCAAGTAAGAGTGGCTTTAGAGAAATGACGAGAAGATACAGAGAAAAGAAGAAACAGAAGCTATAGAGAGAAAGAAAAGCAATAAAATCAGAGAAAGATGTGCTTAATTACTTAAACAGGGAGAGGAAGAAAAAAGAAACAGTGAGCGAGGAGATAAAGATAAGAGAGTAGAAAGAACATTTGATGGGACTGCTGGAAGGGAGAACGGAAGACGAGGAAGCAGAAACAGCAATGGGGAAGAAGTAGGCAGCTCCAGAGGGTACAGAAATCACATTAGAAGAGGTAGAGAAGCAGGTGAAGAAACTGAAAAAGCACCGGCGAGAAATGGAATGCAGAACGAAGTGTAGAATGGGACGAAAGGAGTGATAAGGGAAGGTATTCCCGGCAGACTGGCGAGAAAGTGATATGATTTACAAAAAAGGAGAGAAAACGAAAGTAGAAAACTACCGACGAACAACTCTGCTCAACACAGGGTACACGTTGTATGTACCCAGTTTTCAGCAATTTGGAATAATTTCAGTACGATATATGTGGCAGATATGGAATGAATGTATAAGAGGGGGCAAACGGGAGGGTGTGTGATAAGTAAAGAGAAAGTATGGAGTCTGGTGTTCGCGAAAGATGTGGTAGTGGTGGCAATAGTGAAGCGATAGGGAGATGAAATAAATGATGTAAAGCCTATGGAGGTAGGAAACTTGAATTTTGTAAAAACCTTTAAAACTGAGAACAAAAAGTAGTGGACCTCCCTCCTCTGTTTCAAATGATGTCACTGACATGGTGACCCACGAGCTAGTATGAAAAATATAATGAACAAAATTTGACCCACTACTCACAAAGGTTCGTCATCCTTGGCCTAGGGCCTTGAGGTATTTCTGAAGTCAGCAGTGTCCCGTCAGGACTCCTGTCAGAATACGAAGCTTGTTACTGTTTACTTTTAGGCAAGCTTTTGTTCTATTCTGGTTAAAAGATTCCAGCATTACCTTGGATTATCTCAGCCCTGGAAGTTCTTTACAGGTTTTCATCCAAAGTTATCTAATTTCTTAATGTAAGCTTCTGTGGATGGTGTTGAGTAGAGACTTTATAAAGTGATTATTATTTTTATGAGAATAAGACTTTCTGAAAAGTGTAGAATTCAGTGTTAAGTAGAAACTTGTAAACGTGTATTTAGAAATTAGCTATTATAAATATGTGACCTATCATATGGCAACATTAAGTCTATTGCTATTAAATATTCCAAATACAAATCAAGTTTTGTAATTTAAGTTACAGATTATAGAGAATACAGATTTTCAAATCTGAATATTTTTAAATTTGTATTTTAAAAAAGGTTTTTATTTTTAGGAAATGTTAGAGATACATTTTGTTAAGTCGATTTTAGATCAAGTTTCTATCCTGCTAATTAGTGTAATAATCAAACTGCGGATTTGATTTTGTTGCAAGTTCACACAAATACGGCTAACCCTATTAACAATTAGTGAAAAAAATTCAAAATCACTTGAAAAATGTGTATTTGAGAAATTTTAGATTAAAATTTGTAATTCCAAATTCTAGAGAAAATAATATCTAGGTTTAAAAGATTATATCTTACGAAACTAAGTCTTATTTTGAAATTTTCCATTCAATTTTTTTGCAAATTTATAAAAATCTGTTTGATACTATTATTAATTGCCTGTCTAGACAGACACGTTTAGACAGACACGTCTAGACAGACCCGTCTAAACAGACACGTCTAGACAGACACCACTAAAGAGACACCTCTAGGCAGACACCTCTAGACAGACGCCTCTAGACAGACACTTCTAGCTGTAGATTGTAGTATTGATGGTGACGACTTGTAGCGACGTTCTGCGACCTTCGTAGATCTATTATACCCAACCCTCTTTCTCTCAAAGTTGGTATACTTACCCATTTAGAGCGCCTCCTCTTGTCCTGATTCCTTTAGGAATTTCAGGATCTGGGTGGGATTCAAGGACTGCAACTCCCGTGCGTTCAAGCAGTGGGCCCCAAGATATATCTGTCTCTTGCGGAGCAGTGCTCCGCAGTCATTGAGCAGATGTACGGAGGTTTCCTGTGCCGAACCACAGAATCTGCATCTGTCATATTCCTCTAGGCCTTCCGCTAGGTCTTGAGTTGTTTTCTAAATCTGAAGTGTCCCGTCTGGACTCCTGCCAGAATTTTAAGCTTGTTCCTGTTTAGTCTCAGGCAAGCTATTCTTCTTTTCTGGTTAACAGATCCTAGCATTACTTTGGATTGTCTCAACCCTGGAAGTTCTTTCCAGGTTTTCATCCATTGTTCTCTTATTTCTTCATCTAAACTTTTGTGGATGGTGTTCAAACTCATACCGCAAAAGGGTTCCGGAACTAATATGGTATTACTGGATCCCTTGTTTGCTAGGTGATCGGCTTCTTCGTTTCCGTCTATACCAGTGTGTCCTGGTAACAGTTTAGCGTTACTTTATTTCCTCTGCCAAGCTTGTTTAGGTTTCCCACACAGTCCCATACCAGTTTGCATCTGATGGTGTAAGAGCTAATGGCTTTGATGACTGCTTGGCTGTCTGACAGGATAGCAATTCGTTTTTTGCGATAATTGAACCTGTCATTCCGAAAAGGGCATAAGCCTATGAATTAAAACTTTTCAGAATCAACAAAAATATGTTTTTTGTTAAAAAAGTCATTGATGCTGAAGAATCTGAATATAGAGATTGTTGAATAAAAAACATACAAGTACTCTTTTGCACTGTACTTTTTTTGCATGGAATATGTAAAACGCTTCAATGAATAAAATGGCGTAAAAAAGTGATATTTCAAAAAAGTGTGACTCGTGTCCTTTTCGAAAAGACCTGTTCAATCCCTCTCGAGGTTGAATTGTGCACATCTTTCGATTGCGTGTACCTCTGCTTGGAAGATACTGGAGAATGTTCCCATGGATTCGAAGTATTTGGTACGAGGTCCAAACACTCCTGCACCAGCACCTTCCCTTGTCTTTGAACCATCTGTATACCACTTGATAGCATTTTCCTCTATGTGGTATGCTGAGGATTCGTCGCTCCAATCGGCTTTACTACTACACATTGCTATGTAGTATTCAGACAACTTTACCAGACACCTCTATACTGACACGTCTAGACAGCTTTGCCTAGACACACGTTTCGACACACACGTATAGACAGACAAGTCTAGATTGACAAGTCTAGACAGAAACGTCTAGAGAGCCACGTCTAGACAGACACGTCTAGACAGACACGCCTAGACACACACGTTTCGAAACATACGTGTCTAGACAGAAAAGTCTAGACCGACACGTCTCGACAGAAACGTCTAGAGAGGCACTAGAGAGGGCTAGACTGACACGTCTAGACAGACACGTATAGGTAGTCACGTTTAGACCTATACTTCTACATAGACACGTCTAGACAGACACGCACAGACAGACACGCCTAGACAGACAAGAGTAGACAGACAAGATTAGATAGATAAGACTAGATAGACAAGACTAGAGAGACAAGACTAAACAGATAGGGCTAGACAGCCTATTTGTATTTTTCTTCATGTGCAGACTAGCGCACGAAGGCCAGCATTCCGTCCAAAGGACACTATGCTGGTTATAACGCTATCAGTTTTACTTTTCTCTTTTTATGTAGTTTCCCGGGATCTCTGAACCATCTCTCTGGAGTTATTGAATTCTAAACTGTTCATCATGATCCAGTCTAGATAATTTTTTGGCATGTTTATCAAAGATAAGCCACCACTCTTTCGATTTTGATACTGTTAAGATGTCATCTTCATCCTTGGGCCAGGTAAGTTCATGCATCTGCATATCTGTCTCCAAAGATCGTCTCCATATTTCAGTATCTGAGCAATAAAATAGCACGTGTGCCGCGGTGTCATTTTGGCCACACTCACAGAGGGGACTTTCTCTTTTACCAAATCTATGAAGGTACGATTTGAAATTACCGTGGCCTGTTATTAACTGGATTGCGTGGTGGGACAGACTGATGTTGAAACCCCTCCAGGTCTTAATGGACGGTATAAATTGCTTGGTCCACAAGCCAGTTGTAGCCAGATCCCATCTGTCCTGCCAGAGCTTCTCGAAATGCCCTTTGGAGCACGACCTTAAAGCCTGTTTGGGCAATTTACTAAAGGAAATTGGCAGATCTTCCTTGTTAGCTGCTTGATTGGCACGCATGTCTGCTCGTTTATTGCCTTCAAAACCAGCGTGTGCCTTAACCCAATGCCAACGGCTCTTGTTCTTCCTTGAAACTCTGGCAGCTGTCTTCCACGTCTCCAACAATTATTCAGTGGGTGAATTTAAATTCTTCAGAGCATCCAGAATAGATCGGCTGTTACAAATGATTGAACAGGGTCTGCTGCTGTTATTTTCCACATAAAGCAAAGCTTGCAGAATGGCCAAAAGTTCAGCTTGAAAAATTGAGCAATACTTTTCTAATTTAATCAGCTTATGGTACACTTCCTCGTCTTGAAAGTAGACCACGAATGCAGCCCCCGAACATCTGATCGAACTCGAACCGCCCGTGTAAACCCAAAGTTTATATATATTACTCAGTGTCAAATAGTATGTAACCAGCGACAATTGTGAAGGATGAACTAGTTCTTGGGTATTTAGGTCAGTTAGAGCTCGCTCAGTGCAACCGGTAAGCCCGTTATATCTCTAATAATCGTATCGTCTGCGATCTGGTGTGAGTTGTGGAGGGCCAGCTGCTTGAGACGGATGTCGGCTGGAAGGAGACCCGTACTCACACAGGCTGCCTCAGAGGAGACTGTGCGATACGCTTTTGCAGCACGAATGGTGCTGAGGCGCTGTACGCTCAAAAGCTTTAGGCCGCCCTTCACGCCACACGACCTCTGCCATATTGGAGCAGCGTATAATAGTGCGGGTTCTATAGCGCCACGGTATATATCAATCAGCTGTAAACTCCTCAGACCCCACTCCTTTCTCGCAGCGATACCCAACTTTATGCTGAACCGCTTTACCCTACCACAAGCCTGCTTCATGTGTTCTCTGAAGTTCAGGAATGTGTCAATTATGACACCTAAGTACCGTAGGTGTTGTTGGCATCTAATTTTTGTATTCCCAAGAGTGCATACGGGACTCCTTTGCTTCGAAGATCTGCCGAAAAAAAGGGCCTCAGTCTTTTGGGCATTAAAATTAAGTCGGGTTTCAATTGCGCACTGGCAAAGATTATCTAGAGACCGATCAGTTTTCTCCTATAAGCCCGTGATGGTTTTGCTTTTGCAGAGTAGAAACGTATCATCCCCATAGGCAACAATCTCGCAATCTTCAGGCAGATCTCTTTCGAAAATGGTGCCATATAATATATTCCAGAAACCTGGACCTGACTTTGAACCTTGTGGACAACCTTTGCCAATGCTCCTTTCTAAGTATAAACCAGGTTCGCTGATTATTGCTCTGCGATCTACAAAGTAAGACTTGGCTAACTTGATTAGATTGTCAGGACAATCTTTTTCAATCAGCCTGTGGATAAAAAGCGGCCACCAGGCGTTGTCAAATGCCCCACTTATATCCAAGGCTATGGCTGAACAATAAAGCTTCGATCTTAATGGCTCCCTTATAAACCCGACCGCCTTTGAGATGGCCTGAACAGTTCCTGTGCCTCTTCTAAAGCCAAACTGATTTTGATTCACCAACTTGTTCCGATAAAAGTGATGGTCAATTCTCGAGATGAGAAGACAACCCAACAACTTTCTGGCCACTGGAAGCAAACTTATTGGTCTGAAGTCTTTTATGGATAGCGCTGGTTTGTTGGGTTTAGGGATAATCTTGATTAGTTGTTCTTTCCAGCAGGACGGGAATATGGACTTGCTCAAACACTTGTTATAAAGATTAAGAAATGTGTTTGGTGCTGAGTTGAAGGCAGTCAATACTATGTCAGAGGTAATGCCATCCAGCCCAGGGGCTTTCTTCCAGCTCATACTTTGTATAACTCGTTCAATCTTAGATATAGTGAACGGTATATCGTCTTGCCCTCCTTGACCAGTTTCAGCAAGTAATCTGACAAACGTGTGTTGCTGAGTGTCCTCCTTCTTATCATCCTGCGGAAAGAATGTCTCAAGAAGTTTGTGAGAGGTTTCAAAGATATCTAATGAATTATCAGCAACCTTAAGGCTACTCAAATAGCTTGTAGAGGTTTTTCTGCCTCTAAGAACCTTGAAAACAAGGCCCCATGGGTTTTCGTGTGAAGATCGAGTGCAGAACTCTCGCCACTTGAGTTTCTTCGACTCTAGAATTGCGTTTCTATATTCATTTGATTTAGCGTTATAAGCTATTTTACTTTGTTCGCCTCTGCTCTTTTGATACAGTCGCCGTAGCTTGTTGTTTTCCTTGCGCAAGGCAGTTAGTTCAGCAGTCCACCAAGGCACGGAATGTCTAAAGTATTTCCTTGGAGGAAAGGTATCTCGTGCTGCCTTCTCCATGGCTGCATTTAATTTGTGGGCGAATATTGAAATATCCTCAGGGGCAGAACACTGGTGAAGCTGCGGGGCAATGTTCTGGAGACAGGACAAGAATTTATCACTAAACTCTGCCCAGTCCCTTTTTCTTGTACAGAAACCACGTTGAGCTTCTGGCAGCTTGGTTTCATTTCCTATTGACCAACTGATGTACCGGTGGTCAGACAGACTACTCTCATCGGGAAGATGCCAATCAACAATCTTTTTGCTCAAGGTGTGGGTGGAAAGTGTTAAATCGATAACGCTTTGACCGTTGTGACCGATGAAGGTAGGTTCCGACCCGATATTCAGTATGGCCAAGTTATTCTCTAAAATTAACTTTTCCAGGCATTTACCCCTGCTGTCCTCCAGTGCGCTACCCCACGAAAAGGATTTCGCATTGAAGTCGCCAGAAACTAAGACTTTGGACTTGGAACTAACCTCTCTAACGATTTTGTTGAGGGCGTCTAGGTTATCACTAAATCTGTCCAGCTCCACCGGTCTTGTTTGTGGAGGAAGATAGACTAAGATAACGTAAATATTAATTCTGCCGCAAAGGATTTGCGCTACTGTCATCAGGCTACTGGACCGATCAGGATCAAGCATGACGGTAATCCGAGAGTCGATTACTACTAAAGCGGCTTTAATGGTAGATTCATCTGGCTTTCTAGAATGTAGAATTTTATAGTGGGCCGGAAAGCCTGGGAGTTTTCCCCGAAAGACGTGAGGTTCTTGGATGAATACCATTTGAATTCTATCTCTTTCAATCTTTTCCAAAAGGGCCGCTGTTGCAGCTTTGCATCTACCCAAATTAATTTGCAAGCATCTGATATATTCATTAAGTTTAGTTTTCACGGCCATTGTCGTTGAAATTGAGACAAGCGGTAAGAGATTCGAAATGGATTATCAGCATTACCTACTGCGCACAAATTGACATACATTACAAAACAGATAAATAAATAAATTGAAAAATAGATCATAAATACATAAATAAGTAAATAAATAAATAAATAATTGAAAAAGTAAAATAAGTAACAGACAAGCAATGACGTGAGAACCAGATAAACATATTTGCGTACTAAATAGAACTGAAATATGTAAGTAAGCAAATGTACAATAAAATAAAAATTTTGAGAATAAATACATAAGTAAATAAATGAAAAAATAAATAATTGAATAAATAAAATAAGTAAAAGACAAGCCATGAAATGACACTCGTTAAAAATATTTCCATAATAAGTAAAATAAGCTGAGCAGCTTTTAGACAAATATCTAGACAAATATGCAAAAAAGCAAATGTACAATAAAATCGAAAACAGATTTTGAAGTATGTGTATAAAACTTATTAAATAAAATAAAATAAAATATTTGATAAAACTTGTAATCACGATTTGAAGACTGGATTTACTGTTTATCTTTATTTGCTTTGTCAATATCTTTCGCCGGGGATGGTATCCTTGGGCGAAGTCTGTTTTTTTCCCATCTGTCCCCCTTCTTCTTGATCCAGTTTTTTTTTGGGTCTGGTTCCGATAGGGCTAGACAGACAGGACTAGGCAGACAGGAGTAGACAGACAGGACTAGACAGACAAGGCTAGACAGACAAGACAAGACAGACAGGACTAGACATACAAGACTGGATTAAGTTAGTTAACTAATTGTTTAATTATTTAACTGTTATTTTAGAAGTTTGTTTAAAATATTTAGTATAAAACTAGTACATGTGGATTGAATCCGTCGAAATGGAATAGTTTTTGTGGATGGAAGAGTTGAAAAGAATGGAATAGTTGCTAAAGGTGGAATAGTTGATGAGGCTGGAATTGTATAATGAGTTTTCAGGTGCGCGACAATTGTAGCGCCACATGATATAGTATATCAACTTTGTACGAAGTTGTATATGAAAGAGTAAGCAGAATCGCAAGTTGCGCGATTCTTGTGGCGCTTTCAGCATCAGCTTAAGTTGTATGTTTCTGTGCAAAATAAGGGGTGTGTTGCTAATAATTCATTCGTCTCAAATGATTTTAATGCGGTCACGTTTGTAAAATAATTTAATCAAACACTCTGAAATTAACTTAATCATATAGTGTTGCCATTTGTCTGAAATCAAAGTTACTATAATTAAAGGAGTGATATTAGAAATGAATACAGAAATAATAAATATAGAAATAAAAATGAATAGCTCCCAACGTTCATAAAAAAGTTACTATATCTAACGACGTGATGTTAGTTACTAATGCTTACATGGACGAAAAAAAAATCAGCTGTGGCGTAAAAGCTACTAAAAATCTCACTAAAAATGTCATAACCTTTAAATTAAATAAGTGACATTGGTGTTGTCAACTATGATGTTCAACATAACCAACATATATTGTTTTTAGCAAGTTGTTAACTTGACTTGTTGAGTTACCAACATACTCAGACAAAATCTCACGAATTGTGGAATTAACGTTGATTTGTCTAGTTTGACAAATAACATAACCAAGTCAAAAACAGTCAGCTGTTTCGACAAAGTATTTTTTTCGTCAAAGTTGTTAGCCTTAGTTACTAACGTCACTTCATCATATATAGTAACTTCCTTTCATGAAGGTTGGCAACTCTTGATTTGCAATATCACAATTCCAGTTAGTTTGTCTTAATAAAACAGTAGTTTATTCTAGTGAAATATTTTTTTTAACTAGGGAAATAAAAGTATCTATGGCAACGCATCAAAATAGTTCAATTACAGGCTCCGAAAATATAACCCTTAATCAGAGATGGCAAACCTTTATGAGTAGTGGGTAAAATTTTGTTTATTACATTTTTCGTACTAGATCGTGGGTCACTAGGCCAGTACCATCACTTGAAAAAGAGGAGGTAGGTCAAGAACGTCGAAAAGTAGTCTTTGACGTTCTCACTTTTAAAGGTTTTTAGAAAATTCAAGTTTCTTTCTTGTTGTACAACTTCTACTTTGGAAGTGGAGACCAAAAAATAAATTTTTTTTTATAAAAATGTCTGAGGTATTATTAATGAAACCCAATTATAGGATATGGAATATTATGCATAAGATATTGAATGTATCTTAGAACGTTCAGAGCCTCCGTGGCAAAAATTGCTAACTAGTAAAAACGCACAGTGACGGGAACACTACGTCGTTGTTGTTAATATAGATTAGGTTATGGTTGGATTATGATTATATGGTTGAAATTCAAACTGAGGAACCGAGACTTTTTGAATAAGAAAAATTAATTTAATTTTAATATACGTTAGAAAATTTATTTTCAATAGGTCTATGTGTTTGGTTTAGTGACGCGAGTTCTTGCCAAAGTGACAACCAACAGAAATCGTTCAATAATGAAATTCTATTTGATTTACATTGGACTTTTACGCACAATTTGGATACTTTTATAAACGATTATAATAATGGCATCCTTGACATACAATAATTTACTTATTAATGTGTTCATTTTGATGTGCGAGTAGATAAATATATTTAAAATACAATAATTGGAGAAGAAATTTCATTTTGAAATATTTAATATTCATACCTTTGTGGTTGAGAAACTTTAATAATCAAATAATTCAAGTTCTAAAATCAACGCCTAGGTCACTTAAAAAGCCTGTGTGGGTCATTGTCTGAGCCGCGGGTCATAGGTTCGCCATCCCTGCCCAAAATGTTTACTTCGCTGATGTTCTTTTTTGATCGTCAATGATAAAACTTGTTTCACATGTTTTTGTATAAATCCCGATTTGTGCGGCAAAACTAATTTTTTCGCAATTGTGTTACCATCTAACAATAATCCTTCGGATGTATCTATTTATTATTAATAAAACACAAATTAATTAAACCTAATACTTTAAACAAAATTTTGACGTACGAATCAACAATTGTATCTTTGTCATGACAACACAATCATGGCCGGACGGCTTGCTTCTCGCAAAAAAAAAACACGGAAAATTGAACTTTTCTTTGAACTTGTTGAATCAAAAGCAAAATTGAATAAATGTAGGTATTACCCTCGCGGATAAAATTAAAGTTTAACTCGCGAATAGAAATCCTCTCGCGCCAACACGCTCAGCGATTTTTTAAAAAACTCATTGAACCTTAATTTTATGCCCTTGTATAATAAATAACTACTGTGCGTCAAGACATAGGTAAATATCAATGGCATTGGACACACAGTTTTAATTATACCCTATTTAATAAAACTAGTTTGCGATTAATTTGTTTTAAATCTAAACCACAATTTCTGTTGAATTTCGTTGTTTAAACAGTCTATGGATGATTTTATTTTATTAAATTATTAGATATATTAAACCATTTCCATAAAAATAATTCTTTCATTTTGCTGACATTGTTAAAAAATTCTCACAAGTTGGAAAAAACTTTCGATTGTTTTTGGTTCAAGTACCCAGCTGAAACAAGAATAGTTTATAAAGGGCAATCCAATTACAACGAATAAATCATAAATCCATTATTGTATAAAATTGATTACACAAGAGCAACAGGGAAAATTCAAGAACAAATAAATTCATTAAATACCGAAACATATACGAAAATACGTTCTCATTATTCTGCAACAACAAAATTGTATTGATAATACACACACACACCCACTCACACTTATCCTGCGGGCAAATTTTACGAGCGTACAAAAACACGACAACAGTGAATAAAGAAACATCATAATCGATGGAATATTTTTTTTGCGAGTCTGGGTCGATTGCTGTTTTCTTTGTCACGACGCGGGCTATATTCCACGACAAAGGAAACAATTTTATAAGCAAGAACAATAAATTTCTATCCGTTGGTCATTTCAGGGTTCTGATGCCGCGGTTGGATGTCACGGCTCGTTGATCCCGATCGAGGATTTTTTATACCCCGCTTGGCCTCGATCATTTGTCCCTTACCGCAGCATCGATTCCCCACACCGGGTTCCAAATACCGATTAATTAAAATAATAGGATAATGAAGGACACTCTATAGAAAACTCAGAACGGAGTATCGATTACAAGGAAAAGGTTTTTTCATAATTACTTTTTATTATGGTCCTTTTATAAAGCCACTACTCCATTTTTGCATAATGCCATCCGCCGAGGATAACAGCTGGGAAATAACAGGGAAAAGGTTTTTTTTGTGTGGCGTATTACGAAATTTAATAACATTTACTGGTTTCAATCCATAGACAAGAACTAGACAAATCAAATTCGTAAGGGATAAAAGCAAACAGAAAACATATAACTAGACAAAAATAGATAGCAAATAAGAATAAATAAACGAGACAAACAGGATTAGACAGATAAGACATAAATGTTACATCTATAAAATCAAACGCTAATTTTACGCACTAAATGGACATTAGTACTTCATGTTAGTGATAGTGAAGTCAAGAGAAAACTCAACTGAAGACAATCAAATAAAATTCAGTTTGAATTAAGAAAAAGTGTTAATAGTGATATTGAATTACGTGTAGTAAAGCGAATTAAAACTCCGGGATTAATATTCCAACGGATAATTAATTATTTGGACAGCTTGCGAGAATTTGCTGCATCGCAAGCAATCTCATATGTACGGTTATATAAAGTGGTTTCAAGTCTCGACTAGATATACATCGGGTTTAGCAAGTCTCTTCCTGCAGGAGCTGCAAATTGCCAACTTCAAAGCGCGGCGCATTACGGCTCGCTAATTCGATGGTCAACCGCTTGCTGCTGCAATCTGAACCTAGTGCACTTATACGCACGGCGGCCTCCTTTATTAACTGGGAGAAGATCAGAGCGGCATAAAAGTTTGATCCTGTCTACACCTTCAAAGTTTTATAATGTATTATGAGGGATTTTGCCCGGAAGCAAAACAAAGATAATCAAGTATTAATTTTATGAGGAAAGTTTCCAATAAAAAATATATTCTACCTGAAACTTATAACTTTCACATTTTGCAACAATGCAAACAAAATGAATTTTGTTAATATTACATATGGATTTAGATTTAAAGTTTTAATCAACTATTTCTTTTATTTTGACTAGATAATAAATGCCAAAAGTAGTTTTGCAAATATCAGTAAAATAAGCATAGTGAATGGATATAATCTAAGATTGATTAATACATTTTGTGTGGGAGTGTCGGTGTGGAGTTTCGGGTGTGAGTGCTGATTGAGCATTAATTATTTCGCTTATTTCTGTATCAGTTTGATGGTAGCGAAATATATTTATGCCGAGTGCGAGGGGGCTCGGCGTAATTATCTTAGCAAATTGCCGGTGCTGCTGTTTCCATTCAACATTCATGCGCCAATACAAAACTGAACTCCCGAGATACCTTTCAGCTAAATTGCTAAACATAATTTATGTCAGCTCACTTCACTGACTTACGACCTAAATGACTCGGGGAATAGATTTACTTGGGATGTTTCGGATTAAAGTTTTTTTCCCCTTGCACAGGCTAAACTAATTTATCTGCTATAACTTCCACTAAAAAACGAAGTTGCCTAATTGCATCACTTAATTTATCATTTAACTACAAATTAATTCACGAGACACACTTAAAACTCAATTTATATGCAAAATATTCCTAATAAGTTGACAATTTCAAGATTTGCACCCTACAATGTATTTGTAACACAATGGTGTAATTTCAAATTGGCTATATCATACTTATAAAAACCATTCAGTACAAGCTATTAGTATCAATTTCTCCTGAAAGTTATTGAAAATATGTTAAAACTAAGAAACTTAACGATCATGCTAAATTTCAACATAAAGAAAGGCAAATTTCGACAATACTAGTTAAGACCTAGAAGATCAGGCGAGACTGGACAAAACCAGAGAAGACCAGACAATACCAGATAAGACCAGACAAGACCAGACAAGACCAGAAAAGACCAGGTAAGATCAGACTATACCAGACAAGACCAGACGAGACCCGACAAGACCAGATAAGGCCCAAGAAGACCAAACAAAACCAGGCCAGATAAAACCAGAGGAGACCAGAGAAGAGCAGATAAGATCAGATAAGGCCAGAAAAGATCAGACAAGACATGGCAGCCGTTCAGGATCAGACAAGATAGAAAAAGATGACACAAGACCAGATAAAACTAAACAATACCAGACAAGACCAGAAAAAATCAGACAAGAACCGAGAAGACTAGACAGGACCAGAGAAGATTAGACAAGACCAGTGAAGACCAGACAAGACCAGATAAAAGTAGCCAATACTAGACAAGACCAGACAAGACCAGACCAGACCACACAAGACCAGACCAGTTGAGACAAGACAAGACAAAACGAGACAGGGCCAGATAGGAACAGACAAGATCATACAAGACTAGACAAAACTAGACAATACCAGACGAGACCAGACAAGACCAAACAAGACCAGACAAGACCAAACAAGACCAGACAGGATCAGACAAGACCAGACAAGACCAGACCAGACCAAAGAAGGCCAGACCAGATATAACCAGACAAGACCAAATAAGATCAGACAAGACCACAAAAGACGAGTAAAGGCCAGACAAGACCAGACAAGACCAGTCAAGACCAGATTATAGATATGGTAGTGACGACTTGTACTGCGACCTTTATAGATCTATTGTACCCCACCCTCCTACTCTAAGCGTGGCTGTACTTACCAATTTTGAGAGCCTCCTCTAGTCCTGATTCCTTTAGAAATTTCAGGATTTGGGAGGGATTCAAGTACTGCAACTCCTCTGCGCTCAAGCAGTGTGCCCCTAGGTACATCTGTCTCTTGCGGAACAGTGCTCCGCAGTCTTTGAGCATATGTATGGGGATTTCCTTCGCTAAACCACAGAATCTGCATTCGTCATCCTCGTTTAGGCCTAGGGCCTTGAGGTGCTTTCTAAGTCTGCAGTGTCCCGTCAGGACTCCTATCAGAATTCTTAGCCTGTTCCTGTTTAGTTGCAGGCAAGCTCTTGTTATTCTCTGCTTAAAAGATCCCAGCATCACTTTGGATTGTCTCAAACATGGAAGTTCTTTCCAGGTTTTCATCCATTGTACTCTTATTTCTTCATCTAAACTTTTGTGGATTGTGTTCACACTCCGCAAAAGGGTTCCGGATCTATAAAACGATTACTGTTAAGTAATAGCTAAAGTTTTTCCTTTTTGCCCTTCTGATCTCTTTGTTGTAGGTGGTAAGCACCTCCGAGTATTCTAACTAATTTCCGTATTGCTTAGATTTGTTTGAAAGCCTATGTACTTTTGCTCTTAATTAGACAAATTTTTGTTCCACCATTTTGCATCCTTATGCTCCTTCACGGTTTTTACCGGGCAGTTAGATTCAAATGCCGTAGTGATTGCTACATTTATTTCACCTACAGCCTGCTCCAGTACGGTGCAGTGCTTGATACTACCTCGCAGTGTCACTTGCTCCAGCTTCTCTTTTAGTTGGAAACTAAACATAGTCTACACAGTTTGTCTAGGGTTTCAAATGGGGATGTTTTCCTCACTCGCTCCTTCTAGTTCAAACGCGTCACATCCCAAGATGAGTGGCAGCCTTCTCCTAATACAGTGTTCCAGCAGCTTTTGTACTTCCATTTGTGGTATGCTGTTACCATCACGAGGGAAGTATTCTAATGCGATCACTACTTCGCGGTGGAGGCCCTCGGTCTTGATGAGGACCTGGATCAGAACTAAATTCCGCATTTAAAAATTCTGAAAGACATAAGTAATTTATGTCCTTCCTTCTCCCACAATCCTCCCACAATTCAAGTTCTAGGGGAGACCTCACGGCTGTCCCATACCAACTTACATTCCCTGAGGCCTCTGATCTTACCTCCGTAGGTCCAGGGTTCTTACAGCAGCGCTAGCCCTAGGCGTTGTTAAATCAAACTCCTATCCATCACAGCCGAGGCTGCCTTGGCATAGTGGATGTTCACTTGGGCTATTTTGGTGCGCCTGCTGGTCATTCTTGTTTTATGACAGGAGGCGGCAAGTCCTCCTTTGTCCGTACAAGTACAACATCTTGCTCTGCCTCCGCAAACATGGCTGGACTGCTCATACCTACGAGTGTCGGGTCAAGGTCGTCCTCCAGGTAATCCGGGCTGACTTCCTCGTTCTTGGCCTCGGCCATTATGGCTTCAGCAGAGGAAATGGCCGCCGTTGCTGTTACATTCACCCCGGAAGTGGCCGTTGTTGCGGTCGTAACTTCCGAGGGAGGGACCGCTGTGGCTGCGGCTACTACCTCTACCTTGCCCTTGCCCTTTGAAGCCGGTCTGGAAGCAGGTCTCCCTTGGCTTACTGGCTTGGTGGTAGTAACGATTTAAGTAACCATCTTGCTTTTGCTTTTTGACGACAGTCTGGGAGTGGGTCTCTCTCGACAGGTTTTTTCCCTCTCTCGGATCGTGGAGCTAACGCTCCATCTGATCCGCCAGTTCTGTGGCGATTAGGTCCCACACACACGGATTATATATTTTGGAATTCATATAAATCCCACGAGTGGCAAGTCCAAACAAGACTAGATAAGTAGACAAGGCCAGTAGACAAGACAAGACCAGACAAGGCCAGACCAGACTACGCAAGACCAGACAAGACCAGACGGCACAAAACAAGACAGGAGCCGACAAGACCAGACAAAATCAGACAAATCAGACAAAACCAGACAAGACCAGACAAGACAAGACCAGACGAGGACAGGCAAGACCAGACAAGATCAAAAATGACTAGACAAGACCAGACAAGACCAGGCAAAACCATACAAGACCATATAATATCAAGCAAGACCAAACAAGACCTGACAAAACTAGAAAAGATCAGCCAAGATCAACCCAGACCAGACAAACAATACAAGATAGATAGGACCAGACGAGACCAGACAAGACCAGACTAGACATAACAAAACCGGAGAAGACCGGACTAAACCGATAAGCCCGCACAAAACCGGACAAGACTGCACAAAAGCGGATAAGACAGGATAAGACCAGATAAGACCAGACAAGACCAGACAAGACCAGACAAGACCAGACAAGATAGGAGAAGACCAGTGACAATAGGAGAGACCGGAATAGACCGGACAAAACCAACAAGTCCGGATAAGACCGCACAAGCCTGCAGACCAGATAATACCGGACTAGACCAGCCAAGAGTAAACAATTCCAAACATGCCAAACAAGATCAATTAATGTCGCACAATACCAGAAAATAACCAACAAAACCATATCTGTTAAATCAATATTAAACAAGATTTGACTAGATCGGACACCACTAAAAAAGTATTATGATGCAAATTCACTCGATAAAAATCACTCTACAACAAGGTTTCTGGTAGGAAATTTAATTCTGTTCAAACAAGTTGTAATTGATTTTCGAAGTTTTGGGATAAAAATGTGAAACAAAACTAATAGTTCCACAGTGTTTAAAGTTGAGTATTGCCTACCCACTTTAATTAAATGATTAGTTGCTATGTTCTCTAAGAGGAAATTTAATTTCCTAGAAATTTTATTTTAAACATTTTTCAAAATTTGTAGAGTTTCGAATCTTTGAAAAGAGGAAGATGTAGAACAAAAACTAAAATGGACTGTTTCAGTTTTATTTATTACCAAATTGACAGGATAATCACTAAATAGCAAGATTACTTAAAAAAAATTTAATTCTCTTCAAATTTTATTTCAAATATTATTTTAAATTTCTTTTAATTTCCATTACTACGTCATTTTTAAGATAAAAAATTTACAACAAAACCAGAATTTTAATTTATTTCAAATTTGATTCTTATTATTAACTTTTCAGAAAATTATTACTGGAATCTATTAAAGGCTAATGATCCTACGAACTTCCTTGTTTGTGCTTCTCAACTTCGAACCAGGCAACTAGCAAGTTTTGTATTTGCTTTAAACTAATTGTAAGCAAACGTATTAAATAATACCAATGGTGCAATTTTGAATGTTTTTGTAATGTAATACCTAGACCCTTCACCATAATATATTTTTCAATTTCGCTCGTACGACTTAACGTAAATATGATCAGACATGCCCATAAAAGACGAGACAAGGCCAGACAAGACCAGACAAGACCAATTAAGACCAGACAAGACCATACAAGGCCAAACCAGACTACGCAAGACCAGACAAGACCAGACCAGAGAAAACCAGACAGGACAAAACAAGACAGGACCCGAGAAGAAGTTTGTTTTTCATAAGTTTGAAAACTCCGAAACGGAGTGTTAAAAGTTATGACAATTGCTACAAATAATTTTCTCAAAGTTTCTCATTTCAACTACTGTATTGTCAGGTATTGTCTGGTTTGTCTGGTCTTGTCTAGTCTTCTCGGGTGATAAAATACATCGACTATTAAATTTTATAGGATATATTTATTCATCAAGCGATTATATAATAAGTTAATATCGTTACTGTTAAAATAATTAAGTCAAATAATTAAGTGCCCACGTACAAAGTATTTTTTCTGGAAAGGACATTTGGAATAGCTGAAGGCACTGCGTATGTTACAAGTTAAACGGTAGGGAAAGTTATAATGACGGTCAGTATATATACCACTGGCAATTTACATACACGGCACCTTTATTGGCCTTCAACTAACTGCTAATTGCAAATTAGGATTTCGCGTCGACTTACCCGCACTAATTACCAATACAATAATTTAACCACTTACACAAAAAAGACATTAACAAAACTTTGTAAGATTTAATTAATTAATTTGAGAGATTAAAAAATCGAAAGTGTTTGATTGACATATTGAATGATGGTGTGCTTTAGAGGATTTAAATAGTTTATGATTGTGAAATGTGTCGGTGAATAATATATTTCGACGGTCTCTACGTACATAAAGACATTTTACATAAAAAAATTTTAATAGATTTTTTTAAATGTATTTTAAATATGTATTTTATGTATTTTAAGTACATAAAAAAAAATCTATAATTTTTTCTTATTCAACAACCCAATTGTGTAATAAGAAAAAATGCAATTTTTGACATGTCTTTATGTACTTAGGATCAACGATTTGTTATAGATCTTTCGAATAAGTTTTACGGTAAATAGTTGAGAACATTTACATGAATCTTCTATTGACGAGTGTGTTCATGGTAGTGTTAGCCGCATCTCATATAAAATTCAATTTGGGCCTAGAGTTTCATACATAATATAGAAATAGCGGTCATGCGCGCGTTTAAATTCGCGTTGGGCCGTACCTACACAAGTACTAGTTAATTCCGTATTAAGCGCCACCGCTTCCACAAACTTCGGACTAGCACTCCACCTCTGATCTCTCTATCCACCACTATATTTTTCTGCACTGTACATCTTTAATTGAGACCCGGATTTCAGTTCACTCCAAATTGTGTTGTTTCGACGACAAGCCGACTTCGTTACGTTGCGCAAAAAAAAAACAACTAGAAAATTGTTTTTGACAGTATGGGAAAAGTTGCTGGAAAGTTATGCGTGGAAACTTACTTAAATCCGAAGAGTTGCAGAAAGTTTTCTTACCTGTAACAACAAAAATATATATTAAAACCTGACACGAGAAAACAGAGAAATTGGAATTAATTTTAGATGAGATAAATTTTATTCCATAATTGTTTCATAAAGTCACAAACTTCATATTTGTTCTTTGATCTTGCACTAGTGTTTTGAAAGGCACTAATATGCAATAGAATATAAAAATTGATATTCAAAATATAGTTTTATTTCAAAATATAAATATAGATTTTGGTTTAGATTATGACGCGTTTTCCTGGATTTGAATATATAGCCATTCGAAAGCTTTGAACATGGAACAGTTTCTATTTATTAAGAAATTAGTCAGAGGTCGTAAAATTTTTAATATTAAAATTGAGAAGAAAATTTAGAAAAAAAGGTTTTTATTAAAAGGTATAATATACATGGCAGTAAAACCTTCTGGTCGATAGCCATTTGTTACTATTACATACAGCAAAATAGTGAAATCTTAATATATAAAACACAGTGCAGTTTGAATGTTGGCTATTAAAAACTCAAGAACGGCTGGACCGATTTTTATTATTTTTGATTTATTGTATTTGCCTCCACCTCTGCTATTATAGTTACTATTAAAATATTGGAAAAATTCACGAAAAAAGGTAAAAATAATGAAAATAATTCATTTTCTCATTTTTTTATGGAAATCTACATATATTCGTACAGTCGACGCTACATAAGCTATAACTTAAGCTATGCCAGTAGATGGCGCTTTTCATTCCCCATTCATAAACGTCATTCACGTGTTTTACATTTGGCGGTGCATATAGAAAATGGTCAACGAGTTTATTTCAACGCATCAAATGTTGCTCAACGTGCTGAAACACCTCCAGTGACAACAATTAGAAGTTTGTTTTTTATTTGCCAAAGCGATCCATTTGCACAAACTTTACTCTACTCTCAATTGTTCGTAGGCCGACATCCTTTGAATGACTTCGAACTGCCAATGGTGCAGTCTGCCTAACATTTCGTGCTGCATGTCAACAGCTCAATTTGCTTGAAAACTAAATTCATTGGGACATTACAATAGCTGCATTAATTCTTTCTGCATCTCCATATCAGATACGCACATTATTTGTTGTCATTATTTCGATCGATGTTTCCGATCGAATCCAATTGAACTGTGGAACAAGTACAAGGATGACATGTCAGAGGCCATTTTACATCGAATTCGTGTCACTTCAGGGAATCCCAATCACGAGATGAGTGAGGAAATAAATAACCAGGCTTTCCTTTTGATAGAAGACATGTGTTACCTCGTGTGCGGCAGTTTGCTAGTAAAGTTAGGAATGCCAACGCCAAATCCTGCTACGAACGACGCTTTCAATCAAGAATTGGAACATGAACGTGAATTCGACCGAGATGCATTGAACGAATCAGTTTGAATGAGTGTACCTCTGATGAACTCAAAACAGAAGGATGTGTACGCCAAGTTAATGAAGGCAACTGATGATGGAAATGGTAGCTTATTTTTACTCGATGCGCTCGACGGAAAAGACATTGATTTTAGACACTGTTCGTGCGAGATCCGAAATTGCCGTAGCAATTGCTTCTTCAGGTCTAGCGGCCACGCTGCTAGAATGATGCAGAACGGCTCAATCAGCGTTTAAACTACCGTTAAATCATTAAACGACTGAAAAAGCATGCACATTGTGAAACAATCGGCAATTGCCAAAGTGTTAATAAATTGTTAAAGCAAGTAAAATTACCATATGGGATGAATGCACAATGGCGCAGAAACGTTCATTGGAAGCACTAAATCGAACCATGAAAGATCTGCGCAATGACTCAAGATGCTTTGGAGGCGCAATGATTCTACTGTCTGTCGATTTTCGGCAAACCCTACCAGTAATTCCAAGATCCACCGCTGCCGATGAAATAAACGCTTGCCTCAAATCATCTACTCTGTGGCGCTATATTAAGTAACTTCAGCTGACGACAAAGATGCCAGTTGCATTGCTAAACGTTCTATCTGCCGAAGATTTCTCCAAGCAATTCTTGTCAATCGGTAATGGTCGTCTTCCCGTAGACGAAACAAGTGGATTGATTTCGTTTCCGCATATTTTTTGCAATATCGTCTCAATTAAGGACGAGCCCACCAACAAAGTGTTTCCGAACATTATTGTTAATCACAAAAAGTACTATTGATTGAGTGAACGAGCAATTCGACTTTTGTGGTTTGGGCATTTTTTATACGCCGTACCGTGTGCGAGGGAGAGGACAGAAACGATTATATTCCCATCTATTATATAAACGTGTACGATTTTGTTACCCGATATCGATACGCGTAACATTTGACTGACTTTAATTTAGCTAATAAGATATTTTTTAATGATTATAGATTCTGAGGCGATACGAAGTTCGCCAGATCAGCTAGTAAGATATAAATCACACTATTTTACTTAGTTTGTATTATAAAGAAAACGTATGCTATTACTCGTTGAAAATTTCGTTTATGTAAATCTCTCCATCGACCTGTATCTAAAATCTGAACCTCTTTGTTTCTACCTGTGCTGCTAGTGGACTGTGATCTCCTCCCCTGCCTATACTTGTGCTTGGTGTCTAGATCTTAGACACAAGCATGGTGAGCCCTTACAGTTTTAACGTGGGTGTCGAGACACTATTTTAGGAGAGGTTATTTTTTCTTTGCATATTACCGTGATGACGTTGACAGGGCCCTGCACAGGAAAACGGTGGCTTATTTCCATACTCGTGCCCCTGGGATTTGAACCTGGGACTTATGGCTTAGTAATCCAACAATCAAATTGAATTTAAAAGGTAAATTAAAAGCTCTATTTACATATTACGCTATATACGCTTTATTTACATATTTAGAAGACAAAATTATATACACACAAAAATAGAAAAATACATACACAAAATTATACACTAATTTGAAAATTAATTCAAATTCTATAATATAATTCTTCAAATTTTTTTGATAGAAATTCGACAGATTAACTGTTAAATCGACAATCTAAAACAGCGAACGGTAACCTTTTTCTGGTAGCGGGCCATTTAGCAAAAAACAAATTTTAAGCGGGACGCACAGTCAGATTTTTTGTAATATAATATGTAGCTTAAATAGTTTCTTTTTAAGTCGAATATAAATATTATTTGGAACCAATTTAAAACAAGAATAAAATTAGTGACAATATTATTTACTTGCTTTAATAACATCGGAGAAGAAAAGTGGAGTCGACAAATATAGGTTATCACAAATTTAATCTAGATTAACTTATGGTTAGGCTAAGTTATTTTAGAGCCTGATAAAGCCAGATTGAGAGGCCTTAAGTCTCTCATTCCTCATTCAAAATAAGAAAAATGAATTCAATTTTAATATACGTCAGAAAATTTATTTTTTGGCCTCCTGAATTGTAAAGCTAGCTTTGATATCGTGTATACGTCCAGCGAAACTAGATTTTTACAAACAATGTTGCAAAGTACGGCTACGATGCGGTAAAGTGACCAGTAAATCTTAACCTTTCAGGGACTCTTATAAAATAAATTAACTACAAGACAATAAAATCTAATTAAAAAAACTTTACTTTACATCACATTTGTCACGATAATGTAGAAAATAAGAGTAATTTTTTAAATTTTACTGTGCGTCTGATATTTGGAAAAATGACATAACCAACCTAATAAATTTGAATTAGTAAAAATGTCAAAGTTTGTGAGTACCAACATTAAAAAATTAAATAATTTCCAATATTGTACGCACTCTAATGTAAGTAACTATTTGTTGCATCTATGTTTTTTGCTTAGTGACGCGAATAGTTGCCAAACAAAAATCTTTTAATAATGAAACTCTATTTAATTTATGTTGGACTTTTACGTACAATTTAAATACTTTATTTAAATAATTTAAATACACGCTTGTAATTATGGCATTCTTCACATACACAATTTAATTATAAGTTTATCTATTTTGCTGTGCGAATAGATAAAACAATTTATTTTATTCAAATTAAAATAACGTTAAAATTTGATGCGATTTTTGTTTTTGAATGTTTTTCGATAATTCATTTATATCGAGTTGGGTTTGAGATTGGGTAAGCGTTCTAGTAAACCTAAATCCTCAAAAGGTTTTGCAAATTTTGAATTTATGAAATTCATACCTGAAAAAGTTTGTTCGCATAAATATATGCTCGAAAAAATGCTATTGATTTTGCAAAATTTTCTAAATTAGAAAAATTATTTTCAGGTAGACCTAACTAAAAGGAAATTGTATTATTTTCATCAAAATTATTTTTATATACATTGTTTGAATCTAGTTTCACATTTCGGGTGCTTCTAAAATATCAAATTCAACAGGATTTTCAACTATAAATATATCAATTTCTTTTGCATAACAGTCTTCAAAGCGATAACGATAAATTTACGTCCATTAATTTTAGTGAATCAATATAAATAACAGAGACTAAAAAACGAAAACTATTTCGGTCGTGTTTGTTCACAACTAAAACGGAAAATATCGTTTTCGTTATTTGCTTTCTCACCCAAGATCAGATCGTTATCCTTTTCTTGAACTGAAATCAAATAACGGTTAAAACTGTTTTGCAAATTTAACTACATGCTATACGTTCACGTAATTTATGAAAACTATATTTGTTGGTGATAAGTTTCCCATTGAAATTTGTGCAATAAATTAGGATAACAAAGTATATGCAAATAAACAAATTGTATGCATATTTATTTTCTGCTAAAAATGCTTCTACTCAATGTTTGTCTTATACTGTCATGTTTAATTCCTTAGATACGGATCATTGAAGCAGTCGCGCAATGAAACTATCAATTCAAATTTTGATTTCACTAGCGCTCTAAAAATATCAAAAAGTGCGTCTCCCTGCAACGCATCAAAATAACTGATTCAAACAATGCTCTAGGCATAATTTTGACTAATGCATCATAAACAATTTATTCAAAGAATCATGGCCAGACAACATGCTAAAATCACGGAAAATCAAACACTTGCAAAAGTCATTTACAAGTGTTGCAATCGCCGTAAGCACTTGAAAATGACCTTCAACAGTTGAAACTCGAGTTATATTTACATAATATTTTCACAACAATTAGTGGTAAAGACATAGCGATTTTTTCAATTCAGTGTATGTATTAAACTTTGTTGCGCTTTACGTTATATTCATAATACATTGCTGTCGGTTAATGTAATACTATTACATTTTTTCTTAATAATATTGGATCCGCTGACGTAGTTGTTATTTTTTATTTGCAATCTTTCCTCCAAGAATGCCGATTGCAGAACTTTCGGCAGTTTTCTGTTTCGCCCTCAAATATTTGGAAGGAATGGATTTGGAAAATCGGTTTTGTTTTCTTTAATTTTGTTTGAAATGTTTTTTAAATTTTCCTTGGAAAAAACAAAATCTTTGGTTTTGGGGAAAATTTGGAGTTTTTACTCGATTTTCTGGAAACAGCTATTTTGGCTTTGGACAAGACCATGGGGGCACTGAAGAAGTTTGGAGATTTTCATTATTTTGGGGAAAAATCTATACTAACAGCTTGGGTCAGACCATGAGGAACATAAGATGTCTGTGGAGTTTTTACAAGATTTACAGATTATGGACCAAACTTTGATAACCAAAATCTTTGGTTTTGAGGAAAATTTGGAGTTTTTACTCGATTTTCTGAAAACAGCTACTTTGGCTTTGAACAAGACCATGGGGGAACTGAAGAAGTTTGGAGATTTTCCTTATATTTTGGAAAAATCTATACTAACAGCTTGGGCTAGACCATGAGGAATATAAGATGTCTGTGGAGCTTTTACAAGATTTACAGATTATGGACCGAACCTTGGGAAACTGCGAAAGTTGTTGGAAGGTTTGGAGTTTCCCCTAGATTTTCGGAAAAATCGAGACTTGGATTTTGGACTAGATGGAATTCTGAAAAAAAAAACTAATTTGTGAAAAAACCATTGCTCGGACTATGAAAATGAAAAATCTCTTTTTCCAGTTGTTGTTTGAACGGGAAACCGCGAAACCAAAAAGAAATTGGGTTTTGGGAACTATTCACGATCGGATTTTAGATTTCGATCCCGACCAAATGAACAGAAAATTCCTCAGAAACAAAAGACCCTTAGAACTACTCGAATTTAGAGAATTTTCCATATTTCTTTGCCTTTTGTAAAATTACCTCTTGAAGTAATTTGATCCGGAAATTTGTCCGATTTTCCTAGGAGACTTATTTTCTATTTTCAAAATAAATAATTAAAAATTAAAATAAATAACTATATATAATAATAAATATAATAATAAATAAATAATTTAAAATATTTTCTATTTTTCAAAAGTATATACAAACTTTCTTTTTTATTAATACGTATCGGCTTTTGACGATGATCACCTAACACCCATCCACCCCTATCACCCACTGCGGTTATAGTTAATACTATAAAAGAGGCTCTCCTAAGAAGCTATAGTGTTAACTGTGTCAAAATGCTTTTTTGGTTTCGATGAAGAAAGTAGCCACAATATCCCTTACGTTAACGCAATTAATTTATGAATTGTTTGGAAAGTGATTCAGGGTGATACGTAACAGATTACAAAATTTAAAACTTAAAAAAACTTTTTTAAAACTTACTTAAGTTTTAATTTAAACAGATTTAAAAATAAAACCGGTTAAAATTATTTATTTCATTTTCAATCGTGAACGAAAAATAAAAATTTTGTTTTCGTTTCCGTTTTTGTTCCTGCAAGTAAATCTGTTAATTTCGTTCTTTTGTGTTCGTTCTCGTTCCGTACTTAGTTAGTCCCTGATAAATATTATTTGAAGGACACTGTTTGTCATTGTTAGTTAGAAACGATTGCAAAGTAGGAAAATGACAATAATTATTCCTTTCAAGTTGGGAAATAAACAATTTCTGTTATAAGCTGAAAACTTTTAATTTCCGTAAATAACTAATTCATTAACTTTCCTTTGCCTTGAAGTGAGTATCTTATTTAATTTATTATGGTAAATTGTAATTTCAACAAGAAAAGCTAACTTGCTTATCTATATAAAATTCGAGAATTCTGGTATATTGTTTTTTTTTCTGCCAAAAACATTTCAATCTCGCCTCTCAACTCGAAAAACTTTCCCAAGACTAAGCCATCTTTCTTCAGAAAAGTAAACAATATCTTCCACATCTTCGAAGATTCATACCGTTTTTGCAAATATATTTGACGGATGAATGTTAATTTCAGGTGACTAGCTTTAGCGAAAGATGCGCCAGCGAGTGTAATTTTTTTAATATTTTTGAAAAATAGTATAGTTTGATTTCTTGGTTGCAGGTTAGGTTTCTAGTGCTAAATAAATAATATTAATATTGAAATAGAACCTTTATAGTGTTTAATAAACGATTGTCGAAAAAAATAAATGACTCGACCCTGATTCAGTGTACCAATGCATTAAAATGAGTTATTTAACACGTAATAAAGATGACATTTTTCTACTTGGATGTCGAGATCTTGAGCCACTACTAAGGCTAAAGCAACTTCCAAAACTCCGGCAAGTTTTATTACGTGGTCACCCAGAAGTACAGAAAAAAGAGAATTTTTTCACAGCAGAGCTAGACATTACTCATTCAAATGCCATAAATTCAATTACAATTTCTGAAGATAGAGACTTCCTTATTGACCAAAGAGATGAGCGCAAGATGATTAAGACTTCAATTGACAAGAAACTACAAAACACCAAAGAACGTTCTATAAAGCGAAAACAAAGAGGTGAAGAATTAAGACAAAAGGCAGCTGAAAAATAATTCATTGACTTCAGTTGTATCACGTCAAGAGCTTGATTCTTGATTGATGATACTTGATTCCAGCCTTAGTAGCACTTCCAGTGCCGCCAGCATAGACCTCTATTCGAAGAGCCAGCAAAAAAGTAGGAGGTAGTTCTGTTAAACTAACCACTGACGCCACCTTAGAAGCCTTTGCATCACAGAGAACATTGCAAACGCTCTCTGTTCAAAATTTCAATTACCTCCTGAGACTTGGGGCGATAATGATGATTACCTTCAAAGTAGAAGTTGCATAAAAAAACTTATGTGTGGTCAACGATACTACGGAAAGAGCTGTAAATTATTTGAAGATTATTATACGATACTTTTCAAAAACGAGGAGGAAAAACAATTTATACTTCATGTAGAGGAACATAACCGAAAAACCGTTTCTACTGAAACATCAAAAAAAGCGTCAACAAACTTAGTTTCAGGTTGAAAAACAGAACTGCATTATTAATATATTATGTCCTACTTTTTAATTAATATTTTGTCTTCTTTAATACTACTTTGGAGTAAAAGCAATCTATTTTTGAGAAAGCTTACATTTTTTTCTTAATATACGGTCTTTTTTAGAAAATTTTCATAAAATTTAAATATTTCAAAGTCGTTGAGCACCCCCACATGCATAAGACATTAGGTGTGTGTAACAAAATAACGGGGTGGCGTAACTTCTACCTGTAATTGTTTTTTCGCCATACCAATGTGAATCATCCATACCTCCATACATCCCTATCCTGGGCAGCCGTTTCCATAGTTTCAATTCCGAAGGATTCCAGATCCCTTCTGATGTTATCTTGCCATATAAATCGAGGTCTTTCTCGTCGTCTTTTTCCATTTGGTGACTTCTCCCAAACAAATTTTATGATTCGAGCGTGGTCAATTCGTATAACATGCCCAGCATATCGCATCTTTTCTCGAATTTTGATGAGTTGGATATATTTGGAGATTAGTAGAGATCTCCAAGTTCCAGGCTGGACCTCATTTTGCACTCTTTCGGCGTCGTGCCTTGGGTGCGGCCAAAGTTATGTGCGGCCAAAGTTATGGCCTTATTTCACCTACCCTTGTTTATTCAAACCTCAGTAGAGATTCTTCGTCCAGCATCGATCTTTAAGGCGTGGTTGAGAAGCTTGGATCTGAGAAGGGTAAATAGGGAATGTGTACTCTTCCATGCATTACATATTGTTATCTGAATATCTTCTCTCATCTCATAATAGTCGGTAATCAAGGCGCCCAGATATTTAAATTCATTAGCTCTTTCAAAAATGGAAGAGCCTATATTGCTATTAGCTGTATTTTATTAATTTTTGCTACCATAAAATATAAATTTAATTATTTTGCTAATAAAATTATAATAACTTGCGAATTTCTAATTACAAATTTGTCTATATCAAATAAAAAAGTCGCATAATCCACCTGCCTCTATGTTGGTTACACTCGTACTACGAAATATTCGTAATACATATTTCTAAAAGACAACGCCAGCACACTGTGAGTGCAAAGTTTGCATAGTTTCATAAGCAGAGTAAATTGTTAGAAAAACTATGTTGCTTGCTGGGTCTCATAAAACTTGCAACGGACCGCTCGTTGCCGACCCCTGATCTGAAATATTTCCTCTCAAAATTTATCTTAACCCCGAAATGCTAAGCGAGTTTGCACAGAGTTTGTACATAGTATTGCAGAGTATGCAAATTTACATCATTTGAGCCTGTTTACTTATCAGAACAAAGACCTTAAACTTAAACTAAAATACTTCGTCTCAAGAGTTATTTTTATAAGAAAAAAATTGAAAATAAGCTCGATTAAAATTTGTAAATGATGTAACAAAGAAATTGTAAATTTCGTTCATCTAAGTCTCTCGATTTTTCTCTACAAAATGCTAAAACGCAAAACCATAAGCAAACGCTGTTCTGAATTTCGTTCCTTTGAGAATGTTGATTTATTGGTACCACAAAGCTACATATCTTATCTTAAAATTTATCTTAATTAAAAAAATCTATAAAACGTTAAAAAGGCTGCATTTTACGAGGTAGTAAATTTAGTGAGTTTATTAAGAAATCTACAACTTACCACTCTTAAATTTGCCCACCTGTCTACATAAAAATCGCTAATATATAATCTTAAATGTTTCATCGTAACTTATTAATTTATCTTATTTAAGAAAGACTATAAAATCTAAGCTTGGTAATACACTTAAAAGTTTAGTGAATTTATTAAGATACCAATGTTTAAAATGTCGTTTAAGTATGTTAGTACCGAAATGTAAAAATCTTGAAAATACCCACGTCGTTAAATTAATATTGAGACCCAAAATGGTTAAAACAACATAGAGAATATTAAAGCAATAAACGGCAAAAGAGTAAAATAACACACAACACATAATTTTATTTAGGCATATGTAAGTGAGCCAGCTTTTATAAGAGCAACATCCGTCGGGATTTGAAACTGTGATAATTAGAAAGTTTTAAACTTTGAAATAACATACATTGCATGTAGTAAAACAGTGAAATAACACACAGCAAACCAGTAAAAGACCAGCGCAATGAAGTGAAATAACCCAGAATCTTCAATTTTACTGCTACAAATGTTAGTGACATTGCTTCTACAAGAAAATGGCCTTAAATCAGGATTTGAACTTGTGATTATCGGTACTAATTTGGATCTTTTTTGTTCAAATTATTCGGTTTGTATGAAATTTGAAAACACATTGAAGTTTCGTCCGAGGTTGAAGCTCTGAAAATTATACAGTTTATATGAAATAAGGGATTACGTAAATATTGTGAGGTTTTATAATAACAACTTTTCATCATTTGCATCGATGCAAATGGGTGTTTTGAAATATTTCCACCCGGCGCATTCACCATTATTGAGTCAAGCCATGTTTCCCCTCCAATTATTCACGAAACCGGCGGATGTAAAGCAAACAAAAAACATGTTAAACTAGATAAATCTATCGAATTTATGAAATAAATTGCACTCCGAATGCTTATAAGGTTCTTGAACTGCCCTGAAAAACTCTCAACGAGAGATTACGCAATAGAAACATCAAAGTAAAGAACAGAAAATTAGTTACATTTTATTTGGAGTTTCAGTTTTATATTATAGATAAATTTAAGTATGATTTATGATTCATGAATACTTTTACTTTCGAAATATATTTTTGGGGGGATTTCTTTTTTATCACAATGTTTTTTTAACGATATTGAACATAATGGAGTCGTTTCGTGAATTCTGCATTGGAAAATTTTTTCTTTCCTTCCGTCCGTTAAGTGTTGCAGTGACGGAGGACGGGGAGCCGTCCGAAAAGTGGGTCGGTTGCAGAGCTCACGAGGGCTCGGCAATCTCGGGCTGAAACATTGACATTCTCGCTATGACACTTCAAGATTCACGTCGCCGATTTGAATCCGTAATTCGGCGAGGCGGACGTCGATTTTTGCATTCCGTGTACGTTTCAATCGATACCTGGTACGTCACCCACCCTCCCTAACATAAAAAAACTTTTTCCCTCCTTAACCTCGTTGAATCTTCACGAACTTAAATAAATTTTGGACAGTTCAAAATTACACTAAAATAATTATATATTTCCGTCACAATAAAACCCACAACTGTTTGTGTGAAAAATGAAATATAAATTATCTATGCTCTAAACAAATTGAAGTCATATTTCAAGAATTTCCATAAAAAAAAGGATCTTAACTTACTCTTAAAACCTTATTTCACCTACCCTTGTTTATTCTTGCAAAATTTTTGCCAATAAATATCTAATTTATCTAGTATTCATCTCATTATCCCAGCAAATTGATGATACAATTCAAGAGTCCTAGAGAGACCTACTCCTGAATCTGTATACGGCATAGAACATAATTTATGTTGATGCTAATATAGATTATTATTAATATAAAAATTGACATAATTTAAAAGATATAAAATAAAATAAAATGTATAAAGTAAATTCTTTTAAAATGTATGTTCTGTTAGAGAAGACACGAGGGTGTCTTAAATATTTTAAAGAAGTGTGTGCATAAAAAGGGTGTTTTGGATTCAGCGGATTCAAAGGGAATTTGTAAAATTGAAAAGGGTTCGGGCTGTGTGTGTTCTGGGTGTGAATGTCGTTATGCAATGATTTATAAACGTGACGGGGCAAAACTTGGGTCGGCCCTCGATGGAGGTGAAATAGACGCATTGCTCCGACTTTGGACCCATCAACTAGATTAAGACGACTATGATTCTGCACGCTAATTTCAACGGAATCCCAAGAAACTGAATTTTAATCTAAACTAATCGACACTCACTATCCCTTTCTAGTCGCATCTCTAAACTCATTTATAAGTTTCCTACATATATATACATATATATATATATATATATATATATATATATATATATATATATATATATATATATATATATACTTAATTTTAAGGACAAACTTATTGAATTAAAAATAAAATATTAAAGCCAGAAACAGAATTGTGTGTCTACACACGGAGTTTAGGAACAAAACAAATTTAATTTTTTTCTGGCGACTGTATAATGAAAAAGGTTTTGCGTGAGTTTCCTTTAATTACAACCATCTTTTTCTAAGCTGTGTCACGCTTGCACGTGATGAGCATTGCGACTACGTAGACTTAAAATGCTCCTCGTTTACCGATTATAGTTTTTGCTAATAAATTTTAGCACCGAAGGACAATTAGGGAATTTTCCGCCTGGTGTGGTAAAAAAAGTCTTGCAATTATTAATGCAAATTGTCGAATTTTCGCGCTAAAATAGTTTTAATTATAATATCGATAATTATTTGAATTCCATTGAAAAACTAAATAGAAGGTTCGTTTAAAGATTAGTCTTAATTATGTCTTAGTTGTCTGGAGTAATAAATATTCTTCCGTTTTTTATAATTCCGACTAAATAAGGGAGTTAGATTAAATAAAATTAAACAGTTTGCACTATTGTTTGTTAGTTTCAACTATGAATTACTACAATTTATTTGAGACGAATTAAACATATATTTTTAACAAATTTTGTTAGAAAACAAAGTAGCCTTAAATTTCTATTTTCTATTTTTTTCGTCCATTAATCATCTGGTTTAGATTAACTAAATTTAACTGCTAAGTCTAAATCTTAACAAAGCATCATTGTAAATGTTTTGTCTAACTTGGAAATTTTGTAATCGAATGTTAAAAAAAAGAAATTTCACGCCAAAAAATTTAAGCTTAAATCAACAACAACAAATCCCAGTACAATAATCCCTATATAAAAGTAATAATCTGAAGACACTGATGAAACTTGAAATTTGAAAAATTACTAAGAATTACTAAAATTACTAAGAAAACATTTGTAGTTTTTGATTAATTTAATTACTCTATTTTCCAACAACGTTTTAATCCAGGATTTTGAAGATGAACGAATAGCACACAAACTAGTTCTAAAAGATTAAAAGTTTCAACACCTAACAACTCAGCAAGATCATTATTTACTTAACGGAATTGTAGATGAAATCAAGAGAAAATTATAATCTGTTAATACACTAGTGAACGTTTAATTTCTTGTATTTTCTCTTATAATTAATGTTATCTGTCTAGTATTGTCTATCTAGCCGTGTATGCTTAGTCTTTTCTGTCTATTCTTGTTTATTTTTCTTTATTATTGATTGGTGGCGGACTAATGCAAACTGCACAAAATTAAAAAAACTATATCATGACATTTAGAGTTTAAAACTATATTATCATTAAATTGTTAACTTTTATTGTAATCGTTGAACCAGCATAGTGTCCATTAGGATGGAGTGCTGGCCACATAAGTTATGCTTCTGAAAAAACAAATAAGATGTCTATTCTTGTCTGCCTAGTCGTAAAATTGTCTAGTCTTGACGATCTAGTTTTGACTGTCTAGTATTGACTTTCTAGTATTAACTATTTAGTCTTGATTGTGTACTCTTGACAATCTAGTAATTTTTGTCTAGCCTTGTCTGTCTAGTTTTGTTTACCAGTCTCGTCTGTCTAATCTTATTTATCTAGTGTTTGTCTAGTCTCCCTTGTTTGCCCTGTAAATCTAGCCTTGTCAGCCCGTGTATGCACTGTAATCAGTCTCCTTAATCTGCTCTATCTAGTCTATTTGGTTTGGTCTATTTAGTCTACTGTCTAGTATTGTGTGTTTAGTCTTGTTCATTTATTTTTGTCTGTCTAGTCTTGTCTGTTTAATCCTATCTATTTATTCCTGTCTGTCTAGTCTTGTTTAATTTTGTCTGTATAGTTTTGTCTGTCCAGGGTCTGACTGGGCGGGAAGCCACCGGGTGGCTCTCCACAAGCATGAGGCCCGGTACCAGAAAATAATGTCTTAAATATACAAATTATTAATTATCAGCGATATACAGGGTGTTTCATATGTGTCCGGCAGATATTCCTCCGAACTGAGGTTAACACTTTCTAACTGAGGTATAGCCTTTAAAAAGGGGTGGCCTCACACAACTTTTTTGACAATATCTCAGACGCAAAATCAAATCTTGTGTGTAATCGTTACTGGTTGCGAACTACCGTTTGTGCTTATTTTCGTTTTGATATCCAACCAGTGGCTACAAATACAGCTAACGAACTTTGTATTTTTTAAAATTATTTTTTCCATCTGCAAATGATTGACTAGATGAATTTGGTCGGAATCAAAAACTACACTGAAAAGGTACTCTTTGTTTCTGTCCCTCAAGATAACAGTTTTCGAGAAAAAAATTAAACGTAATTTTTTAAGAATGATATTCATAAAAACAAACTCTCTACTATTTCTTTGCTACAAATTTACATTTTTTGAGTGCAGGTGCAAATTTAATTGTAATGATAAGAAACATATGTTTATTGCAGCTTTAAAAAGCTTTTAAAAGAAAGCTGTTGCGTTTGGGGGATAAATAACCAGCAATCCCGATTTTGAAGAGC
This sequence comes from Phosphuga atrata, assembly GCA_944588485.1. Taxonomy (NCBI): domain Eukaryota; kingdom Metazoa; phylum Arthropoda; class Insecta; order Coleoptera; family Silphidae; genus Phosphuga; species Phosphuga atrata. The sequence goes on from OX155901.1 coordinate 34,380,333, forward strand.
AAATCCAGTACTCGAAGAGTTACTGCTATATGATACTCCGTACGAAAGTTTGTCGGGTTCTCCACGAACAGCAGTAGCATCTGTTCCGCAATCAAAAAGTGCAGGACTCCAGCAGATTATACCAATCGACAAGAATTTAGTAGCTGCTGTTTCGTTGTGCCCAAGATCCTTTGTTTGCGAGTCGGGTGCTCTTCACAGATCAAGCAACTTTCGAAAATCGAAATTTTCGAATTTTCGAAAACAAAAATCCTCATACTGTTGTGGTGCGAGCTCATCAGCAACGATGCTCCATTTGTGTCTGGTGTGGTATTGTTCTCGATGTATTAATCGATGTATTCATTCTGCCGGAACGGTTGACCGAAGATGTTTATCGAAATTTTTTAACAGAAATTTTGCAAGGGTTGCTGGATGAAAATTTGTTATTAAACTAAGCTAGGTATTAAGTTTGTTTATACGCGTAATAATAGTTGCGTAAGTGTTCCTGAAAAATCATTACATAGGCAAAGTTTATACGCGAAATAATTGTTGCAAGAGTTATAATACTTGCCTGATTTTCTATAAAAACTCATTACATAGGCAAAGTTTGTTTATACGCCTAATAATAGTTGCGTAGGTTATCCTGAAAAGTCATTAAATAGGCAAAGCTTGTTTATACGAGCAGTAGTCGTTGCGTTAGTGTTCCGGAAAAGTCATTACATAGGCAAAGTTTATAAGCGTAATAATAGTTGCAAGGGTTATAATAGTTGCCTGATTTTCTATGAAAACGCGTTACATAGGCAAAGTTTGTTTAAACGCGTAATAATAGTTGCGAAAGTTTTCCTGGAAAGTCATTACATAGGCAAAGTTTGTTTATATCCGTAATAATTGTTGCGTAAGTGTTCCTGAAAAGTCATTACATAGGCAAAGTTTATACGCGAGCTGATAGTTCTTCGCGTTATAATACTTGCCCGATTTTCTATGAAAACTCATTACATAGGCAAAGTTTGTTTATACGCGTAATAATAGTTGCTTAAGTTTTCCTGAAAAGTCATTATATAGGCAAAGCTTGCTTATAGGCGTAGTAATAGTTGCGTAAGTGTTCCTGAAAAGTCATTACATAGGCAAAGTTTATACGCGTTATAATAGTTGAACGCGTTAGAATAGTTGCCTGATTTTCTATGAAAACTCATTACATAGGCAAAGTTTGTTTATGCGCGTACAGCGTTTATACTAGCCTCAGGAACAGTTACGCAACTATTATTACGCGTATAAATAAACTTTGCCTCTGTAATGACTTTTCAGGAAAACTTTCGCAACTATTATTACGCGTATAAACAAACTTTGCCTATGTAACGAGTTTTCATAGAAAATCGAACAACTAGGCAAGTTGTTACTTGTGTTTGTCGATACAATCCCCGCGGGAATTTGCAAATTAATAACAAATTTATATTTAAATGTCCGCTTTCTTTCACGAAGCCAGCAAAATGTGCGAAAAAGATGGTATATTCGTCAGAAATATACCAAGTTAGTTTTGTTTAAGGGACAAACATATGCGTTTTTTTTGAATAAAGTTGATTCTAGTATAAAGTGACCACATTTTCATTGAGACAAATCGGAACAAATTGGATGAAATAATAATTATAATTCCAAAATATATTTTATTGTAAACATTCATATACTTGCCTCTCTTGACTAGACGCCAAAAATACGTATTGACATAACTTGTTCTGTTTCTTCGGTTTTCTAGATATTCTTTGTAAACTTCGTCAAAAGTATCTAAATATTTTTGCAAATTCATGTCTAAACCTTTGATAAGCCTCCAAGGTTTAAGATAATTTAGTGCAGGAGTTTGGAGGTATTGGCTTACTGGAGTTGATAGGTCAAACATTTTCTTGAACACGAAGGTTGTCAGGATAGTATCAAATTTCTAAATGGAATCGAGCAAAGCATTCGCTTGGAAGGAAACCTTTGGATAGAACTCCATGCTCGAAGATATGACACTTTTTTATGACACGTTTTAATGGAGATATCTCCCTATAGGGGTCAAAGCATGGTCTTTAGCCCACCATCTCGTTTTTCTGATGTTCTGTAATAGTCCCAATTTGTCTTGCCCAGATGTTAATTCTGAAATTTTATTTTTTATCTACTTCCCGCGCTCTGGAGGCCTGCGCAGGCTGACAAACGCCACCTCGACTATATGGCCAATCCGACAATGTATGATATTGCCTGTTTAATGTTCTCTGTTCTCTGTCTATTCGTGCCGGTTTAGTGTTGTCCGTCTAATGTAGTCTGTTAAGTTAAAGTAAGGGGTTAAAACATGAGCGTCAAAAACAGAGGCCGTGCTTCTGAACGGTAAAAGATAACTGTCACCGATATCTTTAGGATTCAAGAGACGAGGATCAAACCCAAAGAATAGATAAAATATCTTGGAATCGTTATAGAAAGAGAGTTGAACTTCTCGGCACACATAACCTGCGCTGTTTCAAATGCTACAAAAACCGCAAACGCGCTACAAAAACAGATGCCATATTTCGGAAGTCCAAAATGCAGCAAACGCAGACTGCTTCGCTCAGTGGCCCACTCCATCATGCTGTACCGGGCTCCTGTGTGGGCTAATGCACTGACAAAGAGAAAGAAGCAGCAACTGGCCAAGGCAAAAAGAAAAATGGCACTGCGGGTTTACGTATATAGCGTATCGGCATCAGGCCGGCGTCGTCCCCATCGAGCTGACTGCGCAAGAACGCAAATCTTGCTACTTAACAGGCAGAGACAAAGTCAAAAAAGAAACAACCAGGCAAAATACTCGTAAGGAATGCCAAAGAAAATCAGAGCATAGAGAGATGCGACAATAAACCAGATTATTTAATTCCGGCCCCAATCAAATGGAAAGACAGAAAGCAAGAACCCAACTTCCAGCTGACACAGATATATACTCACGGGATATCGATGATTCAAGGACTACTTACACAGCATTTTTAGAGCAAGATAAGCACAGTGTGACTACTGCGAAGACGACGAGCGTTTACCACAAACTATTCGCCTGCGGCAGATGGGAACGCAAACGAGCAACGATAATGAAGGACGGACCGCTAGAACCAAGAACAATAATAGACCACATGTTAAGAACAGTAAAAAAACTGGGACAACGTGAACCAATCGATAAAATTACCCAAAACGAGGAAGACGATAAGTTAAGACAAGCCACAGAGAGTAGGCAACTAACTACTACTACTACTACCACCCACTGGCCTGAATAAGACATAAACCCTTCAGTAAGGAGAAGAGCGGACCCGGGGTGACTTGTTCTCTATTATTATTATATAATAAATATATTTTAGTCTTAATAACAAAGAAGTCCTCTCTGTTAGTCTAGTCTTGTCTATCTAGTCTCCTTAGTCTGCTATGTCTAGTCTTGTATATATATTCTTGTTTGTCTAGCTAAGTCAGTCTAGCCTTGTAGGTCTAGCCTTGTGTCTAGTTTTTTCTATCTAGACTTGTCGTTCTACACTTGTCAATTTGGTATTATCTGTCTAGTGCCCCCTTTATAATGTTGTCTGCCTAGTCTTTTCTGTATATTGTATACTCTATTCTGTCTAGTTTTATTGGTGTGTGTCCTCCTCGGTGGTGTAGTTGACAACATACCCGCCTTTCAATGCGGGAGACCCGGGTTCGAATCCTGGTCAGTGACACAACAACTAGAGCGGTTTTAACTGTCCGGGCTGTTCACCCTGAATGAATGAAAGGTGGAATAGGGGGCTTCGTGAGTTTTATTGGTGTAGTTTTGTTTATGTGGGCTTGTCTCTCTAGTCATCTTAATTAGACGGAATATATTAATCTTTCCCGTTTTGTGACAAATCTCTACACTAGCCTATGTCAAACGAGTTTGCAAAAATCAAGGACATTTAGCCCCACTGTGCATAAATTGTTGGCGTACGTCGTAAAATCGTACGATCGCTTCCGGAATGCGCTCGGTTCTTATTTATCAGAGCCCTGGATTCGAGGAATTCGTGTCACAATTGCCCCAGTGAAAACTTTCACGAATCCTTCTCCATCTTCTGATTTATACCCTACGTCGCTTTGCAACTATCGCACATAAATGTATACAAATAACAATTGAAACATTTCAATAATAATATTTGCAAGTTCGTTTTTTAAATAAATTTGTTCGTGTTAAAATTGAATTAAAAATCACAAGTGGAATATTTCATTGATAATAAGAGCAAGTTTATTTTTTAAATAATTGTGCTCATGTTTATATTAAAATAAACTAAAAATATAGGTTTCATTTCGATAACTTCAGTAATTAATAATATCATATAGTTAAACTAATAATTGAAAAAAATCTTTTTCTGGTATTTTAATACTATTTGAATCAATTGATGATATTAAGAAAACAAGGTTAAATTATGTTGGAAATTTTTAAATAAGAGTAATCGATGTATAAAATTTGATAGATATGAATAATATTTTGTATTCTTAATAGGTCAAGATTTGTTAAAAATAATTGCAAAATTCAGTGAAATTGTCGAGGTAGACAGTAGAAATTTGAAGGAATTGGAATGAAGAAAAATTAAAACATAGCTGTTAATAAGATTACTGTATGAACTGGAATATGTTCTTCTTATTAATAGTTTTGTTTTAAAGCTTAAGGGTATTAGAAAGGAATAGAAGAACATAGAGTAAACTAGTTCAAGAAGTTTGAACATCTAGTTATTCATCTGGATAATAATTATCGGTTGAGGAATTTCGGTGTCGGGCTGATTCGGTGTGTTCCTAGATAGAAAACGAAAACGGTCGCGTCCATATTTTTCGGATAATTACCGCCGCTGACGTCCGTAACGACGCGGTAACGAGGCCAGCAGAATGGCCCCGTCAGATTCTGATTTATCCGTCCCCGTTTTCAATGGGCCCCATTGAAAACAGTTTCAATAGCCTTATACCAAGGTATTATATGTGTCTTTTTGCAGGCCGTATATTTTATGAGCGACTACCGTCGTCAGCCCCCCGTATAGGTACGACCCGGTATTTATTGCCGTTTCTGGATATGATTTCAAATGCGGCCAGTGAAAAGACGGAAAAATAAAGAGTGGAGAAATATATATAGCGTAAAAGAATGTTTTATTGGAGGCAGAAAGAAATGTTAGATCTGCAGGGGTGGATGCGATCAGCATTGCTGAATATTTTAACGAAAAATACATAAAAAAATCTTTTTTTGGTGTGTTCAGGTTATTGTAATAAAGTATCCGTATGGAATGATTTCTTAGGGATGGAAACATTCCCAGAACGTAACAAAGGGTTTTATAGTATTAATAATTTATATCCGCGCCGAACCAAAAAAAATAACAGATAAATATAAATACGGAGGCATAAAATCTGAAGAAAACAGCCGTTTAGAAGTCGTAAGGTCAAAGCACATAATTCACCAAAGAGAAAAAACTTTTCCTTTTTTCTAGAACTTAGCTGCCATATTTTGTTTACATTTGTTTTTGATTTACAAAAAAAATATCTACAGCAAAATATAATCATTTACAGTCGGTCTAATCTTATCTCTCCAGTCTTGTCTGTCTAGTCTTCTATGTTTAGTCTTATCTGTCGAGTCTTGTCTGCCTTGTCTGGTTTGTGTAGTCTTGTCTGTCTAGTGTTGTCTGTCTAGTATTGTCTGTCTAATTCTATAAATCTAGTCTTATCTGTCTTGTCTTGTGTGTTTAGTCTTGTATAGTCATGTCTGTCTAGTCTTGTCTGTCTAATCTTGTCTATCGAATCAGAAATCAATTTTATTTATCTCCAGATGTAAATACATTACATATTACAACAATAGATTTAGATCGGTGATTCTTAACCTGGGGTGCCCGCACCCCTGGGGGTGCGAAAAGGTATTTTTGGGGGTGCCGGAGAAGCCCCTAACAATATGAATTATTAAACATAACTTATTAAATTTTTGATATTAAAATATAAAATCATAATAGTCTCCCCAATAACGGGAAAGTCGGGACTCGTTATTAGATATATTGAAACGATATTGAAGCTTATACAAAAATTAGGGTTATGGGTTTTTCGCAAAAAATACAAATATGTGAAAACGAAGAACAAAGTAAAAAAAATGCCATATATATATATATATATATATATATATATATATATATATATATATATATATATATATATATATATATATATATATATATATATATATATATATATATATATTTATATGAAATAGGAGTTAATAAAAATGTATACACGTATACCACATACATGATAAAAAACTAAGTGGTGAAATTTAATAAAATTTAGCGTTGAGTGCAACAATATCTGTTTACGATTTTTAAGAAACATCGTTTTTTTAAGTAAGTTAAGTCCTTATTTCGAAAAGTACGATAATTTTGCTTGTGTACGATTGATGTACGCTGATGTTTATAATTTTGAAATTTTGTGAGAGAGACATGAACTTAGCAGGTTATTGATGGCTATCCACTTGGGGTATCGGAAAGACATGATCTTAAAAACAATGTTATTTTTATGGTTTTTCTTCATTGCCACGAAGGTGGACTAAAAGCTGTAAAATAACTTCAAAACAAATTTCTGGTGAGATTTGTTTTGGTAGTACTAAAAAGACTCAATAATTGTTATAGACCTCCGGAAAGGCAGAATATATTTATATATTCAGGCTGTATTCCGTTTGTTTTAAGTTTGTTTTTCAATGGATATATTTCTACTGGAAATATTACCAAAACTCGGAGATGGATACCGGATTCATTTCTATATAACCTAAATTCGATGGATGATAGTGATTTAAAAAAAGATGATGTTATTGACATGCGAGACAGTGGATATATTCAAATGGAACTCGAACAATTAGAATTACAACAATTATGATGTACACAGTTTGAACGTTATCCAGAGTTGGTGAAAGAAGCTTTGCAATTACTTTTGCTATTTACCACCTATCTGTGTGAAATGGGATTTTCATCGCTTTTGCGCATAAAAACTAAAGCAAGAAATCGCTTTAATGCAAGTGATGACTCACGGGTGTCTCTTTAAGAAATACCATCAACTCGGGAAGTCTAGACCGCGGAAACGAAGAAATTCGAGAAATTCGCTTTTTCAAAATCGTAATTTTTTGAGTCACAGCAAAATTTAAAGACGTTTCTGAAAGCATTTTAGCTGCTGATTACAGATATGCAAATTATATTTCGCTAGCTCTTTCGGTACACTTTCGCTTGCAAAAATTGAAGAAATTTTTGTGAAATTTCGGCGCTCTAGTGGAGATTTCGGAATGTCGTGAATTTCCCGCGGACAATCTTAGTGTATCCACAGAAAAATGACCTTCTGAAATCGTTGCCGAAATCCGTTTTTAATTATCTGCAACCGTTTCCGAGATATCTACTTGCAAATCGAGAATCGGGTAAATTTCAGTTTGAAATTTATCGACGAATTATTGAAATTTCCGGACAATTTACACATCGACTTGTTCGACTTGTCGTGTAGTTTCTGTGTGCCCAAAATGATTTCGCTGGTCTTTACCGTTTTCGAAAAAATCGAAAAAAAACGAAAAAGCATGTATTTTTCGAACGAAATGAATTTTTTTTGCAAATTTTTTTCGTGATTTTTTCTTGGTTACCCGAAGGAATCGAAGTGCTGAAAACGGTTTTCCAGTTCATTTCGCTCTAAAGTTACAAATAAACAATTTTTATATTTTTTTTTTCGCTGTACACAATCACACAATTCCTACTGATTTGACGCTGTCATAACTTTTGAACTGCTCAGCGCAGATACTTCTAGTCTACACCAATCGATTCAGCGTCCCAAAATTAGTCTGGAATTCGTGGATTCCCAGGGGAGCTGTCCGTTAAAGAAAAAGAGCCTCGCTTCACAAGTATTATAATGAACAAGCAACAACAGCCTTGCCAATAATAAAAATAATATTGTTTTGTATTAGATATATAAAATGTCTTTTTTAATGCATTTTTTTTAAATAAGCAATAAATTTTGCAAAACAATTATTTCTAAACTAAAAAATTTAAACAGATTTTTCAATGGGGTGCGGAGACCTATTTTCAGATTCAAGGGTGTGCGGCTTACTTAAAAGGTTAAGAAGCACTGATTTAGATTAATGCGAAATATACATAAATCGAAACTATAAAATATAAATACCGTTAAACCTGTTTTTATGCGGATTATTTTAATGCGAATTCTAAATAACACGGTTTGAAGAATCGACTAGTTTCAATTTTACTTCTTCTACCTATACGTCCGACGCCTGCGCTTGGATCCGATTTATTAGTAGGTCTGAAGTTGGCTGCTGGAAACACATCGTTCGTTTGGGTGAACAGGGTATTAACTCATTATATTCTTGCCTGAAGAATTTCATTTTTTTGCTCAGTAATAGCAAAATTGACAAAGTCATGAAGTGAACAAAAACGTTATCAATAAACGTTAATCAATAGTTTAAAAGATATTATAAGAGAGGTTAACCAATTATTTACAGAAATGGAAATATATTGATTTGAAAACTTCAAATCGCTCTTCAGGCTTTTTTAGTTAATACCCTGCTCATCTGGACCGACGACATGTTCTACGAGTTTCTAACCTAATTCAACCTAATTAAAATTTTCTTGTTTTTTTCATTTATGTATACAATATGTACATACTAATACATACATACTAATGAACTTGTTATTGTAGGTATTGTATAATGTCGTGTGATCCGTAAAAAAATATACCGTTAAAACATCTCTTTTTATTCTAAAATTAATGTTTTAAACCGTCTTGCAACTGGTGAATGTTCAATGTCAGTAGGGAGAGACTTTGGTATGAAGGAATCTACAAAAAGGTGCATTAAAAGGAATGAATCTACTATCAAATAAATGGTTATCACTGGCACAAAATTATGTGCTAAATCGACATCATACACATGAAACATCATCAAAGAGAAAATGAAAAAGCATACTACTTATAGAAGATTCTTGTCCGAAGAAAATTCCAATAAACGGAAGTTTTTTGAAGCAAAAGGCTATGAAGTTTTATGAGCAGATTAAACAAAACTGAAATAACGAAGTAACAGGGTCAAATAAAAAATACGTTTTTTCTGCAAGTAATGGATGGTTGATGGGATTTTTAGGAAGATTCTCCTTGCATAGTGGCAAAATTAAAGGAGAAATTTCATCTGCAGATGAAGCTGCCAAAGAATTTGTTCCGAAAATTGCAAAAATTTGCAAAAAAGGCTGCATGCTGTAGATCATATTGTAAACGCGCTCCATTTATCTATTTATTTTATCTTTTCCTAGAATGGGTGTTGCCAAAATTTACAAATTTAAATAAATTATTCCAATCAGACAAACCTATTATAGCATCAATGTATGATGAAGTTTGCCATATTTATAAAGAGTTACTGACTTGCTATATGATGAGAGACTATGTAAAGAAAACTGACATAAATGGATATACAACCTTCTAACAGAGAATTTTTTTTACTATTAGATAATATATATCTAGGAGTTAAAGTAATGAATTTTTTACAAAAATCTGAAATTTTCAAAAATAAGGAGCTCAAGAGTGACTTTTTAAATGCATGCGTACTATTTCTTTCGACAAGTTGCCTGGAAATTAAAAAACGTTTTGATTTCCAGCATACAGTGCTATCAAAACTGAATGTATTGCAACCATCTTTAGCAATACTTGAACAAACAAGAATTTCAACGCCATCTTTATTGCCATTAATGCAGGCACTACCTCGAATACTAACTACTGATCAATATCAACTAATAGATGATGAGTGGATAAAATTGACTAGTTTTGAGCTCCCTACTGATATAAGTATATTAGATGATATTGTTGTGTTTTGGTACAAATTATCTACATGTGATGGAGGTGATCAGAAATATTTTAGCTTCAAGAATCTATCTAAATTCGTATTGGACGTTATAGCTCTCCCACACTCAAATGCGGATTATGAACGTATTTTTAGTGCAATAACTTTATCAAAAACAAAAACTCGCAATAAATTAGTCATACCAACGGTAAATGGTCTTCTCTTAGCTAGTCAACTTGTTGAAAACTGTACGTCTTTTGAACCATCTAACCAAGAATACTCCAAAATGAACCAGAAAATACTTTAACCAAATTATAAGAAAAAACCAAGTGCTACTATATCCAAGCTTAGCAGTAATGTCCAGAATATACCTAATAATAACCTAATTGAACTAGTCCCTGATGATTCTGAACCCGAAGATATAAGTATTTGTATTGCTCCAAAGAAGATATAAATATTATTGGTCTTTATGTATTATAGTGAAGTGATAAAATTACTTATTATTATTAAACTAAATACTGAGCTTTATATAGTTATAAAAAGTATTGTCAATTTCATTAAAATTATAAAAATACTTTATTATTATTTAGATTATAATCTGAAAATTTTCATTAAAATATTGAAAATAAATTTAAACAATATTCAATCCGGCTTTATATTTTATACAAATTAAGTCCTTATAACTCCGAGTATAATTTTTTTTCCATTTAATAATTAATTTCTCCTTTTACAATTCAAAAATCAATATATTTTTTAAGATTAAAGATAAATATTAATCCCTATATAAATAATAATCAATTAAGTCCACACTAAAATTTGAAACACCGATCCAATGCGCCATACCTACATTGAACAAATCACAAGTTAAATATATTTTTTATTCTATTAGTTCTAAATAAACTCAGTAATTTTAATTTTACCGAACTTATTAACTTTTAATCATAATTTTAAAGGATAAAATCAAATTTCACGATTTTTCTTTCTGTCTACTATAATTTTTTCGAACTTACTATAATTTTACGGCCCTGGTACTATAATGCCACTCTCCGTGGTTGCTAACACTGCGCACCGGCAATCTTTGCTGGATCACCCTAATGTGGAGTTTTATTTTCTACCATCTAATAGGACTGAATTGCTACAACCACAAGATCAAGGCATGATTTCTACATTTAAAAGTCAATATGTCAAAATTCATTTCGATACATTCTGAATGAACTTGATGGAGATGCAGAACTGAATATTATTGCTGCATCGAAAAAGTTTGCTAAAATGGACTGTGTCAAAAGTAATAAACTGGCAACATCAATGTTGAAACAATCAACACTGAATGAATGTTGGAAGCCTATTTGGCCAGCATGTGTTAAGAGCCAAGAACCAACTCCACAACATACCGATGTGTATAGCGCATAGAGTTGGTGGAGAAAGCTTTCACAAAGAAGAATTTACACCTGAAAATATTGAAGAAATGGTAATTGAAAAACCCCTTGACTATGATGAAATCGTAGACTCTATTCTTGTACCTTCTGACCAGGAAGAAGCAGTTAGTGACGCCGAAAAGACTCCTCTCACAGCGAAAATAATATCAAAAGGTATTCAACTAGCCAGTGAATTAGGAAATTATTTTCTGACACACGATCATATTTTATTAAATCTTTATATTTTCTTCATACTTTAAGCAATAAAAATAAAACAAAAATAATAATTTCAAACAAAATGACCTGTTTATCCCACATTTTTTCGAACTCAGGAACCAATGTATCGATTTCCCATATACCGTACGTATTTTTCTATGCGATTTCTTTTATGCGGATTCTCCTCTAACCTGTCGCATAAAAGAACAACAATATTTTTATATGTACAGACATATATATAAAAATATTGTTCATTTTCAAAAAATTCACGTAATAAACACTTTTCTATGAGATGCCTTTTAAGTTGTTTCCTAAAAAATTTGTAAGTTCTGTGATTCTTAATTTCCAAAGGTAATCGATTGAATATTTGTATACCTATTCTAGTTGTGGTCCCTTGACACAGATTAAGATTTCTTATAGTTTAACTTCGTATAGTTTTTGACGATTTCTGGTGTCGTAAGTATGGTGAACCTCCCTGGCAAATAATTGCATATTTTTAAACACATAGTACGCTAATTCCCATATATAGACGGACGTCACGGTTAGAATTTCTAGTTTCTAAAAAAATGGCCTAAAGGATGTTGTAATGGTTATTCCAGTTATTGCTCTTATAATCTTCTTTTTAGCTAAAAGGACAGCTCGTGTTGGGTTGCTGAACCCTAATCGGGCGCCTCCGCAGGTGGTGGATAGAGGAACGCCTCCCAGATATGAGTGGTACCTGGGAAATTAAATACTCCGGGTGAACCAAAATCAGTATAACAGCGACTGTCCCAGATTGGGCGGCTGTAAATCGGGCACTCTTTTGTCCCAGGGTCTAGAACAGGCCCCAAAAGCGGAAGAACCACGATAGTGGTCAACGGTGTAAGAATTCAAAAGGCAAGTGGAAACCACTAAATTAAAGATCCCTTGTGGATATCGTTAGTGATAATCACCACACCATTACATTAAAATTGGCTTTGTTCAATTCGAAATGCGCTGGAGTTATAACTTCTCCAATCGGATCTCCGATCGAAGATCTCCAATATCTGATATCGAAGTTGAGTACAGAACTGTAACACATAGAAACGATAGAATTGCTACTTGGAACGTTAGAAGTCTTTATGCACCTGGAAAAGTGGATAACGTCTTTTTAGAAATGGCGAGACTCAATATCAACATACTTGGCTTAAGCGATGTTCAGCGGAAAGGGTCGTGGAAGCATATCACCAAAAATGGCACAATGTACTATTCAGGGAATGATTATGCCTCTCATCGATATGGAGTAGGAATAATTGTCGACAAGAGAGTGCAGCATACGGTATCCAATTTCGTCCCATTCTCAGACCTCATAGTTCTACTGAAACTGACCTCAAATATACCCCCAGTAAATGTTATTCAAGTATATGCACTTACAGCAGATAAAGACGAGGATGAAATAGAGTCGTTTTACCAAGATCTAGCTAAAGTGATCAAACCCATCAAGAAAGACGAAGTCCTCATTATAATGGGGGATCTAAATGCGAAGGTTGGCCAAGGAGAAGTGACTGATACTACCGGCAAGTTCGGAATAGGTCTTCGCAATGAGCGAGGAGACAGACTGATCGAGTTCTGTCAAAGGGAATACAATGTAATAACCAACTTCTATCAGCTTCCTACACGTCGGCTTTATACTTGGTAAGCACCATCAGACGAAAAATCAGGTATAATTAGAAACCAGATCGACTACATTATGATCCGTGTAAGATTCAGAAATACTATTAAGTCAGTAAAATCAAATCCCGGAGCCCACATAGCATCCGATCATAATTCAGTGGTAGCTGCAATTCATGTAAAACTGAAAAAACTCGTTCGGAACCTAGAAGTGTGGACCCTAGAAGACTGAAGGACAACGTAGTGTACAAAAATGTTGAGAAGAACACAAACGACAAATTAAACGAACTAAGACACAACGATAACAATTATATCACTATAGATCAACAATGGCAAAACATAAAACAAGTACTGAAGGATGTAGGAAATTCAGAATTGAAGTCCATTAAGGGAAAGAACAAGGAATGGATGACACAGGAGATACTAGACTTGATGGTGATACGAGGTCAATATAAGAACAAAGATGTGCAAATCTATAAGACCATAAACAATGACATCAGAAGTAAAGTGAGACAAGCCAGGGAAAAATGGCTCCTTAATGAGTGTCTAGCGGTTGAAGCCTATCAAAACAAATATGATTATTTTTTCAATATGCACAAAAAGGTAAAAGAAATGGCTGGGAGAGCAACGACAACCAGATGTGTTGGTAAACAAAAACGGCGACTTGATTGTAGAACCGATAGACAAACTGGCAAGGTGGAGCGAATATATACAAGAACTTTTCAACGATAATCGGATAGAGGGAGAACTCGAACATGCAATTAAAAACTGTAAATCCAGAAAGGCAGCAGGACCTGACGAAGTGCCTGCTGACCTACTAAAACTTATCGGAGAAGACTCCATAGATATTCTATTAAAACTGTTTAACAACATTTATGAAACGGGCAGAATTCCTGGCGATTGGCTAGCCTCAACCTTCGTGACACAAAAAAAATAAAGCCAGAGAATGTTCAGACCACAGAATCATTGCCCTAATGAGTCACACCTTGAAAATATTTTTAAAGATCATACATACCCGAATTTATGAGGAGTTAGAACAAGACATCAGTGACACTCAAATGGGTTTTAGGAAGGGCGTGCGAAGAGCGTGCGAGAGAAGCGCTCTTCGGACTAAACGTACTGAGACAAAAGTGCCTAGATATGAATCATGAAATGTACATCTGCTTTATCGACTTTCAAAAGGCATTTGATAAAGTCCAACACCCAAAACTAGAGATACTAAAGAGAAAAAGCATCGATAGCAAAAACATAAGAATAATATCCAATCTCTATTGGCACCAAACAGCACGAGTCAAAGTCGGAGAAAATCTGAGTGAGGAGATTAAGATATGTCGAGGTGTTACACAGGGATGTGTATTGTCGCCTCTCTTGTTAAATATATATATATATATATATATATATATATATATATATATATATATAGATATATATATATATATATATATATATATATATATATATATATATGTTGTATTTGAGGTTTTCGCTTCGAATATTTCGCTGAGGTTTGAGGTTCATATATATATATATATTGCTTTTATATATATATATATGTATATATATAGTGAAGGCATCTTTTGAGAAGCGCTGTCAGAGGAAACCGGTGGTATTGTCATAAACGGGGAAAGAATTAACAACTTACGATACGCAGACAATACCGTTATCTTCGCCGACAGTCTGGAAGACCTAACACATCTGGTTGAGTTAACAAGCATTTTCTGTATGAGATATGAGATATGAACCTAAGGAAAACCAAAGTCATTGCAACTTGAAAAAACCAAAGCAGAAATCACAATAGACCATCTATAAATATTAATAACGACAACCTGGAATGGGTATCCTCCTACAAATATCTTGGCACATGGGTAACTGAAACAGCAGAACACACAAAAGAAATCAAGTGTCGAATTGAAGTAGCTCGTAGCGCTCTGATAAAAATGAATGAAATACTCTGCACCCGAGATATAACATTAGAACTGAGAACCAGAATACTAAAATGCTATATATATCCTCCATTCTATTGTATGGAATGGAGGATTAGACACTCAAATCAGAAAACATCAAGAACATAGAAGCATTTGAAATGTGCTGTTATAGGTGGATGCTGAGAATACCATGGGTTGACAAGGTTTCAAATAAGGAAGTACTGCGCCGAATGAATAAAGACAAAGAAATTAGTAACACCATAAAAAGGAGAAAATCAGAATATCTAGGACATATTATGAAAGGAGATAGATATAATGTTCTTAAGCTAATTCTTCAAGGCAAAATAAAAGGCAAGAGAACGATTGGCAGAAGAAGAATCCCTTGGCTGCGCAACTTGAGGGATTGGTTTGGTTGTACGTCCGCAGAACTCTTCAGGCGGACGATTGATAAGGTCCGAGTAGTGGTGATGATTTCCAATCTCCGATAAGAGCGGAATTTCAAGAAGAACAAGGACTGTACATGTATGTGAGAAGAATGGATCTCGGAATGGAACACTTTTAAAAAGGCTTCTTTGCCTTCCGTATCCCGGAACTTTCTCAGAAGATACGCGAAAGGTGTTCTTCCAAAAATATTCCTAAATTTTTTTTTCACTTGCTTTCGATGTAATCGGTAGTTTCCAATTTGCGGTACAAGATCTTCAGAGGGTTTCCTTGGACTGCATTGAAAAATGTTGAAATTGGATATAAGAACAATTTATTTGCACAAACCTATGTATAAAGTCTGTCTAAGATTCCATTTGCTTTGATTTCGTTTTCCACCAGGGAATCCTCCGATATTATAAGAGTTGTATCATCGGCATATTAGGTACATAGTTTTTTGCCCTATAAAGTCAACCAAGTCTGCTGTGTACAGCGAAAAAAGAACCGGGACCAGAAGAACACTTCCTTGGAGAACACATATTTTTACCACTGTGGTCAATGACATTCCAGTCCTTTCGTTTTTGTCGTCTGTTGCTCAAGTAAGTAACGAAACTTCGCACAGATTTTCCTCTAATTCCTTATAACTTTAATTTGTTTAAGAGTATGTCGTGCGAGACACAGTCAAAGGCCTTAGAGAGATCACAAAAACTACCTTAAGCATATTTGGTTTTACCATTAGGGTGATTAACCTAACCTAACCTATAAGATCAACCAAGTCTGTTGTATACAGCGAAAAAAGAACTGCGGATAGAACAGGTTTTACCATTAGGGTAATTAATCTAACCTAACCTATAAGGTCAACCAAGTCTGTTGTATACAGCGAAAAAAAAAACGGGGCTTGGACACTTCCTTGGGGAACACATACTGCATCGATGACATTCCAGTCCATTCGTTATTTTCGTTTTTGTCGTCTGTTGCTCAAGTAAGATAAGAAACTTAGTCCAATTTTTTCACTAATTCCATATAAGTATAATTTGTTTAAGAGTATGTCGTGCTAAACACAGTCAAAGACCTTAGAGAGGGCACAAAAAATACTCACAGGACATTTGCCTTTATCCATTTCGTTGATGATTTTGTTGTGGAACTCATTTATTGCAGTAGTGGTTGATTTACTTTTATGAAAACCATGATGTTCTTTGAGAATCAAGTTGCTTTTCGAGATAAACGGCATCAGGCGATATTCCATACATTATTCCTGCACATTTGTCATTACAGAAACCAAAGGTACTGTTCTATAGTAGTTCAAATCTGTACAATCCCCTTTCTTAAATATTGGGACTGTATTGGCACTGTAGAGCTTTTTAATATATCCTGTACTGTTTCTGAGGAAAAGTAGCTGTTAATATTAGTGATGGACTCAAGAAGTTCAGTTTGAAATTCTTTTATTATATTACATGGTATTAAGTCTGGGCCGTAACTGGATTTAATTTTTAATTTATTTAGGATTGTCGACATTTCATTAGGGCTGAATTCTTCCAAATACGTCGTTTTAGTATTTGTAGGTATGTGGACATTGTCAAAATAAATCTATGGAATTTTCAGAGTAACTCCCTCTGGTGCCGTATTGAAGAATGCATTGAATAACGAGGGCACTCTATCCGGATCTGTTTCAAAGGTTGAATCTTCCACCTTAATATGTAGATCTGGCTTATGATTTAATTTATTAGATAATTCCTCTACTGTTTTCCAGAAGACCTTTTGTTTGTTTGTAGAGTTCTCTCTCGATTTTGTTTTTATAAAAATTTCTTCGAGTTGTTTTTTCTTCATAGTTAATATAAATCTTTTAAGACTGGATGTTTTTTTTAATTATAAAAAGGTCCTTTAAGTTTCTGCTTGAGCTTTCAACTTTCTCCGAGATCCATGAAGTTGAATTAATCTTTATCTCTTTTATCGAAAAAAAAAAATTAAAAACTGTAGCAACTGTGGAATTGTGGCAACTGTATGAAAGCTGTCCCCTTACGTTAGAAACGAACCTCTGTATAGAATTCTGTCCACGTTTCTTTGCTGAAACTGTCCATGTTACTAGCTGAAGCATGTAGTAGAGCAGCTTTGTTGGCAGCACAGTAGTTTTTAGCAAATTAATAATTTTTATTGTTCTTAGCAAAATTTACATCGGTACCAAATAATATAAATATATTGTCGGAAATTGGATTTTCATCAACCTTTACTGAAGCTGAGTTGCTGAGACTCATAAAGACGTTATCAATGATGCTTTTCGACTTTATAGTGACTCTAGTGGGAACATTTTTCTATAATCCAGTCCATACGCCCGTAGAAGATATATTATATTATTTTTCCCTTTTGATTATTTATCAAAATATATGTTAAAATTTATCAAAAGCTAATATTAGAATTTCTTCTAGGATTAACATAGATGTAGTTATACAGCCTAAAGTTGGTCTATATAATGTAATAATGGCTTTGCTATTAGCTCCAGACTTCCATATAGCACCACAAATTTCTATATGTTTTTCCATAGATTTACTCGCTAAGTTAAAAGGATAGCAGCAATTTCGGAAAACATCTTTCACCCAAATAACTACTCCACCGCCACTAGATTTAGCTCTGCTTCACGATGAAATTAGTTCATATTTGGGTACATTAATCAGTTGTATAGTGTCTACTGACAACTATGTTTTAGCTAAACATAAAAAATATCTAATGTTGTCTGTCTAGTTTTTTTCTGTCCAGACTTGTGTGTTTAGTCTTGTCTGTGCTGTCTTGTCTGTCCTGTCTTATCTGTCTAGTCATGTCTGTCTAACCTTGTCTGTCTATTCTTGAATGTCTATTTTTGCCTGTTTAGTCTTGTCTGTCTAGTTTTGTCTGTCTAGTCTTTTCTGTCTAATCTTGTCCGTCTAGTCTTGTCCGTCTAGTCTTATTTATTTAGTGTGGTCTGTCTAGTGTTGTCTGTCTAGTGTTGTCTGTCTAGTCTCGTCTGTCTAGTGTCGGCTGTCTAGCCTAGTCTGCCTAGTCTTGTCTGTGTAGGCTTGTATGTCTAATATTATCTGTCCAATCTTGTCTGTATAGTCTGCCTGGTCTTATTTATATGGTCTTGTCTGCCTAGTCTCGTCTGTCTAGTCTTGTCTCTCTAGTCTTTTCTAAAATCTAAACCCCGTATTCCACTTTGGATTTTAATATGCGGCACCCCTGTATAGCTTATTTTGCATTCATTCAGGGTGGGCAGCCAGGATGGTTAGTGAAAACCGCCCTAGTTGTCGCCTCTCTGACCAGGATTCGAAAGCGAGTCTACCGCACTGAAAGGCGGGTATGTTATTAACTACACTACCGAGAAGGACATTCTAGTCTTATAAGACTAAACTGTAAGACTATCTAGTCTTACTTGTCTAGTCTTCTATGTCTAGTCTTGTCAGTCTACTCTTGTCTCTCTAATCTTTTCTGTCTAGGCATACTTAGCAAACCTAATCTTGTACGTCTAGTTTTATTCATGTCACGCAACATTTAGAAAAAAACTATTTTTTGTGTTACGTCATTTTGTTGTATATTTTGTGGATTTTTTTGTATTTGTGAAATTAAAAACTCTTAGTGATAAACAAGTTGACTTTCGTTACCGAACTGCAAAATAACAAATTAAATTTAATATAAAACTGCGTGGAAGTAAAAGGGAATATATGTTAATTAAAATTCCATTAATGGGCTTTCCACTTTTTCCCTTTGTCTATATGTAACGCAAAAGTTGTTAGTGTGAGAGGGTTTTCGGTAAAAGAATCCGCGATTAACACGTCGAGGGGGTTCAGCCGAGTGGCCATCTGCGGCCCATTCCAGCCTCAAAAGAAACGGCAAAAATTCTGATGAACCAATCTCTCCCCCAGAAAAATAAAAATGTTCCCGGGTCAAAGTGCAAATACAGCGGGGTGAATAATAAATTAAATAGCGGGGGCTGAGAATATAAATTCCACGCGTGTCCACTTAAATCACAATTTAAATGGCGTTTTTTATTACCTCGCGTCTTCTGCTTGGAGAATGAGGAGCAATGAGACAGGCTCAACTATATGAAGAATAATATTCTACTTACGATGGAATCTAAAATTTTTCTCGTAGGGAATAAAATCTTTATGGAGAGACTTATACAACTCATCAATGTGTATTACTTTCAATTTAAATTTTATTTTTACCGTTGATTCGACTATAAATTACACTTTTATAAGCCACTATATATTCCCACTCAAAATGATTATACAGAAGCTATAAAAACAATTTAATTCTCAAGCAATAATTACATCGAAATATAGACAAGAAATATTCCAATTTTTAACGAATATTTTTTACTTATTTTCTATTTTAAATGAAATAAATATAAGATGTGGAAATTTTCCCCGCAAATGTGTTTTCCATCAGATTTTAATAAATTCCTAACAATTTTTTCTATTCCCCAAAGATGCGCCTTACAAAAAAAGCTCCATTTTTATTCCCCACATTTCCAGTTAAGCCAAAATTAACAAAACAAACTAATTACAAAACTACATTTTTAATGTTAATTAACTTTACAAACCTTATTCCATCACAGTTAGAATTCTAAATGCACTTTACTTCCATTTCCACTGAAGTTTCTTTTTGTTCGTAGGAAAATGGGACGAAGTAAAGCGAGCAATAAAATTATGAGAGTGAATTGGAAATTTTATTAGAATATTAAAATAGGGGAATAGTAGAACTTTTATTGGTACGTGAGTATCTACCAGATATTATTCAATATCGTTATTAGTCCATAAAATGTTTTGGGAAATAAATGGAGAAATACTGGGACGGTGAATGACCCAGAAGAATAAAATTTTCATAAAAACTCGCTTTTATATTAATAGATTAGGTTTATTAAATCTAAAAATATTTGAAATATATTCATTTTTTAGTTCTAAAAGTTTTTTAAGCTTTTGTTTCTATGTTTTAGCCTTTAATTGTTGTGTAATTTTTGTTCGTAACATTGTTCGGGGGGGTTATTTTTTTTTTTTTTTTGGGGGGTAAAATGTTGAATCTGATTAAATTATAAATTCCGTACGTGAAGCCGCAATTAATTATCGCGATAGTGAGGGGCGCCCAAAGTCGGGATGTTTCTATAATTAATTCTCCAAATGCCAATGAATAGCTTGTTGACTGTCTGACGAACAGATTCCGCACCCTCGCGTACACATATTATTAACATTCGATTAAAGCACGAACATATTTCAATTGCGCAATTTAGTTGCTATTTCGCTGATTCAAGCAATTTACTATTTCTTTTGCATGTACACGAATTCTGTCAAAAATAATTCGTTGATAATTCATGCACAAAGTATTAGATGTTACTCTTGTCTAAGGCAGTTCTTTAATTTATAGTTCTTAATTCGTTTAGTTCTCTTGTATTTAGTCCTAAATAAAGTTAAATATTATTAGAGAATTGGAAACAATTACTCAATATTATAAACAATTTAAGAAGCTTAGACAAAATTGGAGAGGATACAGTGGTAAAGACAAACATTGTTTTCAATTATTGTCAAATTTTGGCAAATAAGAGATCATTTTCGAAAAAAAATATACACAATGAAGTCAGGCTATACGAAACTATAAAGACTAAATCAGGATTAAAATGATGGACATACTAGACACAAGATGAAGTAAGGCTGTAAAAAATTATTCAGGATGAACTCAGACTCTGACAATGATAAGGGATTTAATACAAATTAATCCAAACGACAGCAAGAAATGTAAAGAACAATTTGAGTCTAAACTTGTACGCTTTTTATATCTGCTATAGTTTAACTACCATTTGTCCTGAATTTTGGTTTTTGATTGCATGAAATGTTTTGGAGGGTTTTGTTATTCCTGTACGCTATGATAGGATTATTTTCTTTTATTATGTTGCTTATTTTTGCCGAAATCTTTCCTAGATTTGGGATACATTTAAATGTTTTTTTTTCTGTTTGTTTTCCTTTTTCGCAATTATTATTGTAAGCTAGTTTTAGGTATTGATGTCTTTATTTTTTCCTTAATATTCGTGTAATGATGTCTTAATTGTAGTTGTTATTGGCTATCTATTTTATTGTATTTAATTATGTGTGGAAGTTCGAATGATTAAGAGGGATAATTAGTAGTTTATGTAACATAGTATGGAATGCCGCTAATTAATGTTGTATAAGATGTAAGTGGGAGTTCTGTATTATCGTATCTGTGTAGGTGGGTTTTCTTTGGGGGTTAGAGGGAAACAATTCAATAAATTTCTTAGACTTTCGTTACAGCCGTCACATTACAGAAAACCCTCCAAAGCAGATACGATAATGCACCTTCTTAAATCCTATACAACATAAATCATCGCATGTCAAATTTCTGTTACTACCTTTTTCTTTCACGAGCAAGCGGTGAACAATCGCAGTAGGTGTATTCAGAAAGGTATATGGCCCATCTGGTTGCTTTCCGCAATAGATTTCCAAATTTGATAGATACAATGTTTTCGCATCACACATTACAAAAACTTTCAACCCAAAAGTCGCAGGTTGATTTGGTATGTATTGTATAAAAGCACAGCGCCTTCGAAACGGTATCAAAATTTTGTCAATAGTTATGCATTCGAACACGAAGTATTTGTTTATGCATATTTTTAGGAATTTATCTAGTATCCATCTTATAGCAGCTAACTTATAAATCTGCAATATTTAGTTCCTCCTACTTTTGTGGTCGAATCTAATTACAGAAAGCAAAAACAGAAATTACTTTTGAACAAATTTACCAAGGTTATTAGCACCCATTTTACTGAATTTTGAGAGAATAATTGAGCTTTTCAACGATTTTTTGTGCCAACCAGTCATTCTATCTTTAGCAATAAAGTGACTGTTATTTTCAACCTATTCTTCAAAATCATCGGACTCATAATCTTCAATTTCTGATTCAGAGCCATATTCGTTTTCATCTATGTATTATTCAGTAGACGTATCAGCATCATCGTCCAGTATTTCTTCTTCCGAATCGGAGCCGCAAATCACTTGGGCCAGCTCCTACAATTCCGCAGGTGTCAATTTATTTGATTTTGTTAATTTAATAAAAAAATTTGGAGACTCGAAAACACCCTTTATTCCAAAAACGATAAAAACTCCTAATATGTAGATCATTGTTAAAACATTATCTTCATTATATTTGTTGAGGTAGTGGGTTTTAATTAAACAACTTAAAATAGACTAGTAGCAGTTATAAGTAGATGTATTTAATAATGTGTAACATTAACATAGTTCAACATGACGAGCGGTAATTATCATTTATTAAAAACACTCTCCTGCATAGTCAGAGTCTACAATCTAATGCTTCAGTGTATACATTTTTGAAGATTCTCATTGCATATTTGTAATGGGTTCGGTCGTAACAACTTTGATATCGACATAAGTTGTTAACACTGTCTGGCCTAGTCTATCTGGCCTAGTGCCTGTACTAATATACAATAATTCGCCTATAATATTTCTATACTTTATACTATCATCTACGACTTAGCATTTTCCAGATTATCTTCTTCTTCTTCTTTCGAATAGGCCTACTTTGGACCACGCTTGTTCAACTGTTGGGCTTTGACCTTTGCCCAGTATTGTCGCATCTTCTGCCGGTGTAACTCCTTTCTCTCTTCAGTCCAGGGGGTACCTTTCCTTCGAGGTTTTTCCTGAAATCCACGGACATCCTTTAGGATGCGTCTCACAGACTGTCTGTTTTTGAGATCTGTTATTCCTAGTTCTCTAAAATCCTTCTGGTTCTCTGTCAACCAAGTGGTACGAAGCTTCTTCTTTTGCCAGAAGGTGAACAGTCGGTTGGTTAGTCGGTTTGGAGGCAATCTTGCAACGTGGCCATAGAAATCTACCCTTCTTTTCCTTGCACAGTCATAGAGCATCTCAATATGTCCGTAGAGCTCAGAGTTATGCCGTCTTCGGAATTCCCCATCTTCCTTTATCGGGCCTAGGATCTTCCTGAGGATTCTCCTCTCTCTGATTTCCAATTTTTCTATTAGACCCCTTCGGTTCAAGGAAAGACATTCCATGGCATACAGGGCTTCTGGTCGTAAGACTGATGTGTAGTGCTTAAGTTTCAGGTTGCGTGACAGGCATTTCTTATTGTAAGTGTTCTTATTCAGCCGATAGGCTAGTTCTAACTTGCTGACTCTCTTGGATAATGATGCTCTTTCTGATAAGTTGGGTTCAATCCACTCGCCGAGATACTTAAATTTCTCAGTCCTCTTGATGTTTCCCTGTTCTAGTAACATCTCTCTGTTTGCTTCTCTAATGTTGGTGAAGAATTCTGTTTTCTCCAGCGACACTTGAAGACCCACTTTGGCAGCCTGTTTTCTGAGGCAGTTTACCTGCATTGTTGCGATCTCAAGAGAATCAGCATTTCAGATTTCAGGATGCTCCGACTCATCCTTAAAGCATGTTGGTGCAGACTCCCCAGAATCCGAAGGTCCGCAAACGTCACCATAGGTGACGGTGGATTGGTTACCACCTGGGGTAGTGCATTTAGCGAGATTTTCCTTCATGCTCAGTTGAAGAATATTCTTCATGGGACAGTGGAGAGCCACTGTCCAAGATACTACCCAAGTTGTTAGCTTGGGAGGCTTATTATTCGGTGTTGTCACCCCTAGACAGGTCGCCTTCACTACGGCTAAGGAGTCCTGTCCACCCCACTCTTGCCAGGTGCTAGGCTCTGTGCCATTGTTTGCCAAAGATGTTCAAGGGGTACGTATTATATATATAATTATCCAGATTATATTTTACAGCCAAAGATTCAATGTATTTTGTTTGACTTAATGTCATTCTATTTCTATCACCATTATAATTCTATCATTCTATCACCATTATAAAATTAATTTTTTAAGTCTTTCATGGCTAATCTTTTCATTAAACTAGATTTTACCCTTTCATTTTATCTTTATCTTTACAACAAATTAGGAGATCATCAACTAATATTAGTTTATATATTGGATCTTTGCTTGCACTATTTACATGTAAACAGTAATCATAATTACTTTTAACAAAATTTATATTTTTTTATACATTTGTTGAAAAAAAAAACATCAAAAAATCATACCATAAAAAAACATCATACCATACTCTAGGGCAGCTAACGGAAGCTCTAGGGAAGTTGCCCACCCGTAGCTTTAAATTCTAGTAACATATTTACTAAACCAATTACCTACTTAAAATTCTGCGGGAATAATATGCGCAGGACACTGTTTGTTCATTGTGACACGTGACTCAACGGGTGGCGAGAGAAGACGCTTGTTTCGAAGACGTTTCATAGTTAGTTACTCATGAGAAATGAGAAATTGGCTTTTTTGAAAAGATCTTTGCAACAACAACAACATGTTATGTCGGTGGCATTATCGCAAGATGCAGTGGTAACTAAAGCATCGTATGAAATTTGTTATATTCTTCCTAAAAATATGAAACCGTTTACCGACGCAGATATTGTAAAAGAATGTTTCGTGAATGGTGCCGGAGTACTGTTTGATAAATTCAGTAACAAAAAACAGATAGTATCAAAAATTCAAAAAATACAGCTCTCTGATTCTACCTGTGAGACGTATTGAAGATATCGCCAATCGTATTCGTAATAACGTAATTGATCACTTGAAGAAGTTTTTTAGCTTAGCTTTTGAGTCCAAAACTACCGCTATTTCAGCATCATCGCAATGTTAGGTTTTTGTTAGATATTGCACTGAGCAGAATATAATATTCTAATATAAGATTTTTTTAAATTCCTTCTAATGAAAGGCCTAACCAGATATACATCTCGATATATCGATATATATTGGCTGTTTTACACAGAAATAGAAGCTGTGATTAAAACAGTTATCAGTATTGTGAATCATATCCGAGCACGAGAACTAAACCACAGAAGATTTAAAAGTGTTTTGGAAGAAGCGGGTAGCCAATATAAGCAGTATATTAAAATATTTGCTTTTGAAGAATTACTAAGCATTTGTTATGAAAAAATTCAAAACAAATCACTGCAAAAATTTTCGAACAAGGGTTACACAAGACTGTATTGATATTTCCGATGAAATCTGTTCGATAATATCAAATTATATCTGAATTATCAGACGAATTTACAAGGAGATTTCAGGATTTAAGAAAAATTAAAAATTTGCTACTGCTCGTAGAAAATCCCTGGCATTTAGAGTCGACAAGTATTTCACAATTGGCTTTAGTTTTGGTACTGTAACTATGTCGACTTGTTTGAGGAGTTTATTCAAATGAAAAATAATACAAACTTAGAAGTTATCTTTGAAGAGAAGAGATAGAAGAAGGAGTACGCTGAATTTTGGATAATAGTGCCCGACCAATATATGACGTTAAAAAATGTGCCTTAATTCTGCTTACGTTGTTTCCATCTACATATCCTTGTGAATCATCTAAGATGAAATATGCAAGGAACGTATACAGAAGCCGGATATATAGATTCTCATTTCGATATCGTATTGAGAGTAGCGTGCAGCAATTACAAGCCAGATCTAAATGAAATTGTTAAAAAATGTTCCCAATATCATCGTTCTCACTAAAATTTAAATATACAATTAAACGTAATAGTTTTATTTTTAATACCTAATTAGCAGATGTTGCGATTTATATAGCGGCCCGCGGGACACAACTAAAATCTGAAAGTGGCCTAAGAAAAAAAAAGTTTGAGAATGGCTGCTCCAGGGCTTTCTCTGAAACCATAGAGTGCCTTCTGCAATTTGTAAACTATTATGTCCAGTTTCATAACCTTTCGGTTGGTTTATAAACACATCTGTCTTTACTTGAAGATTTAAAAACGCTGTCTCAACATCCACTTGTTCTATGAATAAATTATTTTTACAACTGTAAGAAATTTTCAATGTTTGCATTTTTCCTACTAAAATTTTGAATAAATATTTTCATGATATTCCTTTTGCTGGAATCCTCGTACAACCTATATAGCTTTATAAACATTATTACTTTTGCTTTTAAAGACTCACTTGACATCAATCACCTTTGAATCTTTTGACCGTTCAACAAGAGTTCATCGCTATTTGCCATTAATTATAATGTATTTGTTACAATTGCATCAATGTAATTTACATAAATAAAATGTGATACTGGATTACCATATCTAGAAATTGAATTTATCTTTCTTTTTAACCTTCTTTTTATTTGAAGCTTGTATCCATTGTTACTTAAATTATCATCATTAACAAGATCTTCCACAGCATTATTAGAAGAAGTTTCATTTGCAAATATATGGTCTTCAACACTATCGGTTCCAAAAATTTTATTTTTTATATTTGAAGTTTTGTTATTTTCCAAGTCCCTATCCTTTCCGTCATCAAGTTTTTCTAAACAAATTAATTTAGTATTTTCTTCAACTATCTGTACATGTCTAGCATTAAATTATTCTATTATTTAATGGGACTCTATAACCATTTTCATTATAACATTCCTAGTTGGACTTTATCGTCCCATTTACTGTTTCTTAAATCGTCTTTAACCCATATATAAACTATACTTCCATAAATCTTTAAATGCACAACATTTGGTTCAATACCGAAAAATATTTCGTAAATTTTTTTCTCTACAGTATTAGCAATTAGGCGATTTTTTAAATATGCTGTTGTTTTCACAACTTCGGGTCAATACCTTCTGTGAATTTTAGCTTCTCTCTTTAAGCATCTGGCTATGTCCATAGTAGATCTATTATATCTTTCAGCTACTCCTTTTATTTCAAGAACGTAAGGTGCACATAGCAATAAATCTATTCCCTTTTGTCTAATGAAATTATAAATATTTCGATTTAAATATTCTTTGCCATTATCGCACTGTAATTTGTTTATTCTTGTATTAAATTTATTTTCTACTAAATTAACAAACTCTTTCTGCTTTGCTTTTACTACAAAAAATTCTCGTACGTTTACTATCTATCTCTCACTCTCTAGTCGTTTACTTCATTGATTAAAGTGTCGTGATCTTATGTATATCATTCATGTTATGGTGATTGTGATTTCTCTCCATTTATCTCTGTCTGTAATGCACCTCATGTTGTCCTGCAGTGAATTTCCTGTGAAGTGCTTCATTTGGTCCATCCATCGTTTCGGAGATCGCCCCCTAGGGCTCGTGCCTTCGATTTTCTCCTGTATCACAAGTTTTTCCAAATTGTCATCCTTTCTCTGGCTCACATGTCCAAAAAACTTGAGAATTCGTTGTCTTACGATGGTTGACAGTCTTACATAAATTTGCAGTTCTTCTAATATTGATACGTTGGTTCTGTGATCAGTCCAAGGGATTCTTAAAAGCCTTCTCCAGACCTACATTTCAAAGCTGTCCAGTTTAGCAATGTCTGTGGCCTTCAAGGTTTCTGCCCCACATAATGCTATTGGCAAGACAAGAGTTTCGACAAGTTTGCGTTTTGCTTTAGTTGTTATTTGTTTGTCCTTCCAAATTTTATGCAGCTTTGTCATGGCAGTTTTGGCAAGAGCGATTCTCCTTTTGATTTCGATAGATGAAATTCCGTCTCTGTTTATGTTAGCACCCAGATAATTAATTTATTCTACCATTTCTATATCGTTTATGGTTGGCGCTCTGTTTATTCTGTTGGTGCGATCTATTACCATTAACTTAGTTTTTTTGCCGATTTAGTTTTAACCCATAGTCCAGGCTTACTCCTTACTCCACTCTTTCAATAAGTTCAGCCATTTCCTGTTCGTCCTTTGTTATAAGTGTGGTGTCATCGGCATAACGAAGGTTATTTATTTTTCTGCCACCTATACTTATACCACCCTCCCAACCGTCCAAAGCCTTTCTGATAATATATTCACCATAAATGTTCACCATAAATGAATAGCTAGGGAGATAAAATACACCCTTGTCTTACGCTTCGCTGTATACTGAAGTTTGAGGTGGTTTTGTCCTCTAGTCTGACTGTTACACTGCTGTTTTCATATAGATGTTTTAATAGGAGCACCAGATGTTGAGGGGTTCCCATCTCTTAAAGAGCTCTCCAAAGCTTTTGCCAGCTAACACAGTCAAAAGATATGATGGTTTTGCAAATTCTATTGCCATTTCGATAATTTGTCGAACATTAGAGATTTGTTCTCTTGTGCACTTGCCACTGACAAATCCTGCCTGTTCCTGTGGGATCTGCCTATCCCAAAAGCTTCTGAAGCGTTGACGGAGAATTATGAGCATAATTTTGCTTGGATGTGAAATAAGTGCAATCAATGGTTCCGTAGTTGTTACATTTTTGACTGGAACCTTTTTTGTGCAATGGAATGAAGGTCGATGTGCACCAATCCTTTCTTGTCCAGTTTTCCATATGTTGTTGCATATCTGCCACAGAATTGTGATGTCTACTTCATCTAGTTGTTTAAACATTTCTGCGCTTATATTGTCACAGCCTGTGCTTTTATTGTTTTTCAAATAATGAATGGCTTGCTCTACTTCATCCCTCAAAATGTCAGGCTCTTGTTCAACCTCATTTATGGATGCTAGTTCGTTTTCTTGTTCAGGGTCTTCATTCTCGTAGAGCTTTCTGCAATATACCTGCCATACTTCAAGAATTCCCTCTATTTCAGTAATAGTTTTGCCATTTTGATCTTCTATTTTCCATGTTTTTGGTTAAATTACCTAGTAAATTCCTTGATTGTTCGGAAGAGGTCTCGTGTTTCATTGGTATGTGTAATCTTTCAATGTCAAAGCAGATTTTTTGTAAGTGAGGGTTTTTGTCTCGTCTGCTCAGTCGTTGAATGTCCCTGTTCAGTTTTTTATATTAGATCATCTAGATTAGATCCTGTTCTTCTGAGCATCTTTCTTTTCTTTACTGCATTCCAAGTTTCGTCAGTCATCCACTGTTTGTTTTTCACATCGTTGGTACTTTGTTGAATTCTTCACTCTTCCTATTTGGTATCGATCATAGTAGTTTTAAAAGTTTGCCACATTGTCTCTGAATTTTCAAATTCTGAGTTATTTCGGATTACTTCCAAATTTTCGCTTAGTTCTTCTTTATAAAAATGGATGTTTCCAGAGTTCAAGGGGAGATCTTTTACCTTTGTTTTCTTGGAATTAATGTGTATTTTTACTCGAGCTAGTAACAGTTTGTCGTCGCTGGCACACTCCGCTACTGGTAAGGTTTTGACGTTCTGTATACTGGATTTCCATCTTGACTGTACCAACATATAGTCTATTTAGTTTCTGTATAGGCCATCTGGAGACATCCATGTATACCGACGTCTTGGATGTTGAGGGAAGATGATATTTGTGATAACCATGTTGTTTCATATACAAAATTCCACGAGTTTTTGTCCAGATTCATTTCTGACTAAACCCAATCCATATCTGCTTATGAGGTTTCTTACTTGTTCGTGTTCCTTAGTTCTCCTTCTCCTTCTAAATCTCCTTGTATCAGAGTTATTTCTTTGTTGGGTATTTCTTGTATAATACTTTCCAATTTATTGTAAAAATGAATTAATTTGTTCTTCCGTGCTTGTTGATGTTGGAGCATAGATTTGGAAAATGTTTAATTTGCAAGACTTGGCATTGATTTTTATAGCCCGTATTCTGAAACTTACAGGATTGTTACCTAACACACTTGCATGAAGTGATTTTGGAATAATTATTTTATATTATTTTATTATAATTATTGTGTTGCCACTTTTGGAGATGAAATGTCCACTACCAGACTAGTGAGTTTCGCATATACCTACTATATTGATGTTTGTCACTTCACGTTCGATGATGTCTAGTTTGCCAGGATGTGTAACGAGTCTCTGAACATTCCAAGTGGCAATTGAGATGCGTTTTCGGAGGTTCATCTTTGTTGATGTTATCTGCTTGTTTATATCTTCAGACCTTTCCATATCATTCCCTCACGGAGATCCGATTGAGGGAATATTTAAACTTCGGATATCTTTGACCATGAGACAATCCATAAGATTTTCTTGGGAAAGTACTAGAGGTAGTTTCCCGTTGCTTTCCTCTAGGATTTAAAAGGGTTTACTCCCAAGGTAAGGATGGGAGGGATGAGATTTGGGGATATTAGGTAGAAAATAACGGGTTTGGAAAGGAGTGTAGGGTTGGGACAATGGTTTCCCCCGCATGGGAGATAAACCTAGGCTCGCGTGGGCAGGGGCGCGACCCTGAAGTAGATATGTCACATATGGGGGCTATAGATGAGTATCTACCCGCTAACCGCTGGTAGATACTCATTTACTATAGCCGTCGATAAATGCCAAAAAATACTTTTCTCCACCATAACCAGTTGTATTATGTGGACCATTTAAGTCAGTATGCATAAATTATAAAATTTAAGTAGTCTTAGTTCTATTACTTGTTGAAATTCCATTTCGATATTAAAGATAAAAAACATAGATTGTTTTAGTTTGGCATTGTTTAGGTGTTTATTTACCATTTTTGTTTCTTGACAATTTGAATTTTAATATCATTTGAAGAAGATTTCCGAGATCATTCCAAGAAGAAGCCACAGAGTTTGTGAAACATATGTTGTATTTTTACAATAAATTTGAAACTTAAAACAAACATGTTTTTTTTAAATAAAAAATGTTATGATAATAGAGTAGGCAAAAGCGAATCACGCTAGCATTTCGAAGAACCGTTCAAGTTTACCAAATTATTTCGTTTCTCTGAAATTTGAAGTTAAAGCCTAAACTATATTTAGTCTTTCCATGTACACCTAGACCTGCATAGGCTAATTGCTAATTTTTAATCTACATAATGATATTTATTTGTTTTATATTCCTCCTGACCCTACATCCCTCTAAGGGATTTTGCCAGCGCCCTCTGCTTACACTCGTGCTTGGTATCTTGATCTTAGACACAAGTATAGGGAGCCCTTACAGTTTTTAACCTAGGTTGCCGACCAGCCACAATTAGGGGAGGTTTCGTAACAGATTTACTATGATGGTTTTGCCAGAGCCATGCACAGGAGTACGGTGGCTTATGTTTAATTGTGCCCCATGATTTGATTCCGGGACTTATGGCTGAGTATTCTTACACCTTGACTACCACCACTAGGCTTCACCGCCACCATTTGTTTTATATTACTGTCTAATAATTTGGTGCTAAATAATAGTGCCTACGAATGCTCAGGAAGAAATAACAAATTTATATCCGATTTATACAAAGACAAACATATAAAAACATAAAGGAAATTGAAAATTTGTTCAAATAAACTTGCAACTAGTTTTACTTAATTATGACTCAAATAATCTAGTAAAGAAAGAAGAGATTTTTTACTTATGTATTAGTAGATTTTTTGAGACTTTGTGACAATATTGATAGGGCTTCACACGAGACGAGATAGGGCGAGAGTTTCAAAAATCTCGTCTCGCTCTCGTTTGTTGTGTGAAAAATTACTATCGTCTCAGTCTCGCTCTCGCTCTAGGAAGCGTTAGTCTCGTCTCGCTCTCGCTATCGTAACCGTTAGTCTCGTCCCGCTCTCGCTGTCGCAACCGTTTCTCTCGTCTCGCTCTCGTTACTGTTTGTCTCGTCTCGTCTAATCTCGCCAAATATCGTTCTTGGTAGAACTTATTGTTAAGGTATTGCAAAACGAGGTAATCATTCATTTTATTGTAAACTAATCACTATCTTTTTACATAAATTTTCTATTTCGTTACTATTAATATCTTCTAATTTTGCTTTGATCCATCCACATGAAAATGTTGCGATAACTCACCATAAATGTCTGTTTACATAAACCTTCTATTTTGTTGACGATTTAAAATTAATAATAAAAACGAACATAATGTGAAATTGTCTATTTAATATTACGAAATCTACTATTTTAATTGTTATATAATGAAATGTAACTTGCCCGAGCCTGCAGTTCAAATTTATGCAAGAAAATATTACGGCTGCCCGTATTAGAATCAAAGATTGAAGAAGAAGTATGACCGGGATCAGAAACGAGACTCTCGTGTCTCGCGAGAGCGAGACCACATACGTTCTCGCTGTTGCGAGAGTGAGACCACATGCGGTCTCGTCTCGTTCTCGTCTCGCTTTTACGAGACGAGACCAGACGAGACGAGAAAAATATCGTTCTTGTGTGAAGCCCTAATTATTGAGTAAAACTAGTTATAAGTTTGTTTTAAAAATACATTTGCATACATTCTGCATTTAATCAATTCATATAAAATACCAATATTGATAAAACCATACTACATTATAGATACATAATCGTATAAACTTAATAAAGTTGAAACACAGCCTGAATATATAAATATATTCAACCTTTCCGGAGCTGTATAACACAATTGAGTCTTTTTTGGACTACTAGAACAATTTGTTTTAAAAACTTGTTCTTTAAAGATCATGTCTTTCTAAGTAAGTGGTTTACAAATTATTATTCATAAAAAGCAAAGCTGCACTGAGGAGAGGTAAATCTTGAAACGCCTCTGCAAATGGCTATCCACTTAAGTTAATAGAAATACATGATCTTAAAAAACAATGTTATTTTTCTGGTTTTCGTTGAGTGCTACGAAGGTGGACTGAGAGCAAATAACTGCAAAGATTATCAAATTAAATATGTTGAAATCAGTTTTTGTCTAATCTAGTAAAGACATTTTCCTTCAATCGTTTCATATTTTTACATAATTCTATTAAGTCCCCTATGCCAGAGCTTCCCAAAGTGGTGGGCCGCGGCCCCCTAAGGTGCCGGGGCTTACTCCCAAGGGGGCCGAGAATATAACACATAAATATATCTTCGTCAATTAAAAATTTAAAATTTAAAAAATTAAACTGTCAAATATGCACATACTTGAATTAAAATTATAAACTCCGTTAAAATATTGAAATTACGACGAATGATGTGATAGGAATAATGACGAGCTTATGATATTTCTTCTAGAAAAGAAACCAGATTTAGCTGCCTGATTTCTAATGATTTTTTTTTTTAAAGCTAATGAACTAAATCTTTCTCTTCAGAGAAAAAGTACTAATTTACTGATTCTTAACAATAAACTACAAGGCTTTCAAAAAAATTGTCCGTACGGTCCAAGAGCTTTGGACAAAGAAGCACAAACATGTTTATTTCTTTGCATGAATTTCTCGAAGAAAATAACAAAATAATGTCGTTGTCAACAGAACTTATATATCGTAATAGCCTATTAAAGGACGAGTTTAGTAAGAGCGTTTTTTTCAGCGGGCGTCCAAGTTAAACTTGGACGCGTGTTTTGTGAATGACGATGAAACGACGAGCGTAGCGAGGAGTTTTCGAAACTTGGACGCGTGCTGAAAAATCGCGCTTACTGAACTCGTCCTTTAAAATACTATTTTATATTTTCCGTCTGTAATGCTGAATTTCAGTGCCAACCTTGAAAAAATTAACTCATAACAGCACTCGGCGATCCATAACCGTACGCATATGAGTGCTGTTATGAGTCCATTACAGACGAAAAATAGAAAAATCATTTAACAGAATCAATTAACTTCTTTGAAAAGTAGTATACATATATATGTATACACAAAACAATTTTTTTACGTTAACGATAACCCAATTCTAAAAAAAAATAGGGGTTTATCGATATGAGTTTCTATATGAGTCTATATTAGTTTATGACGTGGGAACAACACATCGATTACGTTGCGTCGCCGTTGACAAACTGCTGTTATTGCATATTTCAGGTCAGAAATGTTGTACATTTGGAAACATTGCTATTATATTACTACGCATCTGTAGGCTCTGTACTTAATTAGGGTATCCTTTTCAATTTAAAAGAGAATAGTTAGAACTGTAGTCACTGTGCTATTTACCGAGACGTGTAAACCATTATTTCTTAGATACAGAATCTTACAATATATAGTATGTATATACTAAACTGTGTATGTTATTTTAAACGAGACCTGGAAGAGTTTGTGAGGTTTGGAGATGTCAACTAATATACAACGCGTAATTCAGATAAGTAATTTCAAATTTCATTGCGTACCAAATTTCAGTACCTCTCAGATAGGGATAGGGTGTCAATAGGGTGACACTAAGGCTATAGGCAATTATAATAAATTTAAAACCACCGTCAAAGAATGATTCTCAAGATACCTAAGTACTCTGAATGATTTGTTTTAATACTGTTTAACAAACGTATGTTATGTGATATAAATGTTAAATCTAATAGGTGATGTGTATTGTTATGTAATGACGTTAATTAGCAACACTTGTCATTTGCTATATCACTATTGTAATCCTAAACAAGAAATATATAAATACAAATAATGGCTAAATAATATTCCATAAAACCGTACAATATTAAATAAGATGGTATAAGATTTTAGAAGATTATATCAGACCTAGAATGATAAAACTATATTAAAACTAGTCAGATAAGAAGTTTGTTAACCGCAAACGATAAAAAATAAAGTAATCAAATGAAGCCTAGAGTTAGAATAATGTAGCCTAACAATAAGTTCCGTTTTAGTTTTATCTACACTTGATGAGGAACTATACTATTCTTCTTTAGTATTTTTGGATAGACTGAATTCTATTAGCTGGTAAATTAATCTTGCATTTTCAAAAGATTTCTTTTTAGATTTTTCGAAACAAATATTTAAGTATTTTATCTAAACAGGGCCACGTTATTACTTTAAAGCAAATAATAGACTATATTAGACAACTTTTGAGGTGCCATTTCCATTTTTGAGTCTTTTTTAAGATTTGTCTAGACAAATTTAAATATATTATATCAATCTTTCCAGACACCTTATTTTGTCTAGAAAGGACAATAGAATCCATAATATGTTTTTCACTTGTCTAAAGGTCGTCTCTAGCAATGTCTTCTTTAAATGCCTTCTTTAGTAACAAAATTGTGTCTATATATTGTGTTAAAAAAGTTATTAAAATGATTTTAAAATAAATAAAGTTGAAATTATTGCAAAAACTATTATTTTCTTGTTAAAGCTTAGTAATAAATTTGTTTGTTTGGGAAAGTTTGGAAAACACAGTCGGTGTGTTACAGAACAATAATTTTCTTCCAAAAAAGTATAAAAATAAGGAAGCGTGCTGGATTGTGTCGTAGTGGAGTAAATTCTAGTTTTATTAAGGGTATTTTATTAGGATTTGGTTTTCAAAACTAAGGTAGTAAACTTAAACCGGAGACTAAAGCGTTGGACTGTTCAAAGTTTTTAACAATTTTTCGAATGTTAGGTAAGGAAGAACTAAGTGATTAAATCTAATTTTTTCTCGGTAAAGTTTTTTCGTTGTTTGTCGAAGTTTTGGACTATTTTATACGCTTTAAGGGAACGATATTGAGTTTAAAGGCAGACAATAGAATTTTCGCATTTGAAATTTAAATTTGCTCGAAATTTGTTCGGAAGGTTTAGACAGATGAACTTCTTAAACAAATTAAGATATTCAAGGAAGGAAAAAGAAAAACTTTCGCAACTTTTCCCACCCCGCGATTGTTCCGATTTGTCACGCCCTACTACACAAAAATATATATCAAGGATAATTCGGTAAAACCGAAGATTACATCGAAGTTTCGAAAATTAAAAACTAAAATTGTATTAATAATCATGTAATATTTTATTTAAATAAATAATTGTTGGGAACTAATTATAAAAGTTTTTAATATCTAAAAGCTAATGTTTGCCTCGCGATTTTTTTAACATCCTGGCGTCGGGCCAGAAGAAAAAACTTGGGTGGGAGAAAACTTAGTGCTGCGAGTTTCCACTTTAAAAATAAATAATTTGCAAACGACGCGGAGCCATCCGTAACGAATCGTTATATGAATGCAAAGTTATATTTTTTATTTTATTTAAAGCTCGAATCTATCCCTTTTCTTATAACATTGTGTCCCACCGCGCGTAATAAATAATAGTTTTCTTGTCGCTTTAAATAATTACATCCCCCATGTCACATGCATACAGACCATACCTAGTCCACGAAATGCAGCTATATTCCGGTGCCTAGGCTCCGGAGATGAGTCGACAGGGCGGCTCCGGGTACGGGAATATCGATCTGCAGAGTTGCCGCCCTGCTGCCCCACTGCTGCCACACACATACACACTGACAACTTACATAAAACACATCACGTTCATACACCAACACACACCCACAATAGAAGGTACACTGTGCCCATTGTTAACTTAACGAGCACACTTAATAAATATATATTCGCAATGGTTTTTCTCGAATAGTCTCACAAAGGTAGAAACTGGAAAATAATTTTATATCTTTGCGCACAAAAAAAAACGTTTAAACTTGCAAAGTTTGATTTTAATTGAGCAATTATGCCGTGCTTTCCCCTTTTGATTGGACAAATTTATTGCATGGAAAATTATAACGATTGTACGCTATACATTTTAAATAAAATATTTATTTTTCCGAAAAAAAAAAATCCGCATTTTAGTAATTAATAACTAATTACGCGTTTAATAATAATTATTTTTGTAATATTAATTATCCATCCTAAATTAATAATACAATCTGTATTGATTTGTTTCTACTAGACTGTTTAAACATTTATATTCTTGTTTTGTCTTCTTCCTTTTTTTTCTTAAGTTTTAAAGATCAATAACTTAAATTGAATAAACCTTACATTCTTTTATTATTCGAAAAATCATCTGAATATGAAGATCTTGTCTAATACTAGCCACGTCCTGCATATCATAATATACTAGTACTGCATAGCGTAATATTACATTATCTATTCATATCGTTAGTTATCTTTAGTTATAACTAGACGCCTCTATCCTTGTCGACCAGATTTGTTTATTTTGTCTACGCTACATTAGTCTAGTTTTGTATCGTTTTGCCTAGTCTCGTTAAGCTTTATATCAACCATCATTGGTCTAGCCTGACATAATCCAAGGCTGTTACAATGGTTGTTGCCACTATTAATTATATGATGGTTGCAACCGATACTACATATTGAAAAATTTAATTATCACTAGATAGTTTCCACTAATTACCACTTATAAAATTGGTAGTAAATTTTTCAATTTAAACCATAAGACAATTCACATACCACAATTAACATTTTATTCCATTAAAAATGTATTTAATGAAGAATAACTTTAGCTAATATTATAGTATATTG
Source organism: Phosphuga atrata (assembly GCA_944588485.1). Taxonomy (NCBI): domain Eukaryota; kingdom Metazoa; phylum Arthropoda; class Insecta; order Coleoptera; family Silphidae; genus Phosphuga; species Phosphuga atrata. Next base: position 34,417,803 of record OX155901.1, read on the forward strand.
AAAAATAAGGTCTACCATATTATACAGTATCGGTTGGATTGGACAAGTTATATCTATATAAAAGTATCAGTTTTGTCTAATCCATTTTGGTCTGTGCCTTTTTGGTTTCTTTTCATTATAACTTGTCTGATCTTATCTAATCTTACATAGTCCGCTCCCATGCAATAATTCTATTAACAATAGCCTTGTATGATCTTGTCTGGTTCTGTCTAGCGCTGTCTGGTATTTCCGGTCCAGTCTGGTCTTGTATGGTCGTATCTGCTCTTGACTAGTCTTGTCTGGATTTGTCTGGTCTTTTCTGGTAGTGTCTGGTTTTGTCTGGTCTTGTCTGGTCTTGTCTGCTTTTCTATGGTATTGTTTGGTCTTGCCTGGTATTTTCTACTCTTGTCTGGTCTCGCCTGGTCTTTTCAGGTCTTGTAAGGTCTTTTTTGGTCTTGTCTGGCTTTCTATGGTCTTGTCTGATCTTGTATGGTCTTGTATGGTCTTGTCTGGTCTTGTCTGGTCATGTCTGGTCTTGTCTGGTATTGCTTGATCTTGTCTGGTTATGTCTGGGCTTGTCTGGTCCTGTCTGGTCTTGTCCAGTCTTATACGGTATTGTCGGGTCTTCTCTGCTCGTGTCTGGTCTTGCCTGATCTGGAATGATCTTGTGTCGTTTTTCCTGCTCTTGTCTGGTGTTCTCTGGTGTTGTCTGATCTTGTTCGGGTTTGTCTGGTCTTTTCTGTTGTTGTCTGGTATTGTCTGCTCGTGTCTAGTCTTGTCTGGTCTTTTCTGGTTTTGCCTGGTCTTGTCTGGTCTTGCTTCGTCTTGCTTGGTCTTGTCTGGACTTTTCTGGTCTTGTCTGGTCGTGTAGGGTCTTGTCTGGTCTTGTCTGGTCTTGTCTGGTCTTGTCTGGTCTTGTCTGGTCTTGTCTGGTCTTGTCTGGTCTTGTCTGGTCTTGTCTGGTCTTGTCTGGTCTTGTCTGGTCTTGTCTGGTCTTGTCTGGTCTTGTCTGGTCTTGTCTGGTCTTGTCTGGTCATGTCTGTTCTTGTCTGGTCTTGTCGGGTCTTGTCTGGTCATGTCTGGCCTTGTCTGGCCTTGTCTGGTCTTGTCTGGTCTTGACTAGTCTTCTCTGCTTGTGTCTGATCTTGTCTGGTCTGGTCTGATCTTGTCACGTTTCGTCTGGTCCTACCTGCTCTTGTTCGTCTAGTCTGGTCTAGTCTGAACGAGATTGGTCTAGTCTCGTCTAGTTCCTTATAGTCCGGTCTAGTCCAAGCTAGTCGGGTCGAATCTGGTCTAGTTAGGTCTGGTGTGGTCTGGCCTGGTGAGGTCTGGTTTGGTCTGTTTTGGTCTGGTCTGGTCCAATCTGGTCTAGTCTAGTCTCTTCTGGTCCAGTCTGGTCTAGTCTAGTCTAGTCTGGTCTAGTCTAGTGTATTCCAGCCTTGTCTGGTTTTGAATGATCTTTCTTGGTCTCTTCTTTATCTAATCTCGTCTAGTCTGGTTTAGTCTGATATAGTCTTAAATAGTCTGGTCTAGCCTGGAGTAGTCAGGTCATGTCTGGTCTCCTCTGAACCTGCCTTCTCCTTTCTGGTCGTGTCTGGTCATGTCTGCTCTCGTCTGCTCTTATCTGCTCTTTTCTGCTCTCGACTGTTCTTATCTGCTCTTTTCTGCCGCTGATAAATAGTGTTGATATATACTGTCTTAAATCCTTAAAAAAATGCATATGTAGGCAGCACACATTTTGTGGAAACTTTAAAAATATGAGAAAACCCATCTCTAAAACTTCTTAGACCGGCTCAAATAACAAAGCTGTCTAACATATTAATAACACGCTCCAGACCGGACGAAACCTACACTGGGGTGAAAGACGAGGGCCAGACGAATCTATATCATGTGAATGCGAGTGGGCGGACGGACAAAAAGCGAACAAATTAGACTAGACGGTTTGAAGCCAAGTGTAGTCGACATTACATTACATGTAGACAGAAACAAAAAAAACTATGGGTGGTGAAATTGTGACTTATGGGGTGTAAATAGTAGAGGTAACTAGAGAGAGAAATTGAGATTGATAAATTAATAGTTGGAAGGATTTTTAGTTAAGGTTGTTGTTACACACGGTTTTATATGGGATAACGAGTTAAAGTTTTTTTGGAGGTTTTTGAAGTGAGAGATTTTGTGTGATATTAGTGGCAATCGTGTAATTTAAAAGGGAAATCTAGTTTTGTCGCCTATGGTATATTTTAAATGAGGACTGCATAGTTCAAATATTACGACCGAAATGTCATCGGATAATACAAGCTGGCATAAACGCAAGTGTGCAATTTGAATAGGAAATATATTCGAATATATTACAAAACGAGATTTTCATCTATTTGGCGTATATTGAGAACCCATGAAGGTTTTTATTACATCTTAATTCGTTTCTTATTTGGAATATAAGAATGGGGAAGGAAGTGGTAAGAATTTTATGCTTGCGTAATATATATATATATATATATATATATATATATATATATATATATATATATATATATATATATATATATATATATAAAGGGCGAAGGGAAAAGGAGTATTTCGGTTTTTATGGCGGCTTAAACACGGTCAGCATTGGAAATTCAGATTAGATCTAATCTGAAGCGAAGAAACCGGGGCTTTGTGGGAGCCGCACAAAAAAAACCAAATTGTCAAAAAAAATAATTGATTCAAAACCATCGATTATTTTTTTTGCAGAATTTTATGTATTTGCAGATTCGCTGAATAAAAAAGCTGTCTGGTAGACGTAATAACCCTTGTTATTATTACTTTTTGCGCTATACATCCCCGTTCTGTTTGAACGAAATTTCAGCGGCAATAAAATCATTAGACCGATTTTTTACCGTCGAATCACAAAAACGAAATTAAAAAAAAACTTGCGATAGGCGAACAAAATTGTACTTAATCATCTCGCGTCTCCACCGACGTAAAAACACCGAATCGATCGCGAAATTAAAATACTTAATTAAAACTCCGATACCTGAATGAAGATACAAAGTTTAATTAAAACGTTAACCGGCGAAATTTAAACTATCATTAAAATTCTATCGAATACTATTTTTCAACTTTTATTGAATTATTAATATTAGTTTTCTATTAAGAACTGAGCAGTTCCGACTTGTTTTCCTAAGACTGTGTAGATTTGAAACTGTTGAAAACTAATTAACATTTATCTGGAAAACTTTTAAAAATATTTTATCACCTACTGAATTTTCTGCTAAACCTAAACTTAGCTTATTTAGTTTAAGAATAATTTATACTACATACTACAAAATATACTACAAAATCATCTCATCTGGTCAACAGAAATAGACAAGGTGCAGCAGGAAGAGACTATACTAGACAGACAAAATTAGATTGACATAAGAATAAACAAGCCAGGCTAGACAGACAAGTTTCGTAATTTCAGTCCACATTCTTCTGTCAATCTAGTCTTTTCTTTCTAGACCTTTATCTGTTTGGGTTTTATTAGTAGAAACTTTGTATCTATAGTCTTGTTCATCTAATATTCGTTGTTAAATTTTATCTGTGTGGTCTGTGTGGTCTATCTTCTATTCGAGATCTTCTTTACAGTATTTATTGTTCAGTATTTACTGTTTACTATTGCCTGCTTACTATTGTCTGTCTATTCTTAGCAGTGTTATCTAATTTGACTGATGTTAAGTCCAGGCATTTCTGTCGTTGACAGAGTAGACCTGTTAAACTAGTTTTGTTTGTGTAGTCCTGTCTGTATTGTTTTCACTGCCACACGAAACAAATAATTTTGCATAATCTAAATTAATTGTTAAAGGATAATCTTATGCAGTGTTCTAAAATATGGCATTGCATGTTGGCAAATGTAGCGAAAATAAAATTTTGACATGGAAAAACTAATTTTAAATAACTACAGAAAAATGAAAAGCTCTTCCGTTTGTTGGTTACAGATTTTCCAAAGAAATCAATTTTATAAATAGAGAAGAGAAAAAGGACATTTTTATTCCATCTGGACTTTTATCGGTTATTGTTGACTTTCAATTCAATCTTTCTTCCTCCGTCGCTCCGCCGGTGACGCGCTGTGCACTTTGATACTTCCCAGTTTGTTTACAACCCGACGGCTCTCATAAATACCAGGGTAGAGTTTTCGATAAATGTCTCGATGCGCACCGAATTGTTACATCCAAATCTCAGACGTGAAAACAAACTTTATAGTCCCCATAAAATTATTACCTCTCTTCCCTTTACGTATGTACATATTTTCATCTCACACTATCTATTTCATGCCCCACAAAACATCCTACACAAAAAAATGTTTATTTTATTTGAGCTCAACCCTACGAGGAATACAAAGAAATAAATAAATTTTCTACGAACACAAAGGAAGAAATGTGTTATTACAGAATAAATTAACACATTATATCGCAGAATATATAACTAAAACCAATATTTCAAACACAATAACTTTATATAATCTAGATTTAATATAGAACCTATTGATTTAATAAACCAAATTTTCGTTTGATATTCGAGAGAGAGTCTTGTTTCATGAATGCAGGTTGTAATTTTGTAATATCAATGGAGATCGACTTGTTCGGCACTAATTGGACTTCACCTTGAGCACACGCTGGATTATTAAGGTTGACGTGCTCGCCTGTCTTATTATTATTGCTGCAACCCTTTTGGTGTTTACATTTCCAAGTTCACTAATACCCGACTCGTGTGTCAAATCAATGGAACACAAATTCTGTTCGTATCAACGAAAATTTGCGCTGGGGGAGGAATACGTGTCGCAAATCTCCCTTTATGTATTGAAATCTTCTTTGAAACTTCGCTTTGGAAATAAATATAGGAAGAATAAAGAGATTTGAGAGTGATTTTATTAATTAAAAATGTTTTAAACTAATTCAAATTTCCTTGGCCTGAGTTATAAATTATATGTTGCTCAGTTGATTTTTTCAGAGTTGTGATAAAAATCTGTTTAAATATTTTCATACGATACAAGTTGGAAAAAAAACTGCAAAGAAATGTCGGCGACATATTTTCCTTGTATAAACGGAAGCCGGAAGCACGTATACAGTAAACATAAAACATTTTTTTTCGCGTGAGATATACCCGAGGTAATTTATTGCCTGCCCATTCGATGTTTCCACCTAATATCAACTTAATCGCGTCCCTTTCTTTCCCCTTCCAGCTTTTCCAGTCGAACGTTTAATAATATGCACCCTGTATACACACACGGCGTTTTAGTTTAAATAACAGAGACCAAGAGCAAAATCTAATATGGGATATTACAAAAGCATGAAAAAATCTCATAATATTTGACACTTACATACTATACGTCCTCATGAAAATCCTTTATACCTTTACACACACGAGTTATGTGAAGCTTTTTTATAGATCTCGTCGTACCAAAAATGTTACTTTCCCCCTTTAATCTTTACAACTAAAATATACCTTTTCATGATTTACGGCAGACTGTAAGCTTTAAATAAACCAAATCAACAACTTGTATGCGTTGTTACAAAGTCTTTCTCGTCGCTTTTTGAGTTTAAAATATCAATATCGACCCTTTAGAACAGTGATTCTCAGTGATTCCGCGGCACTTTTATATGCCGCCAAATTCTTGATGTGTGCCGTCAAATTTTAAAAGTGCAAACAAAAATTATTTGGTATGTACTCTGATACAGCTTTACTACAGTTTTACTACAAATCTGGGGCTTGGTAAAGAATACGTTTTTTTTTGGAAACTTAGTGTTGCGGACTTTTTACCTGGTGTAACTGTTGTTATACGTCTTTGGAACTCTTTAAAAACTCTTTTTTCTTTTAAAAAAATAATAATCGTGGCAACGTCAGACTATTTGCAACGCCTCCGCCATTTGCTACTCTGAAAATGTCAATTTTTAACAACAAAAACACGAATATTTATTGAACCAGGCAACGCAAAAGTTTATTTTACTTTCCGATCTTAGTTAAAGAGTGCCAAAGACGATTAACAACAGTTAAACTAGGTAAAAAGTCCGCAACACTAAGTTTCAAAAAAACCCGCGATCTTTACCATGCCCCAAATCTGGATTAAACCCAGACAAAACTATTTATTGGCAGAGTTTTCTGCTAAAGCGTAGCTCGTTGCATGTAAGCCGTGGCAGAAATTAGATAAAAAGACAATATTTTACAGATTTCACTGGTTTTAACCTAGGTCGGATCAAAGGTTAAATTGGGTAATATTAGAACAGATACATCCAGACAATATAACGCGCGGTGGCACGACCTCTCGAAGCAAAATAAGAAAAAATAATTATAACAATTTACCTTGCGACTTGCCCGCCCATCTTTTTCTTGAATTTAAGGTTAAAATTAAGTTTAAACTCGCGAATTTAAATTGAATTTATCAATCCGCTCGTTAAACCTTAATTTTATACCCTTGCATAATAAACAACCATTAAACTCATTTTATTGTTAGTGTGCCGCCAAATTTTGATGTTGTTGTAAGTGTACCGCAAGAGAAAAAAGGTTGAGAATCACTGCTTTAGATAAACCAATACTAAGAAACTAGTTAATGGCTAATAATGTGTTAAATCTAGTTTACAGTTTAGACTATTTGCTTTTTATGTAGAAAATTTGTAATTGTAAGGTTTCTAGTTTTAGACGTGAATTAATTTAGTTAATAGATAGCTGATATAATGGGTTTAGTGATGGTGGTCGTTTTGGAGATGGACAAAGAGGTCGGGTCAGCGGGTTTGCATTGTTGCAGAGCTCGCGGATGGGTTAAATGCGATAATTAGTGAATGGATTAGTTGCCCTCTGCGCTGGATAGTTCTGTTCGATTGCCCTTGGCGGAGGGAAGCCGTCGGTTTTTCCATAGGCATAACAAGAAATTAAATCGAATTTCTGAACGGTCCGCCGAAGATAAATTCGGTTCGAAATTGGGGTGGGTAATAGGCCGAAATTGAGGTGTAATGGAGATTTATGGTAAATAGTTTTGGCGCGGGAAAATTGAATAATTAACGAATAATCAGGTGAACGATAAACGACGTTCAGTTCCGTTCTAAATTGTTGTCAACAAACATCATCCAAACCACTTAATGAATGAAATTCAATGATTCAAGAGAATATTTCAAATATAAATTAATCTTTCAAATACAATAGTGAACGAATTGAAATAATCGTTCTAGGCAGAAAAACCTACACAGGCTATACCTGTTACTGAATATATAGACAAGGCTTCTGATGCACTGAATTAAACACACGTTACTGTAGTGTACTGAAAACTGTTATGATGGCCCATTTGTCCGGTTCCTGAACGCACAATGTTATTAGTGATAATTAGACATCGGCTTATATGCACTATCAACATGCCAAAATATGCATGTAAATATGCACTAAAAATGGGTGAAATATGCACAAAAAATGGGCGAAATATGCATAAAATATACACAATCAAAATACTATTTATTATTGGAATTTACTTATTTTTTACAATATACAGTTGTAGTTCTTGTGACAATATACAATTAAATATTTTTTTCTATTTTGCGTCTGTAATGGACTCATAACAGCACTCATATGCGTGCGGTTATGGCTCACCGAGTGCTGTTATGAATTTTTTCAAGGTTGGCACTGAAATTCAGAGCTGTCGGTGTCAAATTTTCGGCGAGATAGTTTTTAGGTTATGTGATGTGTGGAAATGGCAAATACACAAATTTAATTAATTAATGGTAATAACAGCACTCGGCGAGCTATAACCGCACGCATATGAGTGCTGTTATGAGTCCATTACACACGCAAAATAAAAAAAAATAATTGAATATTGTCACAAGAACTACAACTGTATATTGTAAAAATAAGTAAATTCCAATAATAAATAGTAGGAGTATTTTTATTTTGCAGAATTTTATGCATATTTCGCCAATTGTTTGTGCATATTTCACCCAATTTTTAGTGCATATTTCATTACAGGCCCAAAATAGTATATTAAAGGACGAGTTCAGTAAGCGCGATTTTTCAGCACGCGTCCAAGTTAAGGTTTTTAAACCTAAACTTGGACGCGTGCTGAAAATTCGCGCTTACTGAACTCGTCCTTTATCCTTTAATATACTATTCGATTTTCTAGAGCAATCTTGTGACGTTTGTCACTTAATATTAATTTGTAGGCTGAAAATGACGTTACGCCAACTGACGTTACTGGACAGAACTTTAAATTTGGCGTCATTTCTGCAAAAACCTCTTCAGGCAGAGTTTGGCTGGTGCCTTTAATAAATGCATTTACTTTCTTTATTCCTTCAAGACCTGGGTTTTTATAGAGAACAGCATTTAATTTGCCTTGAACTTAGAAATTCTTCGTTGCTCTGTTAAATCATTTTTTGCAATATTTCCAAGGGCTAGCAAAAAGGAAGGTTTTTAGTTTCTAGAGTCTCAATTGCGTCGCGAATATTGCTGAAATGTGTTACAATTAGAGTAATATTTTGTTTGATTATTGAAAGAGCCTGAAATGCCAGCTGGCTTGAATTAATAGACCTTTCATAGTTGAAATTTTCTTTTGCGCATGTGTCAATTTCTTTAAAGAATACGTGATTTAAGCTATACGTGAAAACGTATCCGAACTTTTTGACCTATAACTAAATATGTGCACGAAACTTTCATATTCCCGCCTTTTAAACTTGTAACTTTTCGAAAAAGGTCGCTTCTGAACTGTGAAACTGACCAACTACTTCTTTTATGGCCTCAAAATTCTAAGCATAAAACAATACAGCTTTTCGACCATGTTCCTCACCGCGTTAATATTGGTTCTGGAGGTTGTGCTAGATTTGGTGGTCGCTCTTTATATTTTTGTACGCGCGATGGTGCTTTTGAAAACACTTTCTTTGTAGAAGAAATCAATTTATTGACTAGTGCAAGCCAGTAGTCGGGTTGCCCAGTGTGAGGTGCACGCATGGCACGTCACTGGATGCGACCTGCCACCGTTCCCGACTAATACAATAGTTTATTACTTGACAAGAGTTGTAAGAAGCATATTACGTACGACCCGCGTAGCGGGGATGGCGTGATTCCGCGAGTACGAAATTGCCTTACAACTCGAGTTATGTACTATACTTTAGCTACGACCACACTAATTTGTTTCTGTTTAATAAGAAATGGTTTAAATTGGTTTAAATTTTAAATCTAAATTTTAAAGTTAAAATTGTGGCACGGGGTGCGCTGAACGTATGAGCACATAGTAGCAGCACTCAACCAATCAACGAATCGTAAACCAAACGCACGTGTGCGTTATCAATCATAACTTATCATTAATCGCGGACTGTTACATACGTGTGTGTCTTTACATAGTCCACGAACTGTACAATAATGGGCATTTACAATAGTTTTTGGGATTGTTGAGTTTGGTTTAAGATTTATATATTAAAAATGAAACACTTTTGTCTTTTCTTCAAAAATTATATTTATAATATAAATGTAATATAAATGTATACATGTCGTTAACAAAGTTAATAACTCAGTATAACTCTGTTCATATCAGTCATATCAGTTATACTGATGAGGTTAACTTTGTTAACGAAATATATACATTTATATTACATTTATATTATAAATATTATTTTTTGAAGAAAAGACAAAAGTGTTTAATTTTTAATTTACAATAGTGGTCGTAGATAAAACATTTAACTTCTAAAATAAGCACTATGAATAAAAAAGTACTAAAATATGCAATAATGCTAAAAAAATGGCGTTTTATGCATTTGCATATGCAAACATGCAAATGCATATAATCCGATATCTAGTGATAATAGTCTAGTCAGCTGGTCGCAGACGAGACTTTCTCAGCTCCCATCCATCAAGGTGCAAAGACGTCCTACTCACAGTTCTATAGTCAGTTAAAATATAGCTTTTCACTTGTAATAGATATCATTTACATACCTCACATATTCGCGATGAGGATACAAATTCCCGATATAAAGAGGATGGAAAAAGATTAAAGTTGTGAATAAATGTCGCACCTTGTGGACAGAAAGTGAGTAAAAAAAAATTGCAAAAGTTATGAAAAAATGTTGAGTCAAGTGTCATAAATAGTTTAACTTATAAATTAAAAATTAAAATCGAGGTATATAATTAGTGGTGTTGAAAAAGTTAATTATATACGAGTGCAGCTTATATCTTTGTGCGTAGTAATGTTAAGCGTAAGAGTGGTGTCTAATAGCTTTGAAGTCTGCCTCATTAACATCCGCTCAGAGTAATTATAGTCGGCTTCATAACGAAGATTGTATTTGCTTTTCAAAAGTTTAACAAATACTCAATTGGAAGACCCTTCACTGTTTATAGTGATACTGAACCATTAAAAATCTTATTTCCCCAGAATATGAAAGTTCCAATTTTTGCGTCATCTAGATTAGTTTGGTGGTCTATTATTCTGTCAGCTTATAACTTTGACATTGTTTTTAAGAATGGAACTTCAAACTTTGGAATTTCCTGAAGCGGAGAGATGGTCTAGTTTACCATCTGCACTACCCGTAAATGTACCTGAATGTGATTTTATCTATTTATCCACTCATATTGTTGTATTTTCTGAAATAAAATCAAGTACAGATTGTAGATTGTAGATATGGTGGTGACGACTTGTACTGCGACCTTTATAGATCCTCCTCTAATCCTGATTCGCCTCTTCTAATCCTGATTCCCTTAGGAATTTCAGGATCTGGGTGGGATTCAAGGCCTGCAGCACCTCTGTGTTCAAGCAGTGAGCCCAAGGTACATCAGTCTCCTGCGGAGTAATAGTCCGCAGTCTTTGATCAGATGTATGGGGGTTTCCTCTGCTGAGCCACAGAATCTGCATCCGTCATCCTCCTCTAGGCCTAGGACCTTGAGTCTCTAGTCTTGTCTGTCTAGTCTTGTCTGTCTAGTCTTGTCTGTCTAGTCTTGTCTGTCTAGTCTTGTCTGTCTAGTCTTGTCTGTCTAGTCTTGTCTGTCTAGTCTTGTCTGTCTAGTCTTGTCTGTCTAGTCTTGTCTGTCTAGTCTTGTCTGTCTAGTCTTGTCTGTCTAGTCTTGTCTGTCTAGTCTTGTCTGTCTAGTCTTGTCTGTCTAGTCTTGTCTGTCTAGTCTTGTCTGTCTAGTCTTGTCTGTCTAGTCTTGTCTGTCTAGTCTTGTCTGTCTAGTCTTGTCTGTCTAGTCTTGTCTGTCTAGTCTTGTCTGTCTAGTCTTGTCTGTCTAGTCTTGTCTGTCTAGTCTTGTCTGTCTAGTCTTGTCTGTCTAGTCTTGTCTGACTAGTCTTGTCTGTCTAGTCTTGTCTGTCTAGTCTTGTCTGTCTAGTCTTGTCTGTCTAGTCTTGTCTGTCTAGTCTTGTCTGTCTAGTCTTGTCTGTCTAGTCTTGTCTGTCTAGTCTTGTCTGTCTAGTCTTGTCTGTCTAGTCTTGTCTGTCTAGTCTTGTCTGTCTAGTCTTGTCTGTCTAGTCTTGTCTGTCTAGTCTTGTCTGTCTAGTCTTGTCTGTCTAGTCTTGTCTGTCTAGTCTTGTCTGTCTAGTCTTGTCTGTCTAGTCTTGTCTGTCTAGTCTTGTCTGTCTAGTCTTGTCTGTCTAGTCTTGTCTGTCTAGTCTTGTCTGTCTAGTCTTGTCTGTCTAGTCTTGTCTGTCTAGTCTTGTCCGTCTAGTCTTATCTGTCTAGTCTTGTCTGTCTAGTCTTGTCTGTCTAGTCTTGTCTGTCTAGTGTTGTCTGTCTAGTCTTGTTTGTCTAGTCTTGTCTGTCTAGTCTTGTCTGTCTAGTCTTGTCTGTCTAGTCTTGTCTGTCTAGTCTTGTCTGTCTAGTCTTGTCTGTCTAGTCTTGTCTGTCTAGTCTTGTCTGTCTAGTCTTGTCTGTCTAGTCTTGTCTGTCTAGTCTTGTCTGTCTAGTCTTGTCTGTCTAGTCTTGTCTGTCTAGTCTTGTCTGTCTAGTCTTGTCTGTCTAGTCTTGTCTGTCTAGTCTTGTCTGTCTAGTCTTGTCTGTCTAGTCTTGTCTGTCTAGTCTTGTCTGTCTAGTCTTGTCTGTCTAGTCTTGTCTGTCTAGTCTTGTCTGTCTAGTCTTGTCTGTCTTGTCTTGTCTATCTAATCTTGTTTGTCTAGTATTGTCTCTCTAGTAGTTTCTTTCTAGCCTTGTCTGTCTAGTCTTGTCTGTCTAGTTTTGTCTGTCTAGTCTTGTCTGTCTAGTCTTGTCTGTTTAGTCTTGTTTGTCTAGTCTTGTCCGCTTAGTCTTGTCCGCCTAGTCTTGGCTGTCTAGATTTTTCTGTCTAATCTTGTCTGCCTAGTCTTATCTGTCTACTATTGCCTGTTTAGAATTGTCTGTCTGGTTTGGTTCGTCTAGTCATGTACATTTGTGTTTATTGATAGTATAGTGGTGTCATTTGCATAACTAGTCAACTTCGTAGTTTTGTTGAGCTGCGTATTGGGCAGATCATTAGCATAATGAGTGAGCAAGAGGGGTCCTAGGACCCCTAGGAAGAGATTCCAAGGTTTGTTGTAGTTGACTGTGATCTTCCGTCTGCTTTGTGTATCTCGACTATTTGTTTTCTCTTTGATAAGTAGGTAGAAATCTAATTTAATGGGATACATCTAATTCCATACTTTTGTGGTTTCTTTTTCAATATTTTGTGATCCACTGTGGTCGTATGCGTTTGATAAATCTAAGAGAATCCCGCATGGTATATAGCTACTTTCAATTTGGTCCTTTCTTTTATAAATTCGAAGAATGCTGTATCTGTGTTTCGGCCTTTTATTAATCCGTGTTCAAGATTGTTTAAAATCGTGAATTTTTTCGTAAATGTTGAGATTCTTTTGCAGATTAACTTTTCAATTATTATGGAAAAGGATTTTTCCACGCTAATTGGTTTAAAATTTTCGATTTTGTCAATATTCCCTTTTTATGTACAGGTACAATTTTTGAAAATTTGAGACACATGGGGAAGATTCCTTCCTGTATGGATTTACTATTTAAGTGTACGAGTGGTTCTATGACTTTAGGCATAACATGTTTTATTACTATCCTAGGTACTTAATCAGTTTTTTAGGTCCTTTAGTCTTGTCTCTCTAGTCTTGTCTGCCTAGTCCTGTCTGTCTAGTCTTGTTTGTCTAGTCTTGTCTGTTTAGTCTTGTCTGTCTAGTGTGTTCCGTCTGTCTTGTATTGTCTCTTTAGTTTTGTCTGTCTACTCTTGCCATTCTAGTATTGTCTGTCTAGTCTTGTTTGTCTAGTCTTGTCTGTCTAGTCTTTTCTATCTATGAGATAGCGATAGCGAAGCTGTATGAGAGCATGATTGGGGCATGATTAAATGAGGATTTTGAGAAAGTAGGGGGTCTCTCAGCGGAACAATATGGGTTTAGGGGCGGACGAACTACGGCGGACGCAATGATGCGCGTGATAGAGAGTGCAAGTGAAGCAAATTCTGGTCCACGGCGTGCCCGTAGGTATTGTGTGCTGGACACCCTGTATGTGAAAAATGCCTTCATTTGAAATGGTCCCATGGTTCGGAATCATGGAGGCATTGGAATTGTGATTGAGATATCTCCCTACCTACGAAAGTTGGTGGGCAGCTACTTGAATGAAAGGGAGATGGTGACTGCGGAGGGAAAGACCTTCCAGATGAATGTGGGTGTTCCACAGGGGTCGCTCCTTGGACCGATACTGTGGAACATATTTTATAACGAGGTGTTGAGAATGAGACGGCCAGACGGGGTTATACTCTTCTGGTACGCAGATGATATAGCGTTTGTCGCTGTGACAAGAACTGAAGAAGGATTGAAAGCGATAACGAACGAGGAAATAGGTGGAATTGCCCGGTGGATGGAGACAAAGGAGCTTGCCCTGGCACCTTATTGTAAACCTTGATGTAAAGGGGGGGCACGGCGTACAAACGGCGCGCCCGGCACAACGAGTGAATGGGGAAAATGGTTATGAAGTTATGCCAACTTTGTATTCCATCACGTTTTGCTCTGGTTTCTGGATGGGGGGGGGGCTTGAATGGTGGGGTTTTTTTGTGGGTCGCCCCATCTGATCAGCCCCACACTACCAATCGGCACGGATCGGGTGGTGTCTGTTTGCAGATTTTCACCTCCCAGCAAAAACGTGCAAAAAAAAGTCTTGTCTATCTAGTCTTGTTTGTCTAGGATTGTCGGTGTAGGCTTGTTTGTCTAGTCTAGTTTCTACACTTATATATCTAATTTAATCTCTGTATTGTTATCGGTTTAAACTTATCTGTCTAATCATGTATGTCTAGTATTCTTTGTTTTATCTCGAGGTTTACGCCAAGAAATACAACAAAATAACCATGTTATCTAACTTAGTTTCTAGTGTCATGTAATAAATTGTGTATAATGGTTAGGGTGAAATTGATTTTCCACAAACAATAATTGGAATGTTTGATGGGAAAAAAACTTTATTTTTATGAATCGATAAATTTGAATTGTTTTCGTGGAGATCGTTGGTCCATCGTAGGGGACCTTTGTGCGCGACTGATCAATGTTTTTCGCGATATTGTGCCGCGTAATTTATACCCTCCTATATCCGAACGTGCCAGAAATGATAAAATATTGACAAACAATTCTAAACGGTTCGATTCGACGCGTTTTGCGGTTTTCCACCGGGGCCGAAATGGAAACTGCACGGGCGCCCGTCCCCTGTACACGATTTTAATTATGGATTTCGACGGGCGCTGATAATTGAATCCGTTTTAAATGTTGGTTTAGAATTAACAGAACTATGCGAGGGGGATTATTATATTTTATACGCCGCGATAAATAAATTATTGTGTGACGTGAATAGTCTTTATATAGATGTTTGTGGACACAGCGCGTATAACGCGCCCAACTAATTTATCGAGGGATCTCATTTACATAAATACGTTTATCTAATACATTCGGATTATTTACTACAAATATTTAAACACCGGTTTATGTACCAATCCCTACATACTAATATCTTTTCAATAGTCTCTAATATTAATAAACCCATCATATATTAAGGGAAAGCAAATATGTAAATTTCCTAAAATTTAATTAATGTCTCATTAGTCTAATGTCTCATTAGTCTAATGTTTGATTAACAAAAAACTAAAAGCTGTATTGTAAGTTTCCTATATTTTTTTTGGTGACAAATTGCTGGAAAATTATAACAATGTACCGTAATATATCCAACCTCGCCAGTCATGCACGAGGCGTTCAAGTAAGTGCATTCCAATTTATAATTCAAAACAGCAAAGCTGCACTGATCTCGACACGCGTCTGCAGATAGTTATTCACTAAAGTTAAATGGAAAGAAAGGATCTTAAAAATATTGTTATTAATTTAGTACCCGTTTAGTGCCACGAAAGTGAAGTGAGGCTAGCAATAGTAGGAAAATATCTGTTAAATTCAACATCCTGCGTGGTACTAGCAAGGGAAGTAATTTCATCAGTATATTTGTTTTGTACTCTTAATATGACTCAATTTTATAGAGATACGATCAGGTTCAATATATTTATATATTCAGGCCATACTTCGCCATACAAGTTTAAAAGATGCAATTTTTATGTTTGGATTATTTCTATTTGTTTGACTACAAAAATGACATTTCGAAATTCTGTCTCGATATACAAGAAGAGTAGGATAATTTGTATGTTTTTTCTTATTTAAATAGAAAGCAGGAAACTTGCATGCATGCTTGATTTTATTTTTTTATTTTTTTTTAATATATTTGTCTACCGGTATGAAATGTACCATGACAAAACACTAAGAATATTTGAAAACTTTGTCAAATTCTTTGCATAAATGCAAATTTAACAGTTATGTAAAAATTTGATTATTCATAAAAAAAATTTAAGGACCATAACTATAACTTTCGACTTTAGAAGAATTTAAATTTAGAAAATTCAAATCCCAAATTAGCACCAAAACGGATGTTGCAACTTAAGTCAGTTTTTCTTGTCGAATAAATATTGTGATTTATGATTTATGCAGTTGATTAAATTTAGATATAAAGTCCGAGGTCTATCTCTCGCAGGAAATCTAAGCGGACAGTTTTAGACACCGCCGGAAAAATCACTATAATTTTTTCCACAGCCTGGCGGGACATATTCCAGAAGTAACGCAGAATCAAGAAAAACGATCGATAGCAGCGCAATTTATCAAACGAAACGAATAATATTCAACATAATTTTGACCCAGTTTTACTTAATAGTTTACACCCTTAGCAATAAACCCAAATCTATTAAATATTACGTCTGCTTTCCCTCAAATACTTTTTTATCCACACCCTAACCCATTTTGCCTTTTACATATATATTTTAATAAAACTTTTCTATTATCCACTCTTCCCACCTATTTTACACAACTTTTCCACATGAAAATTTTCCATTACCCGCCTGTTTTTTATTTTATCATCAATTTTTCCCTATGACTCCCTTTATTATCGGCCATAATCGTTAGAACGTATTCCCGACGGCGTCCCTATTTTGGTTAATGCCCGCGGTCACTCCGTAATAATTTCGCCGTGCGTAATAATTTACATTGCGTTCGCTTAATTTTATCGCAACAATAAAAAGGGCGAAGGGCCTCCGTTTCGTTAGCAAGGCCGCGCACGATTTTCAATCTCCCGAGAATTTTGCAATTATACTTAAGGTATCAACATCGAAATGTGCCTGTTAAGGGTAGTTAAGGATTTTGGATGTGTTGATGAATTAAAGCGTTTTATCTGCCTCCATCTAAATTTGAATATTTGGGGTTTGCCTGAAGGTTTTAGAAATTTTAATTAAGGTTTAATTAGATTTTCAAACGTATCACAAAAACTTAATTTTAACCATTTTCATTGTGATAGCAGTGCTGTAGGAATTCTAAAATTTAATACATTTTGAAAAATTGTGAAATATATTTTTCAAACTCTTATTTTAAATAAATACTACCCTCTTAAATTAATAATAAAAATACTCTCTATATAAGCAACTTGCTATTTCATTTCAAAGTAGTAATGTTAAATTACTACTAGGTACAAGTATGTAGTTCGAAAAATGTACACATTTGTCGGCATTTGTTACCTTCTTGGTTGGTAAATGTAAGTTCAACTTACATTTACCAACTATTTCCGGCAAATGTGTACATATACATAATGATGTTGGCAAATGTATAGAGGTTTTTAAAAACTCCTAATATTTATTTTTTTGGGTGTGATTAGGTCTCCTAAAGAATGAATTTAGAATTGCAATAAAAAAAGGAATTTATTATATAAGCGGAAAAAATTATAATGAATAGATATATAACGGATAAGGTATAAGGAACGCAATCTTATAATATTTTTTTAAATAAATTATGTTCAAGATATATTAATTGTTTTTATGTATAATAAAATAATATAAATTATTTCAAACACATTTTAACCGTAATATACAAGTATATTTCATTTATTTTGTACTTACTAACCTATATACGATGGAAAATGTGTACTTTTACCGGTAAAAGTACATATAAGAAGCTGAACACATATTTAAACTTACATTTGCCTTTCAAGTTGGTAAATGTATAGATAGATATACAGGTAAATGTTTACATTTGCCGATATTGTACTTTTACCGTAACAGTAATGCTTAAAGAAGTGGGCAAAATATACCATATAGACTTTTAGATTCCTTTTAAAAGTACTTACATTATTACATTGTTTTATGTATTGTGGTAATTTATTATAATCAGTCAACAAGACCTCATAAAATAAATATTTAAATTTTCTATTAGTTCTACAATATTCTACGTCAAAGTCTGTTGTGTTCCTTAGTGTATATTCATGTCTTTCACATAGGTAATCTTTTCATAGTTTGGCATTAAATTACATTTTGTTTTGTGTATTAGAACTGGGGTGTTGAAAACTATCAGCTGACCAATAGACATTACTTTTTGTACACGTAACAGAGTTAATAAGTGTATACATATTGCATTTAAGAATAGCTCGGAAACATCTGTTTTGTACCACTTGGAATGCTTTCACTTTATACGCAGGTAAATTATACGATATAGTACTGCAAAACATAACTTGTGGAAGAATCAATGATTTATTTAACAACAATTTTGTATACATAGTCAGATTCTTTCCTATTGTATATAAAAAGTGTATTTTCTTCGACACCTTATGTAAAACATAATTTGCATGTGAAAATTTAACTTATTGTCTAAGGCAGTGTTTTTAAACCTTTTTCATGTCGGACGAGCAATACGACAATAGCAATGAAATCGTCCCTATCTGAGTTAATAATTTAATTTCCCATAGAGGTAATATTTCCAATATATGTTTAAAATATAAGTTTCTAAAAAGATCAAAATAACCGTCCGCTTGAACTTCTAGTGAGAGTAGTGAAACAAAGACAAAGGAAATGCGTCTGTATGACGACAATTATTCAAAAGTCGGATTTACTGTGATTGAAAATAAACCACAGTGCTCTATTTACTTCGAAACTTTATCACGCGAAAGCATGAAGCCATCGAAACTAGTAGAACCTCAATACAAAACATCCAAATGAAAAAAACTCGGCTTTCACTCTAGCTTTTCGGGTGGCTAAAGCTAGAGAACCTCATACAATTGACGAAAATTTGATTTTAACAGCAGTTTTAGAAATAAGAGGTTTGGGAAACAAGAGGTAGAGAAGCTTAAATGTATACATCTCTTTGACAATACCATTCAGCGCAGAATTAGCGATATGGCGACTGACATTCGTGACGTAGTCATAGAAAAAATAAAATAAAGCACTTTTGTATCCCTGCAGTATGGTGAATCTACTGATATTGCGGGTTGTGAGCAGTTTGTAGCTTTGTGCGTTTTGAATCCAATGAGAGATTGATGGAAGAAATACTGTTTTGTAAAACTCAGTGCTTATTTCGCTGCCAGTTTCATTTTACTTAAAATTAGAGTAAGAGAGGTGTAAGAGAGGTTTCCGTATATATAAGTTTACATATCTACAGTGTCCTACAAAAATAACATTTTCAAGCATTGAAAACTCTTAACTTTGGTAGTCAATATAAGACGATGTTTATGTCTACTACTGTCACGAGTGAACAAACTTAAGGGCTCTTTATTTTAAATTTTAATATAACTGCGATCCCTTTAAAGAGACTTCACGACCCCCTTAAAAAGTCCTCGCAACCCCAGGGGGTCGCGAACCCCTCGTTGAAAAACACTGATTTAAGATAATACCCAGATACTTGATTTGATTTACTTATTCTGATTACATTGCATACACTGTATAGATTACATTGTATACACAGAATTTGTCTTAATTACCAATATTTGACACAATCTTATTGCTTAAAATCATATATTTACATTGATACACTTATCATTGAGGCATAAGTATCAATATATTATCTTCCAGATCACAATTTATTTTTTCCAACATTTCAGGTTAATTGGTGCCTGATATGCATATCATTGTGTCATCCGCAAAGTGGCTATATAATTTGACTATATCATTAATATAAAAAATAAAAAAGAGTGGACCCAATATAGTTCCCTGAGGGGCACCATATTTTACTTGAACATAATCAGAAAATAGATATTTAAACTTAACCCTTTGTCGTCTGTTTTCTAGCTAAGAGTCGAACCAATTCAGAAGTTTCCCAGAGAGTCCATATCGATGTAATTTCTTTAAAAGCAAAAAAGCTCGAAAACCCTTTTAAAGTCTAAAAATACGGCAATTGTGATTGCTTTTTGCAACCGGCTCTTATCCACTGGTTACATTTAACACCGTCAACTCACAGGAATGATTTTCTACAAATCCCGATTGAACGCTTGTTATTATATGATGGTTCTTGCAGTACTCCAACAACTGATTTTTTACCACCGTTTCAAGAAGTTTTTCGTACACAGGCGCCATATTTATAAGACGGAATTCCTCGCACTTTATTGTATTTGGTACTTTAGGCACTGGCACCACAGTTGAAGTTTTCCAATCCTCCAGGAATTATCCTTCCTGCAATGAGCTACTAATGACGTCTAGGAACCTCTTCTCAATTACCTGAAAAGCATCTACTAATATTTTTGTTGTTTTTCCAAAAGCATCACCACTGCCTGTATATTTCTTCTGTCTTCTTCTCAAACTTCTTTCTGCAAGCTTAACATGTCTACCATCTTGAAGATTGCAAAGGCATCGTTACTTGTTTTATTCATATAATATTCGTAACTATTCGCTTATTTCTGTGTAGTTCTGTGTAGTATCGGAAACAATGTTATTAATACTCTCCACAAAATATATGTTAAAGCTGTTGCTGATATCAATAGGCGTTTCACTGTAATCAATCATCATCAATAAGTCTATCGTAGTCCACTGCTGGACGTTGGCCTGCAGTGACAGCTTCCACATCTGTCGGTCTTGCGCTGCTTGTATTCAATTTGTATGGATACGTATAATATCATCGGACCATCTTGAAGGTGGGCGTCCTCTGCTTCGCAGAGCTTCATGTCTTGGTCTCCATTCCATTATTGGTCTGGTTCATCGGTTGTCCTTCATTCTCGCAATGTACCCTGCCCAGTTCCACTTCAAGGTTGTTTTTAGTTTTATTGCATCTGCTACTCCCGATCTTCTCCGGATTTCGGTGTTAGATGCCCTAGGTATTTACATGAGGTTGTCTCTTTGACTCCATCTACGGTTATACTAACACTCAGTACAAGATTGGTCATCAACTGAGTTTTTGCAAAGTTGATCTTTAGTCCCACTTTGCGTGAGGCTATATTTAGGCGTTGTATCATCATTTTTGCCTGGACGATGCTATCAGCTATAATGACTATGTCGTCTGAAAATCTGAAATGGCTCAGGTATTCCCCATTTATGTTATTGCGTAGGTGTTGCAGATCAATCGGTTTAAACATGTTTTCGAGTAAGTTAGTAAAAAGTCGTGAGGAGATTGTATCACCCTGTCGAACACCTCTGGCTATTTTAAATCTCCCGTATCGTTGTGGAGTCGGACAGATGCTGTGGCATTTTTGTATAGGTGTCTGATGATATTGGTATACCGGTGACCTACACGGCAATCAGCTAGTGAATTTAGGATATCGTGTTGGTCCACAGAGTCAAACGCCTTCTCATAATCTACGAATATTAGGACCAGTGGCTTGTTATAGGTCGTTTGTGCGAAACCCTGATCTAAATCCGGTTGTTCTCTTGGTTGGTATGATTCTAGCTTAACAGTTCTAGCTAACAGTTATTCTCTTCGTGATTATTCTTGTGAACAACTTAAATATATGTGACAGCAGGCTGATGTGTCGGTAATTTCCAAGGTCAGTAATATCTCCTTTTTTTATGAGGGCGTTAGTCCTCACATGAGAGATTCGGTGAAGAGCACTTTGAGTAGAGAATGTAACTTGTATCCTTCCGGTTTGATTGCTTCTATGCTGATTTTATCGTCCCCAGGTGATTCTTCATCTCCGAGAGTGCTGTTGTTATTTCGGAGATAGTGACCTCTGGAATATCTTCCGACACTTGGTTTGTGATTTTTGGAATTTGGTTCGCTTTTATTGCGCTTTGATGCGATTTATATAGTTCTTCATAAAATTCTCTCACTACCCCGAGGATTTCTTCCCAATTTGATGTAATATTTCCCTGTCTATTTCTGAGTCTATGTATGTTTCTTCTGCCTGTTGAGATTGCACTTTTAAGCTTCAGTTTGCCTCTATCGTTCTAGCAACCACATTGTCTCAGTTCCGTGTTGTTCAAAAAATATTGTTCAATTATCTCAGTTCCTGAAAGCATTGGCTGTACTTGTTTTTCATTATTGTTCTTTCTTCCATTAGTTTTTTGGTGTTTTTGCTTAGTTTCTGTTCTCTCTCGTTTGGATTATCACAGTGTTTCTGTTCTGCCTGTTTTATTGCATTTGTTATCGATATGTTTAGATCATATATGTTGATACTTCTGTTAGTCGCCATTTGGTTTGCGTAAGAGTTATGTAAGGGGTTTTCTATTTCTCTTTGGTAGCAGTCGATGTTGTCGGGTGGTGTCCATTTTTTGTTCGGTTTTTGGATCATCTTCAATCTTTCACTGCTGATGTTCACAGAAACTTTTGTTCGGATCATTCTGTAGTCACTGCCTATGGAGAGCCTGTTTTGCTATGCTTGTTAACTTAAACGTAAACTTTGCTTCTCTGATATCATGGCTTTTATGTTTTTTCACAGTTCCCTAGGTCTGTTCTTGTTATTGTCAATTACGTCACGAAAATACTGATCTTTAGCAGTCCTAATCACATGTACAACTGTATTTCTTAAACGTTTGTACTCCTCCCTTAAATTGCCATTCTTTTTAATAATTGCTTCTTGAAATTTCTTGTCCCTAAGTTTTATCTGTTCAAGAATGTCATTACTTAAGAACCATTTTCTGTCGTGTCTGTAAGAGAGGAGTGTTTTGGTGACTTTTGGGCAAATACGATTTATTGACGATGCCATACAGTTAGCGAGTTCCTTTGCTAAGCAGTCTGTCTTATTAATGTTGTTATTCCATGTGGTGTCTTTTACTAAGAATTCTTGGAAAACTTATGTCCGGTAGCTTTAGTAACTCCGTGTTTCTATAGTTATTTTCTCTTTTTGATGTAATGTATCATTATTTAGTATATCGAGACTTATGATACAGTGATCTGCTATCCTCAGTGTTTGTAGAACATTACATTTTACTGATTTTTTATTGGTAAATACATGATCAATTAACGTCGAGCTGTTTTTGGTTATGCGTGTCTGCTCTTCAACAATTTGAATATATTTACGTATATTAAGTCTTTATACTTTTTTGAATACAAGGTATCACTGAGTAAGTCAAAGTTAAGGTTTCCAACGATAATGTTTTACCCATCAAAAACACCGACATCATTTAAGAATTTTCCAAAATTAATTGAATATTTTGGAAAATTCTTATGCCTTATTTTCTTTCTCAATTATCTTATTGCCTCATTTTTACTCGGAGAGCGATAAACCGTTGTTAGTAAAACACGTTTTTTTTATTAATATTTACACAGTCACTATCCACGCTGTTGTTTCAATGCTCTATGACTTAACCAGTTTGTGACCTATTCCTTTTCTTATGAAGATCGTTACTCCTCCTGTTCTACTGTTGGTCATACGGCACTGTTCAAACTTGTACCCCTCGAGATGCAACTCAACCCTACCGATTTCACTTTTCACATGGATTTCGGTCAAACAAATTGCCAAAGGATTTAAATTTTCAATAAAGTGTACAATTTGGGCCTTATTTTTTAAATAACCTTGGCAGTTCATATAGACCAGGGGTCTCCAAACTACGGCCCGAGGGCCACATCCGGCCCGCGGACAGATTTTGTCCGGCCCGCGGAGAGCTAGCATACTTGAAAACTCCTTTTAGAGAACATATTTTTCATAGCAAATTAAATTTAGTTTACTGAAGTATTCTAATTTTATGTTGAATAATTATTAATATGACATCTACATTGATATGGTCATGGGCTAACTACTCATAACATTGTTGTAGGCTTATTGTTATTGTTTTTGTGATAAGTTGGATAAAGAAACACAGAATTGTAATGAGTAAAGACATGTATAATATGCAGAAAATTTAACTTCAGTATATAATAACTAACAAATTATTGAAAAGAATCCAACTAACATTTTATACATTTTAAATAAAAACATAACTTATAACAAGCATAATGACATATGAAATACTAATGAGATTTATGTAATTGAGATTTTCCACTGACAATAGGTTGTAGTTGTGGACTAATTTTACTTGTACCAATTATTAAAAGAGATTTAAGATGCTCATCAGTTAATTTAGATCTGTAACATTTTTTGTGTACTTCATTTTGGAGAAGGTCTTCTCACACAAATAAGTAGTACCAAAAACAGAAAACAGCCCACGATCAAATTTATGCAAATTATCAAATTGTGTCAGTGGAAGACACAATTATAAAATTCCAACAAAGATGAGTTTTGATATTTGTTCTTAATTATATCACTGCACTGTAGATCAATCATTTCCATTTGAAGTTCTGGGGCTAGGGTTTCAATGTCAGTATCAAAAGGATTCTGAAAAATCTTAATTTGATTCGCAATGGCATCAAAGTCCGAGAAACGAGTATCAAAATTTATTTTCAAAGCACTCAAAGTTTCGATTGCAAAATCGATAGGAAACTCAGTCTCAGTGGCGTGGCTGAATATTTCACATGTTTAAAAATGTGAAAAACATTTACTTCGTAGTTATGATTGAAACAGTATCAATTTCTTCCGGAATGATTTGATATTAGTGTATAAATCAGGAAGATGCTGTTTTTCTCCTTGCAATCACAAATTCAGTTCGTTCACATGTTTTGTCAAATCAGCATAGAATGTTAACTTCCACAGCCATGCGTTGTTTTGTAATTCAGTAAGAGGGCGATGCTTTTCATTCAAAAGAATTTCTATCACTGCTCGAAGTTCAAAAAAGCGCTGAAGGACTTTCCCACAACTAAGCCAACGTACGGCAGTATGATAAGGTAAGTCATTTTCTTCAATCTCTTCAATAACTTGTCGGAATTGTCGGTGATTCAGCCCAAAAGATCTGATAAAATTAACAGTTGATAAGACTGGTTTCAGAACTTCAGACATATCCAAACATTTTCCGCACAAAGACTGTTGATGAATGATACAATGTAAGACTAATGGTTTTGAACCACCGTCATTTTCTACAGCCTTTGACACAAGAGCGCGACCACTCCTTTATCTTTCCCACTCATGTTTTTGCCTCCATCAGTTGCAATACATTTCAAATTTTTCCATCGAAGGTTCTTTTGATTAATGGCCATTTCAACTCCTTTAAAAATATCTGTACCAGTAGTTGTGCCATGAATACTATACATATCAAGAAGTTCTTCATGCACTTCATAGCTTTTATCTACTCCTCGAATATAAATCAACACCTGAGCAGTATCTGACACATCCGTTGACTAATCCAAGGCCAAAGAAAACCACTCAACATGTCCATTTTTGTCGAACAGTTGAGAGGATATATTTTCAGCGATGTTTTCTACCCTTCGAGCCACAGTGTTTGCTGACATACTGACAGTTTTTAATAAATTTACCTTTTCAGGGCACATTTCTTCGGCTACTGCAATTATGCATTCTTTGATCATTTCTCCATCGGTGAATGGTTTTCCACGTTTTGCAATTTCAAGAGCCACACGAAAGCTGGCACGAGTTGCAGCCTCTTGTTCAGTTTTGAGTTTTGTAAATGAAGATTGCTGCGATTTCAATCCGCGCTTCATAGCTTCGAATTTTTCTGTCCGCAAACTTCCTGTATATTTTGAGTAATTTTGAAAATGTTTAGTTTCAAAATGACGTTTAATGTTATATTCCTTAAGAACGGATATGCTTTCATTGCAAATCAAACATAGCGCCTTGTTACTGGACTCAATTACGAAATACTGAATGTTCCACTGATCTTTGAATTTTCTGCATTCACTATCAATTTTTCGCTTCTTTTCCATACTACTAAATCACACACAAAAGCAACAATTCAAATCAAAATACTGTTACAAAGATGTCTTAAACTTAAACACGCACAAACACGTTTTAGGGAGGTACGCACTATTTTATTTCACAACAGTGTCATAGGAACTGACTTGTGTTTGCGCCACTAGCCTTATATATTCCAATTACTGCCATCTAGAAGTGAGTGGAAGACACCAGAACTTTCTCGAACCAACGAGATTATTCTGTGCGTGCTATTAGCGCCATCTGTTAGCGATAGAAGGTACTACCTATTTCCGCTTGTGTCCACCAGATGTCGTGTCACGTTACTCCTCATGGCTCGTACACTACGACTAATCTAGAAATTAAAGATAATGACAGGAAAATTAATAATATGCTTTGTTGCCGTTTTGCGGACTTTAGTCCGATTTGCAGCCTTTTTTAAACGGTGCGTACTTTTTCGGAATTTATTTTTTCATCAGTGGACTATTTCACTTTTTACCACCAGCAACAATGATAATATGGTTTTGGCCCTCGGAATTTACTGGAGTAATCAGTATGGCCCTAAGGCTGGAACGTGTGGAGACCCCTGATATAGACTATCGAGCTGTTGTAATGAGCTGTGATGAACTCGGTGCGATGAAAGCTGTGAGCTGTTGTGAATGTAGTAATTGAGCGAGGGTGTAATAGAAATAGTTATTTAATATATTTAATATTTTTTCTAATGATTTCTAAATTAACTCGAATTAATCTCTAGAAATTTGAATTTAAAATTTGATTGAGAGTTTAAAATTTGTGACATTTTGAAACATTTTGTCAATGCAAATTTGATCAGCAAAGTTTCTTCAAATATTTCTTGAAATGATTCCAGGATAATTTGAGCGTGAAATTTGCAATTTTGTCTAAAACACAAACGACAAAAATTGGATACTTGTTTGTGATTCTTATGATGAAACTTGGCGTCGCGACGCCAAGTTTCGTCGTTTTATTTCGTCCAACCAACTTTCTCAAACCTCGTTTCATCCCGTCTAAACTTGATTAATCTCGTCAGAACTTGTTTATCTGGTTTTTATCTTGTTTACAATTGTTTAATCTCGATTGATCACGCCGAATTTTGTCCAAACTTCTTTAAGATCGCTCTTAATCTTAATTCTAATTAATCTTGTTTAATCCCGTTTGAACTTGTTTAACCTTGTTTAAGCTGCTGTAAGCTTATCTAAGCATGCTAATCTTGTCCAAACATCTTTAAGGTCGTTTAATCCTTCGTAAACTTGTTTAGCCCGTTTGAACTTGTTTAATATTGTTTAAGCTGGTTTAATCTCGTCTAATCATGTCCAAACTTTTTTTAATCTCGTTTAAACCTGTCTAAAATAGTTTAATCTTGTTTAAACATGTTTAACTCGTCTAATCATGTCTAAGCTTGTCCAACCATCTTAAACTTCGTTTAATCACGTCTATACCTGTTTAATCTCGTTTGAACATGTTTAAGCTGGTTTAATCTCGTCTAATCATGTCTAACTTGTCCACACATCCTTAACCCTTTTAAACTTGGTTTAATCGTTTAATCCTGCATAAACTTGTGTAATCCTTTAAAACTTGTTTAATCTAGTCTAACATGTATAATCTTCCAACCTTCCAACCTTCTCAAGCCTAGTTCCCGCCTAAACTTGTTTGATCTAGTTAGAACTTCTTTAAACTGGTTTAATCTCGTCTAAACATGTCTAAGCTTGATCAAACTTCTTTAAGCTTATATAATCCCGTCTAAACTTATTTGACCTTGTCTAATATTGTTTAAACTTGTTTAATCTCGACTGGTCACGCCTAATATTGTCCAAACTTGTTTAAGCTCGTTAAATTCTTCTTAAACTTGTTTAGTCTCGTTCGAACTCGTTTAATCTTGTTTAAGCTGCTTTATACTTGTCTAACATGTCTAATCTTGTCAAAACTTTCTTTAATCTCGTTTAAACCTGTCTAAACTAGTTTAATCTTGTTTAAACTTGTTTAATCTCGTCTAATCATGTATAAACTTGTCCAACCATCTTAAACCTCGTTTAATCCCGTCTAAACTTGTTTAACCTCGTTTCAACGTGCTTAAGCTGGTTTAATCTCGTCTAATCTTGTCCACACTTCTTTAAGCTTGTTTAATCCCGTCCAAACTTGTTTGACCTTGTTTACACTTGTTATAATATTGAATAATCACGCCTCATTTTGTCCAAACTTCTTTAAGCTTGTTTAATTCTTCCTAAACTTGTCTAATCTCGTTCCAACGTGTTTAATCTTGTTTAAGCTAGTTTAATCTCGTCTCATCGGGTCTAATCTTGTACACAGTCCTTTGGGCTCGTTTAATCTCATCCAAACTTGTTAAGCATGTTTAAAACATCGACGAAACGCGTCGTTTTATTTCTACTTTTATTGTCAAATAATGTTGCGCGTCTTAACTGAATGGAGACTCTCTATCGAATGCCGCCTTTCAACTCTAGTGGCTCTGAGTGCCCTCTAAGGTTGGTAGCAATGCCAAGCCATGTGTAGTTGGTAACAACAACAGAAAGGAAGTTGGAAGCAATGAAAAAAGAAAGAGAGGGGTAGAGAATGGTTTGAACAATACTCTTATTAAAAAATATCTGCAAATTTAAATATTTTCTAAATTGACTCAAGGAAATTTAGATTTGAAATTTGCAATTTCGTCGTGAATCTAAAATTTTGAAAATTGTCGATGCAAATTTGCACAAAATTTCAGGACCTTTTTTAAAATATTTAAAATTTTAAAACCCAAATAATTGGGTTAAATTAACCCAAGAAATTTGATAAAAATTCGCATACTGAAAAAATGATAAATATTTTGTGAACGAAATTTCTCTTATTCTATTAACAGGACAATTTTGCAAAATCAATTCTCATTAAACAAGTATTTAAAATTCGCCAAACAAAATATTACGAACATTCTGAGCTCATTATTTTCTATGCAAATTAACAAGCACAATTAATTCTGTATAATTAATTTAAGACCTTTAATCAAGAATTATCCAAAGATTTTGGTTTTGTCAAAATTGGTACCTAATCGTTATCCATGGAGCGTGTGCGTGCATGAACCACTCAGAAAAACGAAATCCAACAAAATTATTCTTCGCCCTATCCTCTACTCTGTGTAAGACACGACAAGAAAATCCTATATTATAAAGCACTTCGGCTTTTAACGCGAAGAACGCGCCCGAGTGGAGTCTCGAAAATCCCGAGAGCGGTTAAAAAAAAAGCAACAGAAGAAAAGAAAAAAACAACATTTAAATGTATTCGCCGAGAAAATTTTAATTGAATACTCTTGTGACTGAATTCACAAATAAAATTCTTTAAACCACCTCTAAATTTAATTGCACTGTGTTAGAACTATACCAACAGAACTGTACAAATTTATCCTGACTAAATTGAAACGAAATGTGTGTCAACAAATGTAAAATAAATGTTAGTTTAGTTGAATTAGTGACAAATCAAATGGAATTTCGGTTGGATAAATCTGAATATAAAGCAAAACCGATTTTTTTTTTTAATAAAGGGTGACAAATTAACAGTGTCCTCATTTTGAACTGATATTACCAAAAAAACAAAATAAGACACCAATTTTTTTGTTGAACATTGTAGATGAAATTATGTTAGTTAAATGCTTAATCCTAAATTTACAATAAAAACTTAAAAATTACATCGATTTGATGACCTCCGTTTGATTCGATGCATGGCTGATACCGATGCTACAATGAACGTATTGCATATTGGCACATTTCTGGCGTAATCTCACCAATAGCTTGTCAAATGTTTGGTTTTAAGTATGCCAGGGTTACAGCTCGGTTTTGATAAACTCTAGATTTAATGTGATCCCATAAGAAATAATCCCAAAACCGACAAATCCGGAGAGCGAGGAGACCACAATAGATCCCCATACTGGGAAATTAGACGATCAGGAAATTACTCTCCTAACACTCCCATAGACATGTTGGATACATGAGGTCTTGCACCATCTAGCTGATACCAAATTGTTTAGCGATTGTATCCATTAAGAACGTTCTCCACACAATGTTCACTATTGACAACTCCTGCATTTCCCATTTTATATTAAAATATTACGGTACCAATACTCCCACTGAGCATATTCCACAATATGCAGATATCTTTCGAAAATGTAGCTTGAATATAACTTGAGGGTCTTCGGCAGTAACGTAAATTTTGTGTGTTCCTCTTCCCATACATTGAAAAAGTGTCGTCACTCATAATTATTTTGTTGCCAAAATTATCACCTGTGCCCAAAATCCATCGACTCGATTCTAAACGTGAGTTTCAGTCTATTGGAAGAAGTTTTTGGGCTTTTTGTCACTTCTACGGCCAAAAGAGTAAATTTTTCTTTAAAAATGTTTCCTGCGATAAATGTCTCCCGGATTGTTTAGAATGTTCTTCAATTCTGTTCTTAACTTGCAAAATATTCACTTTTCTTCTGGCAGCTTTTCTCCTCTCTGGAAGTTTTGTATTCTAAGGAAAACCTATCCCACAATATTTTTCGACTCATCTTGCATTCATTGTCTTGCGATTTGGCGGCGCTGAAATATTAAACTGTGGTGGAAACCACCTTTGAGTTTGAATAATAGAGTAGGTTCTAATAAAATGCTCGGCACAAACAATCCTCAATTCAATCGGAAAACGCTCCATTCACTGAATATTTGACAGTTATAGTTATGACACAATAAAGTCATTTGTCATTCTTTATATAAAATTCAAAATACGCATGATTACATAATTACCGACGTGTAATTAAAATAGGAAAATTTCAGAAGTGTCATTAAAAGGAAACAGATTCGGGGAAAAGTCGCGCAAAGAAATAAAATCACACGCGTAATTGAAACACTAAGTTTTCCTGTCGTACAGTTTCTTCTGATTATCTTTTTGCCAATATGTTTCCTGCTTGGTAAGTTTTTGTCTAATCTTGTTTTGTGTTTTATGAAACGCAATTTAGTAAACTCAAGGAATATTTATAGCTAAATATTTGTTTAATAGTAGTAAATATTAAGAGATGATATATAATTTAAGTGGAGCCGCAAGGGGTGTCCGCAATAAAGAATAACGAGTGGCTGTTTTCCGTCCTTCATCGCAACTAATCGTAACTCTTGTGCGTATTACGGCGGTAAGGATGCGGTGGGCAAGAGAAGGCAATAACTACAGGCAATTTAGCAACATAGAAAACTAGAAACAGCAATTTAGGACGTTGGTTAAGAGAAAACGATACGGCAAGGGTTTTGAGCCCGGCGAGATTATAACAGCTCAGATGTTTGCTAATCTCCACAATAAGGAAGAGTTTACTCAGCGAGCAAATAATAATTGTTGTTAATTAAGGTTGCTTATAACTGAAGGCGTTTTTCTTCCACCAGCGCCGTTTTTTTACGCTTATTTTATTTTCTTTTGTGTTTTTTTTTCTTCGTTCCTCTCAGTTTCACTTCTTATTTATCGTACACATTAGCGCATATCTTGTGAAGAAGGGTAGCCGGGCCTCATTTATATTAGTATTCAAGCCAGTTTAGGGGTGCAAAAATATACGACTTGTAAAATATGCTATAGGCCATACGGACGCTCTCTGCAAGTCAATAAGTTCCTCGCCCACAAGAATTCTCCTTTTTCCCACAGATGAATTTTTAAAAAGAAATAATATAATAAATTTAAAAAAAGTAATCGCGTATAGGAAAAATATTCAGGCGGAATGAACTCGATATAATGTCAATGAAATATTTTCCGATCAAACGTGCATTGTGTAGCGAGTTTTTTTTAAAGAAATATTGAAATGTGAGTTCATTAATGCCAGATAGTCCAAGAGCAGTTCAGCTGAATCGGCTTTCTATGATCAAGAGGAAAACAGGGGATGAAAAAGTTCGCCGAGTTCACCGAACGTCCTGTCTAAAGCTCGCGTTTCTCAGTTCAAGAAGCTCTCAACGAGAAAAACATCGCTACAAAGACTCTCTCGAACTTATTATTTCCTCCACCTGTATTTCCAAGTCTCGCCTAGATAATTAGAGACATTGTTTTCGTTAATATATGTTAATTTGAATTAAGCACACACTAATAAATTACTTGTATTTATTCTATACTGAGCATATATTAGTTTTAATTGAATTATGTTTATTCACAACAATGAGGGCAGAAGAACCTTGTGGTCGATAGCCCTTTGTATAAAGTATACAATAAATATATTATCTCTCTCTCACGCAACAAGGAAATAAATTAATGATTCTGAAAAGGCTTATATAATATTTTTACAAAACTAATGGAGTGATGTGGAATAGCTCCATCTTTTTGAAACCAAATATTGTTTAGTAGTTACTATTCTTCTCGAAGATCAAAAACAATCTGACTTTGCAAAAGTTTCAAGTAACCTGATAAGATATAATTTAGAAAAAATGATCCAATAATTCGATTCTTAAAAATACCAACAGAAACATTTAATATATGACGATGTTATGAGCTTTTTCTTTCGACCAATGTCGACAACATGATAACTAACTCTGACATTTCAACAAGATCATCTGAAATTATCACAAAATGTTCAAATATTTGAACACCATTGCATATATCAAAAATTGTTTGCCAAAATTGAAATCTCTAATTGTGATGATTTGATAAATATAGGGTGATAATCATCATTTCTTGAACCAACTTATATTTATAGGAACGATATTTCTGTTATCTAAATATCTAGATAATTGATAAGGGAATTATTTCGTTTATTAAATCAACACTGGTCACATTGGTGTAGTGGTGAACGCATCCGCTAGGTATACCTGAGATCCCGGGTTAAATCCCCGGACAAACCGTGAAATTTTTCACGTAACTATGCTGTGGTCACCTCGTGGAAAGCAATGGCAAACAACCACGAGTAATTGTGCCTGGCAAAACCTCTCAAATAGTGCCGTTCGGAACCGGCGATAAACTGAAGGTCCCGCATATTAGAGTGACGATGCGTTCCACAAGTATGCGTGAGAGGTCGCCCACACTAGAATATAGTAATGGCACCTTAAGAAGATTAAATGAAGAGGAGTAATCGACGGCCGTGCTCGCCCTTTTAACTTCATCGCAATATATTATCTTATGTTTTCATAAGTTGCAGTTCTTGAACATACAGTTTCATATTTGTTTCGAACTATGCCAGCTAACTCAAACCTGTTCAAAGTTTTACTCACCACTGATGGTATTATTGGGTCATTATTGAAGAACATGCTTATCAATAAACATTTGTATATTTGATTGGTTTATATACTGGGTAACTAGCCGAAGCAAAATATGCGATAATGGTTAGATGAGGAATGTGAGACTAATATAGACCAAAGAAAAAAACTACATAAAGAGCTGGAAAATCGACCAACGAGAACCATAAGCAAGGAGTACGAAGACCTACGAAAGACGGCTGATAAAACTTGCCGCCATAGAAGCATAGAAGCAAACTTTCATAACTGTAACAAGCGACAGGCATTTAAAGTGATCAAAAACATAGGGTAGAATTTCAGCCTAAAGCAGACATGTGCAGTGAAAAAAGCGGTAACTTGATAGGACGCTCAGAAGCCGCAAAACACCGATGGAGAGAGTACTTCTAGGAAATACTAAATCCATCAGCGGAGTCTCAAAACCAAACATACATAGTAGTCAGAAACGACAGAAAAACAATATCAAAAGTCAAGAACAACGCACATGGACGGCATCCCTAGTGAACAATTAATAAGTGGTGAAGAGATTCCAGTAACTCTACTAATTTTGTCAATCTGGGAGTCGGAAACCAAGCTCGAAGACTGGAAGACCATCATCATCTGCCCGATATACAAAACGTGGATTAACTTAACTGTACTAATTATGGAGGCATGATATACATACACATGAGCGCTATGTGAACGACATATTAAACATTCTCAGAAATCATACGCAGCAGAGTTGAGCCGGTGTCGCAGAAAGTTTTACGGCGTTTAATATCAGGCGGAATTCCCAAGAGAGAGACAGAGATCAACAAACGACCAACTTTTCACCTTCAGGCACACACATATTCGTCTACTTCAAACAAGCCTACGATAGCATAAAAAGTGATGAAATGTACAAGATTTTGATTGGCTTAGAAGTATGTACGAAAGTAATCTGTCTAACCAAAGTCACGATGAATAACTCATCTTATCTAAGTAAAGATACAGAACTCATTAATAGACCCATTTGAAGAAGGTCGCAAAAAAAGGGGATAGCTTTGAGCAGATACAGTTCAATCTGGAACAGACAGTAGACCCGAAAGACACACTGTTCAACAAATCTGTGCAAGTAGCAGGACATGCAGATAACCTTGACTTTGTGGGTAGTACATCACAAGCGGCGGCGCAGTGCTTTATAGAGATTGCGACAGCAGCTAAAGAAGTAGGACTGGTGGTTAATCAAAACAAAACTAAAAAGCTGACACGATCACAAAACCCCAGAATCAGAGGAAGAACTAATCTAGCACTCGGCAATATCGGAACCGTGCCATGCTTCACTTATCTAGGATCCACCGTAAAGGCTCCTTCAGACCGACGCGGAGCGTTTTCGTCGCGAAATTTACTCAGCGAAAAATTCGCTAGCGACGCGGGAGCGAAATGGTCATGCCCACACCAAAACGCGATTTTTAGGTGTATAGTCATGAGTTCCTCAATGGTACAGTTTTGCAAAAAAAATGATGCCAAAACAGTCTTTACATTTTTGGTTGTAACATCAAAACGAAGAAAGCTACAAAAATAATTTTAACAGATTATTAAAACTTAATAAAACCACAAAAATCTGATATATAATTTCTTTGTCTCACTGCAAAAACAAATGAATTACAAGTTTTGCGAAAAATATGGATTCTAAAACTGTCCTTATATTTTTGGTTGTAACTGCAAAACCAAAAAAGCTACAAAAATGGTTTCAACAGATTATTAAAGCTTAATAAATTTGCAAAAATTTTATATATAAGTTCTTTGTCTCACTGCTAAAACAAATGAATTACAGTTTTGCAAAAAAAAGAATTAGAAAACTTTTCTTACATTTTTGGTTGTAACTTCAAAACCAAAAAAGGTTTTAACCGATTATTAAAGCTTAATAAATTTTGCAAAAATCTGATATATAACTTCTTTGTCTCACTGCAAAAACAAATGAATTGTAGTTTTGCCAAAAAAAAAAAATTATTCCAAAACAACAGAAGAAGAAAATCGGTCAGTTTGTTATTTTTTATTTACATTGAATTGAAAAATTCACTTTGTTTTTTAAGTCAATTTTTCAATTCAATGTAAGGTTGGATTACCACGTAGTAACTGTCGCAACCATCCTATTCATATTTTTTATTTGTTTTTGTTTTCTAAAACACCTAAAACTCATTGAAGAAATAAAAGAAAAATAATGTGGGTTCATAAAATCAACAAAGTTAATTTTCAAAATTTTCAAATCTTGGCATTTTCTTTCAATTCTAATACTATCTGCTTGCAAATTTTGTCTTTTCTCGTTATATTTTTATAGTTTTCATCATCTAGTCCATACAATATAGGATTTTTTCTAAAATTATGAATCAACTTCTGTGTAATCGCCATTTCAAAACACGGCGACAGCAAAACTAACCGCGCATGCAGCGTTCTTGTCGTGCAACGTTGCACTACCGCGGCTATGGCGGAAATCGTTGGCGCCTGTTGATCTGAACATTTGCATAAGCCGCCACGTCAATCGGTCCGACGCGATAACGCACCGGTCGCGGTAGCGAAACTTACGCGCCGTCTGTGAGATTCTTATTATGCCTTATTAAATCTTATTATGCCATACTATCAGTTATACGCTCCAAGTCTGTGCATGTCAAAATAATATCTGATTGTGAGTAAAAATCGCTCATATGACCAGTTCTATATTACGGTAGTGAGACGTGGGTACTTAGCCAAAGGTCAACGGAAGTCCTTAACTGCTTCGGAAGGAAAATCCTGCGACGCATCATCGGACTAGTATGTGAAAACGGAGTGTAGAGGATAAGTTAGAACTCCGAAATATATGACATATATAAGAAACCGGATGTCGCCACATTCGAATAGGTCATGTTGAGAGGATGAACCCTACAAGGACGCCCAAGCAGGAACCGATTGCAGAAAAAAGACCGGTCTACAAATCCCATAACCGTTGGGAGAGCGAGATCCAAAGGGATGCGATGTCGCTGCTGGTAGTTGCTGAGAGAAGTCGGCAGCGGAGAACCGACTTAACTGGCGGCTTTGGGCTGTAGTGCCATTGGAATGAAGGCTATTTGATTGTCAATATTTGTAAATAATCTGGTACTCATTTAAAATCTCTTTTGAAGAAAATATTGTATTGATTTCATTGGTGATGTATATAAGTAGCTTAGAGCTCGCAGCTGCACCAAACGAGAATTTCCAATCCGCAAGTTTTTTGTCGTCTATTTGTGTTTGCCTCAAAAATGCAATGCGTTTTACCGGATTACCACATTTTGTTTATATTTTTGCACTGTCGCATGAATTATTTATGGGGACGTAATTGGCTTACGTTTGGTAAAGTTTTATCCGCGCGACGTTGGATGTAATTGTTGTGGAAATTGACGAGTTCCGTCTCGAGCAAGTTTTCCGTGCGAGTTCGTTTCGTGAAGTTCGCCGCACCTTAAATTGTTCCTGATGAAATTTCCCGAGCGATTGGGAAACAGCAGGATCGTGCAATAACAAAACGTAAACAACGACTTTGTCTCGAAATTAATGAAAATAGTTACTAGCAGGGTGATTGATCGTAAGTTCAAACACAGAAATTGTTTGGGATTATTTTGAAGAGGATTGAGTGTGATTTGGAACGACGTTTTTCACCTTTTAAGTGATAAAAAAGGAAATTCTGTTCATTCACATAGAAAAAAAAAACGGTGGGGTGGCCTTAGTTCCTAAATTAAACCCAACTCGAGCACGGAAGCTTGAATTCAACGGAACGGCCTGCCGATTTCTTTATCTGGGGGCTTAACCGCGTGTGTATTTTTCACTTGTACCGTATCCGCTAATAAAACAACGGCCTCCGACGCCGACGCCGCCGTCCCGAATCGATACGCATCACCTGGTTTATATTTTAACTCAATTTAATCCAATTCCGAGCAGACTTCAATAGATTCGGCAGAACAGCTCTCCACTCTTTTTTCCCCTCACGATTCTCTTCTTCACTCAACTCCCAGAATAAAGGTGGAGGATAAATATTGATTATCAAATATAAAATATATCTAAAGCTAAATTAACGTAATTATATAAGAAAAAAACTATTTGTTTTTATATTCTGTTAATCAAATTTAAAAACAAATAATTCAAGAAATAATTTAATAAAATGTGAAACATTGAGATGGTTGTAAAAAAAATCTATTTTAGGATTTTCTGTATTGGTGGTAGAACATTTGTAATTGATTGTACGAACCTCTTTTTTTATTGTTGAAATAATTGATGGAATTGTTGAAACCGTTTCCTTCGCGAATGCGTTAATCAAAGCAGTGGCGCGGACAAATGACTGACATGGAAAATCAATCCGGACAACATTTGTTACTCGCGGGATTTTTTCCCTCCGCCTGTATTTTCCTCTGCTGCGTGGCTGCCGGAGTCCATTATGTCATTTGACTCTGTCGAATGACATATTTCGCGGAGACGGGGGCTCCACCGCTCCATTTTTGTTTATTTTATTTTCTGTTCAGTTTAAATTGAAACGCGATATAAATAAAGTGTGCCGGATTTATAGCCGGTTGTTAACACAGTGGAGTATTTTATGATGTTTTTGCGACAAAAAATATATTTTTATGCACATGGTGGGTTTCGCTTTAAATATCAATAGGGATCGTATAATTCAAAGCGGAAGGTTCTCGTACAAAAGAGATTTGGGATAATAATCCGCTCATAAATTGACTGTCATTGAAATTTTTGTGAAATAAAATGTACTGAAAAGTCACAGCAAAATTTCCGCGAGTAGACAAAGGGAAAGTTTGAATTTTTCAACCATCCACAGAATCAAAAGATTTTCTTTCATTAAAGTCTCCCAATGCTTAATTAATTTTGAACTATATTATTTTATAGCTAAATAAATTGAATAAACACAGAATATAGATTAACACATTACGCGACCTCCGTTTTAAATTATAAAATAGGGTTTACACAAATTTCCCAAACACTTGCAAAACTTAAATCCCAAATTTAAATCCCCTATTCTAGAAGAACTCAAACTTCTTTCACTCACTTTCAATGACAATCTAGTGCTTAATCAACTATTATTACTTAATAATTAGTACTAATTTTGTCAGAGAAGTTTATTTCATTTTAACAAACCGTTTCCATTGATTATAGACTAACAATTCATAAATCATCAAGACTTGTTTCAATTATTTAATATTATTTGTTTAATTGGTCTAGAACTATGTCACTCTAGGTAAGGTTAAATTCGCGTATACAAGACTACCATAATGTTTTTAAATATTGCCACATTCAAAAATTCATGCACAAAAATTTAATTAAACCGCTTAACACAGGGACGGATTACAAGTTTACGGCGACAAAAATAGAATTTTACAATGTCTCACAATTAAGCAAAACCACTTAAAATGTATTGTTAGATAACCCATCCATAATACTATAAAAAAATAAATGCGAAAAACCAATGACATTGGTCGTGGGAACGTGTTAAACATCGCTCTTGTCCCTTAGGTACCAAAAAGGAATTAGTTGCGCTGGATTTTTAACTAAGTAACTATGTCTGTTTTGTGATTGTGTTAAAAAATTTTGAACTTTTTAAATATGGAGGATATAGCTTCAAGTATGTATTTACATGTAATAATATCAAATCTGTAGAAAGTTTTAATCAATACGGTAAAAAAAAGTTTTGTTATCGACTATCGTAAATTAAATTTTTTTGTAATAAACTGCAATAGATTGACTTTTAAAAAAAGTTCCGCATAGTTCCGTTAAATGATATATTTTGTAAAATAAAACAAACATTGACAATTCCAGAAAATCAAAAATCCCGTCCACATCGTTCCACCTAACTGAGAATTACACCTTTTTTCCAATTAATCGTGATGACCACCATTTGCAAGAGAGAACGTTGAATAGAAATGAACTATTTTTTGTATTAAGAGATGAAAGTTTTGATGAGTTTTCTTCGTCAAAGTGTAATGAACAATTTTGATGATACGATAACGATGATTTTGACGAAGATCGGTTGTGAATTTGTAAAAAAATGTTGCACTTTTGTCAAATAAAAAAAAATTCCACTTAAATTTGCATTTTAAATTAATCGTGTACATTTAATATAGAATAATTTTTTATTAGAATGTCATCATAAGGTAATATGTGAGACAAAAAATTGAAATGAACTGGATTTTATTTTAGTCGCCGTAAATTCGTACTCCGTTCCAGTGTGCGCTTGAAGAATTATCAGGATATTCACTACATACTCAACATACTTTTGTCTAAATTTGAATATGTATCTGACAACAAATACATGTTGACATTCCTGAGTTTCACAATGTTTGTACAATATAGTTAGGAGTTGTAAATAAGTTATTTGCCAATTAAAACAAAATACGAGCGAACGTAATTGTTATGAAAAGCTAAATGGAAAACAAACACAAAATGAATTATATTGCGTAATTGTGTTTGACGTTCTGGTTCATGCAGTCGTTTCTTACGAGTTTTCCCATAGGTGGAACTGAGAAACGGAGGCGAGCACATTATTAAATTAAATGAATGCAGCAAATTAATGAAAAGCTACAGCCGAAACCGTGGCAGCCGCCCCCAACCGTTCCACACAAACGACATCAATTGCAGTATCAAACGCATTTGCTTCACGAACATGCAAGACTATGTTCGTCCTCAAACATCGGTGTAATTAGTCTAACTACCTACACACAAACTGACAATAGATCAATAATATTACAACAAACTCAAATTTGCTACATTTACCATTCAAACCAGTAAAGCTTTACACTTTTGAAGATCGAAGAGATAATATTGTATAATACTAGAAAAAACAAGATTAGTTGGAGATCAAATAGGCAAGACTGCTTAGAAAGGAGTGGACAACTAGGACTAGAAAGCAAAGAGACAGTAATTGATTGAT
This sequence comes from Phosphuga atrata, assembly GCA_944588485.1. Lineage (NCBI taxonomy): Eukaryota > Metazoa > Arthropoda > Insecta > Coleoptera > Silphidae > Phosphuga > Phosphuga atrata. The sequence continues at coordinate 34,457,336 of OX155901.1, forward strand.
TGTGAAGTTATTTGTTGAAACTTTATTTCTATATTAAAGAGAAACATAAATTGCTATTGAAACATAAAGTTCAAATTTATTATATAAATACAACATATGTTTTACATAACACTGTTGCTTTTTCAGGTAATGCTTCTTAATAGCAAGCCACAGTGTTGGTGAAACATTTCTTGTATTCATACAATAAATTTAAAACTTAAAAACAACTTACGTTTATATCTTTAATATTCTAACGAGACAGTTAATGCCAGATTACCCAGGCAAAACTAACAAGAAAATATAAAATAGAGAAGAGGCAAAGATTGAAAAGAGGCAAGACCAAGACAGGCAAATATTTGTCTTGGTGCCAGAAAATTTTACTGATTCTTTAAGTTTTTGATGTGCTAATTTCATACTGCAGCTTTAGTTTCTCTTAATTGATTTTAGTTCGCACGCATTTTCCACAGATGCGGTATTTTTTTAACGGTTTATCTCATAGACTTTCAGTTTGCACTAAGCGATTCAACATCCTAAAATTATTCGGAATGTTTTTCTAGAAAGCTTAAAGTTGAGAAAATCGCATGGATGCATCCGTCGGTTTATTGAAGATCTTTTTGATTTTTTGTGATTTTTCCAAAAACTTTCAACCAATTTGCATTAATTTAGACTTTAAATAAGCGCTAGGAACTAATTTAAATTAAAGAAAACCTCAAAGCCAAAAAATAGTGGAAATGGCGGAAAGTCTCAGAAACTAGCGGCTATATGAGATATTGTATTGATTACTATGACGACTATATTAGATTCGGTACTTCGGCGCATTGTAGTGGAAAGACACAGGCGTTGGAAAAAATAATTTGAATATATTTTGTAAAGGGTTTTTTAAATAACTAGAAAGTGTACTATTTTTTCTTATTTCGGATCAAGAGGTCGCGCTACCGCGCGATATGTGGTATGAATATCTGTTTTAATATAACCTAATCTAACCCTGGCTGTGGTGGCGTTAATACGTATGAACCTTAGATTCTGCAGCTAACATTTATCCAGAAACAATTAAAAAATCGCTTTTAATTTTAGGAAAACGTCTTGAGTCATTTATGGTTAGATAAATGTGTATTGTAATGTACTAGCTAGTAATTAAAATGATTATTCTGGTAGAATAGGTGTGTTTATGGAGCTTGTCGGCTTAAACCGCTAAAGCACGTGTTTTGTTGGTAAACACTTTGGGTATATATTATACTCAGTGTGTGCGCGTGCATACATAGACGTATATTATTTGCAGCGCGGCGGTTTCCATTTCCGTAAGACGGGCAGAACGAGAAAACGAAAAGAAAGTAAAACTTGCACTCGACGCTCGCCCGAGTGCTCAAAGAATCGTAAAAAACCATGCGGGAATGGAACAATTCGTGTTACTTTGTCGTGTAAGTTTACATCGGAATGTTGCCAAGCTTACAATAAAACGAAGAATTTATGGTCATATTTATCCTTAAAATATCCGACTACATAAAAACAAACGTAAAAATATACATTTTATCTAAAACAATTCGAGATATTGACAAACTACTATTTTGTAACATATTAACTACCGACTGTTCATTTAGGATTGATAAGAAACATCGAATACAAGATTGAAATCTAAACCAGTGAAGCGCAAACCGTGGGTCGCCACCCTCAGAGGGGTTGATAGAGAATTTTCTTAGGTCACCAGATTCATACAGAATTTAATGCATTTCGTGAATAAGTAACAGTAAAATAGTAAAACACTCAGTAAAATAGTGAAATGTTAAAATTAAAAAAAATGTTTATCTTAGGAATATGTCTCTCACTTTGCGTAATAAAAAAAGATCAGTGGTGCTCAACCCATTTTCATTTGTAACCCCGCATTTTGTGTAAAATGTTGTCGCGACCCCTGCGTAGACGGTCGCGACAACATTTTACACAAAATGCTGGGTTACAAATGAAAATGGGTTTGTGCACCACTGATCTTTTTTTATTACGCAAAGTGAGAGACATATTCCTAAGATGCACTAATTCCTAAATGTTTTGTACTCCTATTTCTGCAATAGTTTTAACAGTTCGGGATAACCCGAGCATACCTTTCAACTGAAACAAACTGACGCCTTAGGATTTGAGAATATCCTCCATCTATTAACTCTGGGTTTTGCCATTGAGCTGTTTTCTATTCTCTCAATGACAATTGAATTTAGTAGGCTGCATTTATTCGACTTTGGATCCCTTAGGTTAGGTAATAGTGTCTACATCTTTGGGTCAGATCATAACCCCGTAATAGCCCAAGCAAGATTCCGCCTTAAAAAGATAAAGCATAAAATTAATAGAAGACCAAACATGAAGGCACTTAAAGATCCAAAAGTACAAGATAAATTATCGACGAAGCTCAACACTGTACGAAAAAGACCTGTTCATAAGAAGAGCAAACGGCGGAGGCCGTATGGGATCAACTTTCGCAAATATCCAAGAAACTTTGAAAACGTTACAGCCTGACTGAAAGCATTGGATGACAGAAGAAATGATGAATTTAATGGATGAACGAAGGAAATACAAAAATTTGGACCAACAGAAATATAATGAATTTAACTCAAACATATGAAGAAACATTAGAAAAGCCAAAGAAAAATGAACGTAAGAAAGATGCCAAGAACTTGAAGAACTACAAGAGAAACACGATCTGTTCAACATCCACAATAGTTTGAATATACCAGAAGCGAGCTACCATCCAGATTAGTAAATGTGGACAACCAACTTCTGATAAATAAAGAAGAAATAAAACAAGAGCGGACAAAGTATATCCAAAATTTGGATGGCGAAACTGATTTACCACATCCAAATCAAGGAGGAGTCTCTGGCCCGAACATCATGAAATCAGAAGTTATTAAAGCTATAAAAAAACACCAAATCAGGTGAAGCAGCAGGACCGGACGACATGTACATGGAAATCTTAAAGGTTATACAACAGGAAAATATCGACATTTATGTAAACATCTTTAACAAAATATATGAATCCGCAGTATAGTAAATATATGAATCCGCATAGTTGGACAGTATTGACTAGGTGTCAGGAATGACAGAGGTGACCTTATACAATTCGCTGCGGAAAATGAGTTGACAAGTGTGAAAACTGTCTTTAAAGATCATTCATGGAGACTCGGGTATCACCTAACGGCCTACATAAAACCAAATTGACTACTTAATGATCCGAGAAAGATGGAGAAGTTCGATTTCCAGTTCCAGATTTGTAGTCTAAAGTTAAAGTTACGCAATTCAATCAAAAAGAGCAATTCAAAGCAAATACAATTTTAAGACAAGGAGTAGTTTCAGAAAATACTACAGGACCAAAAACAACAATGGTCCTCTAACTCAAATGAATCGCCTGAAGATATGTGGCAAAAAGCTAAGACGCCAATAGTAGACTCTGTAGACCAGTCACAACCAAAACCGTCCAAAGTCAAAGAACAACACTGAATGTCAAATGGGACTTGGGAATTAGTTGAAGAACGCAGAATATTAAAAGCCGAAGGCATAAGCATTCAAGTACAAAACAATTACGGCGCCAGAATTCAAACAGCTTGTCGAAGAGACCGTAATCTAGCTCTAAAATCCATCTGTACGGAAGTGGAACAACATAGTCAAAAGCATGAGACTAGGGATTTTTATATGAAGATAAGGACTATAACTAGACAGTTTAAACCAAAGACCTGGACTATTGTAAACTCCGCAGGTATTGTGGTGACGGAGATTAAGGAGATTGCAGATGTTTGGCGAGATAACTGTAGTTCATTATTTTCTAGCAGAAGTTCTGCTCTCAGTGTACTTAATCCTACTACCTTACCATTTTAAAAGTTGAGGTAAGGGCCGCTATAAATCTTCTCAAAAACGGCAAAACAGTGGGCACTGACGAGATACCCATAGAGGTTATCAAAGCTACGGGAGACCTCGGAGTAGATATAATGCACTGCATCTGCTCCAAGATCTTGGAGAATGGCCGAAGGAATGGGCAAAGTCACTATTATTGATACCTCTCTATAAAAAGGGATCAACCAAAAAGTGCAATAACTATCGTCTGATTTCCCTGATATCACATAGCAGCAAAACTCTTCTGCATATATTGAATACCAGACTTCAAGCTTACTTGAACAGCGAAATTGCACCAGAACAGGCAGGTTTTTTCAAAGGTCGAGGAACTCGGGAGCAAATACTCATTTTGAGACAAATCATCCAAAAGGCCGAAAAGTTTAATAAAAAACTGCTGGAAGTACTGCTGGAGATGGTCGTTCCGCGCCATTTAGTACATAAGGTTTTTTCAAAGGTCGAGGAACTCGCGAGCAAATACTCATTTTGAGACAAATCATCCAAAAGGCCGAAAAGTTTAATAAAAAACTGCTGGAAGTACTGCTGGAGATGGTCGTTCCGCGCCATTTAGTACATATGATCGAGAGGCTCTATAAGAACGGCACAGCATGTGTGCGCTTGGAAGAAGTAGACTCTGAATCCCTTAAAACACAAACCGGTGTCAGACAAGGATGTATATTATCACCGTTGCTTTTTAACATCTACACCGAATACATTATACGTATTGTACTAGAGAAATGGGATAAAGATGTATCGATCGGAGGTATGAACATATCTAATTTGAGGTATGCTGACGATACAACGCTTCTGGCTTCAACCAAGGACGATATCACTAACATGCTGCGGATACTCGAAACCACTATCCTAGAGTTTGGACTCACCTTGAACCGCGAAAGAACAAAGATGACGATAGATGATAGAGCCAATGAAAGCAATCTTGGGCTTCACTATCACCAATAGCGGGGGATGTGACCTTGAGATTAAACGACGTTGCGCCATGACACGGTCACTGCGCAAAGGCTACACAAGAGGAGAGACCGAATCACGAAAAATACCAAAATACGTACTATGAACAGCCTGGTTTTTCCGATTTTTGTATGGAGCGGAAACATGGACCTTGCGGATGAATGAACGATGTAAGATCGACGCCCTAGAAATGTGGTATTAGATGCGCATGCTGGGAATCAGATGAACCGCTCACCGGCCTAACGTGTCCATACTCAAGGAATTAAAAATTGACCAGCGTATCTCGTCGTTTGTTCAGTTACGAATCCTCAGATTCTTTGGTCACGTTACCCGAAAAAGTGACTTAATGGAGCGGCTGGTGATTCTGGGCAGAGTGGAAGGTAGCAGACCCCGTGACCGATCACCAACTCGATGTCCAGACAGCGTCAAATCTGTCACTGAGACTCCTGTGGCAGAATGCGCGCGCCTTGCGACCAATAGGAATCTTTGGAGAACATTGGCGAGGGCAACAGTGAAAAAAAAGCAGACGACTGCCAATGAGCACGACCACTCTGTCAAGAGTGAACGATTAAGAAGAAGAATGAATCCGCAAGCATACCGAAAGACTGGCTGAAATCAATATTCATTGCCCCACCAAAGAAACCAAACGCAAACAAGTGCGACCAATTCCGATTGATAGGTAAGCTTGATGAGTCAAGTAATAATAGTATTGCTAAAAATCCTACATAATAGCATACGTAAGAAATGCGAAAAAGACCTAAGCAAGGAACAGTTTGGTTTTAGAGATGGACTTGGAACAGGAGAAGCGGATGGTTTCACCATTTCTATCTTAAGAGCGTTGTTTGGGCTGTCAGTTATCATGCAAAAATGTAGAGACCAGAAAAGGACGTGTACAACTATTTTATTGATTATGCAAAGGCATTTGACTGTTTAAAACACGACGTCCTATTAAACATTTTCATGACCAAGGGCCTCTACCAAAAAGATATATCCTTCATAAAAAAATTGTACGAACAGCAGACTTCGACAGTACGACTGGAGGACGACATGACCAGCGATATACCTATTAAACGTGTAGCACGTCAGGGCTATGTACTATCACCATTGTTGTTCAATATCTACTCGGAACAAATATTCCTGGGAGCCTTGGAAAACTCTACAGATGGAATCAAGATCAATATTGATCTACTGAACAACATCAGGTACGCGGGCGATACGGCTATATTTGCAGACAGTTCAGCTGGCCTACAACGTTTGATGAACCAAATAATAGCAGAAAGTGACGTTTGGGCTAAAAGTAAATACGGCAAAAACGAAAACAATGGTAATCAGTAGGACAGCAGATATGCAAGTCAATTTGCAAGCATACAATAAGCAAATAGAGCAGGTCAGTAAATGTAAATATTTGGGCAGCTGGATTACCGAGGCCTGGGTCCAAAACTTGGAACACGCATCGAAACATTCAGAACGACATTCTTTAAGATGAGAAAAGTATTTTGTGAGAGAAGCCTAAACCTTCACTACATTCACTCGGTGCTGTTGAATGATGTTGAGGCTTGGACGTTGAAGATCAATACTATGAACAAAACAGAAGCGTTTGAGATGTGGATATTTTGAAGAATGCAGAGAATATCCTGGGCGGAACATATCACGAATAATGAGGTTGTTAGATGCATGGTCAGAGACAGAGAGCTCTTGGTTATTGTGAAGAAACGTATGACAGCGTACCTAGGACATATCCTCAGAAATAGAAAATATATACTTCTAAAATTAATAATGGAGAGCAAGATGGAGGGGCGCCGTGATCCAGGATCAAGGAATTGCTCCTGGTTAAGGAACATAAGAGACTGGACTGGTCTGGACTCCCACTCATTGTTCAGAGCGCCACAAGACCGTGCGGAAACTTCCATGATTATTGCCAGCCTTCAGTAATGGAGAAGGCACCTAAAGAAGAAGTATACGTAGCGCAGTTACCAAATTTTCTGTTTTCCTAACTCTCTGCTTCAGGTGTTGTTGCATACTATAATTTCTACCGTAAGTTACTCCTAAATATTTTGCTTGTTCCTTGCTTATTATTTTTTTCTAGCTGTACTCTACCCTGTTTATCCTTCCATTTATGACGCTTTTGTTCTGGTTGGTACTAGTTTAGCTCTACGTGGAGTTTGATATCGTCCCTCCATCTTGTTAATGGGCGTCCCGCATTCCGTTTCTGAGTCCATGACCTCCGTCCTACTATATCCGCGCTCCATCTGTTTGTACCTCTGGCCACATGTCCTGTCCAATTCCATTTCAGGTGGGCAATATGTGATGTCCCGTACGTTGGTCTGCTCTCTAATCCACCTATTGGGCTTACGGTGTCTTAACGATATTGCAAATATTACCCGTTCTATAGCTCTTTGCTGCACACGTAGCTTGTTCAATATGGTGTTTTTGAGAGCCCATGTTTGGGCACCATACGTGCTTACTGGGAGGATGCATTGGTTGTATATTCCAGCTTTAAGGCTAAGCGGTAAGTCTAGAGTTAATATATCTTTTAGTTGGGCGAAAGCAGCCCAAGTTAGTCGTATTCTCTCATATACCTGAAGTGTCTGATTGTCTTTACCCAATGTTTCGCCCAGGTACCAGGTGTCCGTTTTCTCGACTTTATTGTTGCCAATTGTTAAGTCTTCTGCAAGCTC